>CM062818.1:750600092-751114547 GCA_031772625.1 Pinus tabuliformis
AAGAACTCTCAAAGTGTTCTGTATCGTGTGTTTTGCGAGTGAGTGTGTGTGTGTAATCAGAGCTCTCATACTTGAGGCTATCTATGGTGTGTAATCTTATTTTGAATTAATATTGAAGCCTATTGGGCCGCCAGTCTGAGGACTGTTCTGTTCCAAGATCATCGCATGGAATGAGATTGTAAGGCGCGCTGGAGAAGCGAAAGGGTCGCGATAGTCCGCGCATTTCTCAGATTGATGTGAGGAAATCTGCCTGAAAGCGTCCACTTCAATTGGTTCAAGTAAGTTACTGAATCCATCATGTCCATCATCTATTTTGTGCATGAATTGGCAGTGCAATCCTTGCCAGATTTTAGAAAAAGTAAGAAAGATTCCTTCCTTGGGATTGAAATAGATCCATTCGCATATGTGAACAGATGGAATAAAGATGATTATCTAAATCTTTTAAATCTTTCAACTCCATTCTAGTTAAATCAGTAATGATTTGCTTTCTTTCATCAGTAGGTTCTGGAACAAATTGAGTAAGAAACAAAACTTCTAAAGTAGCTAGACCCAATGCTGCAACATTTTGTCTTTCTTCATTAGAACCAGCGATCCACCAATCCCACACAATACCTGCCATACGTTTTTCTGCTAGCAAGAAAATTGAGAAATTATCCAACTTGGATACTACTTGCATTTGGTACAAAGCACCAATCCATATTCTAATTGATTCAGCTGGATTTTTAGATTTATCTAAATCTAGAACATATCCAGATGAATTAGTAGCAAATAAATCTTCTTCTACTCTTGGATACTTTGGTTCTTTATACCTATTAGCTTTTTGCAGGGAGGGCATTATGAATGATGGAAATAGAGTAGCAGCATTTTCAAAGGTAGCCAATTCACTTTTATTTCTATGAATTGTAGTTGAATTGGGCTTCTCTATTTTGAAACCAATTTGGCTGTTGCTAGACTCAGCTACTTCTTCTTGGGAATCACTAGTCTCCCATTTTTGTGGAATTTCCATAGTTTTAGAAAACTTTGGAGGCTGCGATTCTTTCTTTTTCTTTTCTCTTCTTCTTCTTTCTCTTTCTTCTCTATGCTGTCTGTTCATCATGTAGAAGTTTAAGGTTTGCCATAATTAATTCACTTTGGCAACCCAAATCATCTAAAACTTCTTCTGCATGTGCACACCATGTAGTTAGATAGTTGCCGATCTGATATGTCTCATCAAGATCATTTGTATTCTGTGCATTATGTTCAATCAAGGGAGCACAATCTGCACGAGTGATTGGTTGTCGAGAAGAGGAAGAAGTAGTACAGAACCTTGTGCGAGGAGGCCATTTGCCACCCTTGACAAATCTGCGATTGGCATATTGCCATTCTTCAATAGGAGGAAAACGACTTATGCGATGCATTTTATTTACAATGGGTAAAAAAGGCTTAGAATCTGGTATGTACAATGTAGTGGATGACATTACAGGCTCAGTCTGACTTTGACCGGCTTCTTGGATAGTAGACAAATTATGACTACTTGAAGGAACTTCAGTTGGAGCAATAGGAAACACATATCTTTTCTGCTTGGTAATAGGACGAGGTACTTTTGGCCTTGGAGGAATCAGTTTGACTTGGCCATTATCAATAGCAACTCGTTTTACTTTTAGTTCTAGCTTCTTTTCATCAGCTATGGATTTATATTGGAAATACCAGTTTCCGGGTAATTCAGTAGGGTCATATAGTACTCCTTCAACTTGGGCATTAGATAGACCAACAGTAACACAATCTTTAAGTACCGGCTGTTTCAGCTTTGGATGTGCAGTATTAGTAAGCTGAAATGAAGCTTGTCCTATCACAGAGAGGTATTCACTTTCTTCTGCCATAGTTAACCCTTGAACCCCAGTTAATAATTTCCAACAATCTTTCAAATGTACATCATTTAGCCTGATGGCATAGTCAGGATAGATTGTTCCATATTGACAACCAGTAGCAAGGTTTCCCATAATAGTACCAATCCTAGCATGATCATAATTTTGATGACGGGTATCAAACAGTTCAGCAATGCAAGGGGTATTTATTCCATAACGGAATAGTGGTGAAAGTCCTATCCTTATACCTCCAAAATGAAGATAAAAATATTTTCCATCCTGAGCATACTGACGGAACTTTTTAATTTCATCATCAGAAAATAAGTTTAAAGCAAGGATTTGAGTAGAGGGTCCAGAAATCTTTATAGTTATCTCTACTTCTTTCAGAAAAGTCTTTCTCTTTAAAACAAAGGTCATGGGAAGCTTATAAATATCAGTAGCATGCAAAGCAGGAGGAGTCCAATTTTCAGGATTCTCAACAATCTCATGATTTTCATTTTCGGCAACTTCAGACTCATTAGACCTTGATGAAACTTCAGTTATGACTTTTCGATCTATGGAAGAGAATGAGCATAATAGATTGGCCATATTGTATAATCTAAACCAGAGATTGACTAAAGAAAGCGTTTATCTACTCAGCACAATGTTCAACAGAGATGCCTTTCGAAAGTTGCCTGGCTTTCTCTAGGCTCTGTCTGTAGATTATAGACTCAGGATTTGGAACAGGGCTCTGATACCACAAAATAGATGATGGACATGATGGACTCAGTAACTTACTTGAACCAATTGAAGTGGACGCTTTCAGGCAGATTTCCTCACATCAATCTGAGAAATGCGCGGACTATCGCGACCCTTTCGCTTCTCCAGCGCGCCTTACAATCTCATTCCATGCGATGATCTTGGAACAAAACAGTCCTCAGACTGGCGGACCAACATGCTTCAATATTGATTCAAAATAAGATTACACACCATAGATAGCCTCAAGTATGAGAGCTCTGATTACACACACACACTCACTCGCAAAACACACGATACAGAACTCTTTGAGAGTTCTTTCTTAAATAGCCTAAAATCGAATCTAACTTAGCTAAGACATGACATAAGATAGAAATAATTGAGGGTCCTGTCGGTATCTTTTTCCACCGACGGTGTCTACTCAGTTTTTATTTTTGTACAAAGATTCCTGTCACAACATGTGATCAACAGTATCACATTGCTGACAAGAGATTCTTTACCATGAACCTTGCGGACTCCTATCACTATCAAAGTCTGCTTCAAACTCTGAGTCTGGTGGTGTCTTTATTCTCTGCCAAGAATATGTTAAATTTGACAGCGTTTCCTGTGGATTCTTCCATGAAGACGTAAGCCATGATAAATATTCCTTTTCCCAAGTAGGGTCATTTTGTACCTGAGAATCTTGATAGACATCGACAAATACGGTCTCTTTTTCTTCTCCAAATTTTGCTTTTCCTTTATAGTCATGGATTGCTATTGAAGATGCCTCTTTTTGTGGTGCATGTGAACTTTGACCTGTGTCATACGAAAATTTTATGGAATCTGCAGTCTTCCGTAGACTCTTTGATGGAAAGAGATAATCATCTTTATTCCATCTGTTCACATATGCGAATGGATCTATTTCAATCCCAAGGAAGGAATCTTTCTTACTTTTTCTAAAATCTGGCAAGGATTGCACTGCCAATTCAACCCCATCTAACAAATCCCACTTAAAAATTTGAAACATGCTGACTGATTGCTCGATAGCTGCTTGAACCCACAATTTGCACTGATGACTGACATGTCCTTGATCTTGCCACCCAACTTCAAATATCATTGCTGAACATACCCGGTTTGATAATAGCAAATTTATCAGACATACAGAATCTTCTGTCCAGCTCCCGGAAGAAACACTGATAGATATTAATGCTTTTTTATTAATGATTAACCTTAACACTCCTCTTTTTCCTTGCATCGGCTCCAGTGTTTTAATCATCGAGATCTTTTCTGGTAATTTTAATGAGTGGAATTCTTGAAGCCACATAGAAACCTTTTTTATTTGCTCTGGATTTTCAGCCAATGTAGATTCTAGAATGCTATCTGAGCCATACACTTGTGCGAACGGATTAGGTTCTATTGGATTGCGGAATTCCATACTCTGATAATCCCAAGGTTCTGTAAAAGTTCTAAGATATTGAAGGGTTTGCATTACACACTGGGAAGCTTTGATATGAGCTTTCTTTTGACATCTGCCATTTTTTATTTCCCAATCAGCAAAAGGTTGAAACAATTCATATTGTGGAAAAGAATCTATTGATACAAAATTTTCATCTGCTTGTTGCAAAAAGGCTGCCTCTAATTCTTCAAACATATCAGGAATCTTGAGGGATTTTAAAAATCGTTCAACTAATCCATTCATATTAACTTCCTCAAGATCTAACATCTTTGCAGAGACATAAACAGCAACAGAGAAATCAACTCCACCGATTATTTGATAGTAATTCAAAGTCTTTAAGACTTTGATCATTTTTGGAGTGTAATGGCTGTCCCATGTGTCATCAAGCAATCTGAAATAAATTTTTACCTGTAAATTTGGTAGAGGATAAACCTTCACCAACTCTTCATTGAGATTAAGAAAAATACCAACATTTTTATGCTGCCAAGCCTGGCATTTTTTAATCCACTGATTTCTTTTTAATCGTAAACCAATGACCTTTTTTATTTCTTCAACAAGGTCAGGTAAGAGAAATTCTAATATCTTAAACCGCTGTACAAAAGTTTCAAAATTATCATCAAGAGCAGATTTATCTGAAATATCAAACATACTCTATTTATGTACATGAACCTTATTCATTTCTCTTGTCAAAGCATCAGCTAAAAAATTAGAATTTCCTGGGATCCATTCAACATCAAACTCATACATCTGAAACCACATTTGCCATGCTAACAATCTTCCTCGAGCTAGCTGTTTTGAAATCTTTGCATTCAGGAAGTATTTAAAATTCATGGAATCAGTCCGAATTAAAAATTTTGCAGGAGCCAAATAGATTTCAAACTTCTGGATTCCATTAAAAATAGCAAGGGTTTCTTTTTCAGCAGGGAAATAACCTTTTTGATGTTTCTGAAATTCTCCCGATGCATATGCACAAAGAACTTCTTCAATTTCTTCTCCTTCTCCTTTTCTCTCAAGAAGAGTGGCTGCCCAAAAGTTATCTGATGCATCTGTTTGTAAAATCAAAAATCCATTACCTGGCGGTTTTAATGCTGGCAGATTCTGGCATTCTTGCTTAAGCAACTGAACCGCTTTAGTAGCTTCATCAGACCAACCTCCGTTAGTAAATTGACGAATTGGAGAAGTTTTTTCAGAGAGATTCGGAATATATTTATGTACATAATTTAAAATTCCTATAAATCTCTGAATCATATGTTTATCTGCTAGCTGATCAGGAAATTCAGAAAGTTTTGTTAACACATGAGGCTGCATCTGAATTTTCCCATTGCTGACATGTATTCCAAGAAAATCAATACTTTCTTGAAACAAGATCATTTTCTTTTCTGACAAAACAAGACCATGTGCCTTGGCCTCATCAAGAAATATCTGTAAATGTTTCAAATGAGACTCTAGATCTGAACTATGTACAAGTATATCATCAATATATACAACAATAAAATCATATTTGCTGAATATATGATCCATTCTTCTTTGGAAGAAGGCAGGAGCATTCTTCAGCCCGAAAGGAACAACTTTCCATTGAAAGAAACCTGCAGGACATGTGAAAGCAGTCTTGTGTCGATCTTCTTCTGCAATCTGAATCTGATAATAACCTGATTTCATATCAAATTTGATAAAGATCTTACTTCCTTGAATTTTCTGCAGAATGGTTTCCTGTCTAGGCATAGGATAATTAAAGCTTTTTGTTATTGCATTCAATGGCTTATAGTTAATAACCAACCTATCCTTTCCACGAACAATTTCTGAATGATTTCTGACAAGAAATGCAAAACAGGAGTAATGAGATTCGCTTCTTTCAATCAACTGAAGATCTAACAATTCTTGAATCTGCTTTCTCATTTCTTTTTCTTCAGCAGGGGTGCATGGTATTAATTTACCAGTTACCCCATTATCATGTAATGTTATAATTTCTTGCTGTGGACTTTTTGTAGTCCAAAATGCCTGAGGGTTATTTGAACAGCACTTTAACAATTCTTCATATAGACTGATTTGTTCAGATGACCAATTGGGATCTCTATTGGCTTTCTGGGTAGGTTGTGATTTAGCCTCATACATCATCAACACTTCTCTCCAATCATGAGACTCATTCTTTGTTTTCTTGGAACCTACCTTTTTTTGACTCTGCTCCTTTCTAGCTTCTGAGTTTGCCATTGTCAGTCTTGGAACTGCTACTGCTTTCTTTTTGACATTGCAAATAATTTTGTCTTCACTTATTGTTACAGGCAGTACTGAATTAATAAATGGCATTCCTAAAAATAGACTTGCAGAAGCATCATAATGCTGAATAGCAGAAATTTTTATTGTAACCCCCCCAAGTTTCAAAGAAATGTTATCGACATAATGGGTCAGGTTTACAGATCCACCAATAGTTTCTGAAACAATTATGTGCTGCAAAGGCTTCCATAAGCCTTTGAAAAGGGATGGTCTAGCAAGATTATTGGAACCCCCAGTATCAATGAAAGCATCAACACTAATCCATTCACCACGGACTTGGACTTCAACGGGAATATACAAAATATTATTGGATTTGACCATCTTTTTGAGAAAAGCATTTTCTTCATCTAGAGCAGAACTATTTACAGGGAGTGATGACGATGAAGACGCGACTGTTTTAGGATAAGGACAGAAAGAACTCACAGGTGGTTGTGGAGACAAGGAATTTAAACTGGGGAAGGAGTTCTTCAAGTCTGCAATAGTAACAGTTTCTACAGAAGGATTATCTGAGTATTCTTCTGTATAATCGTCTTCTGTATAGTCTTCTGTATCTGTTTCATCACTAAAATGATTTTCTTCAACTTCTTCAAATTCACTTGGTTCACTTTCAAAACCAGAATAACAAATATTCATCTTTTGGCTGACATCATTTAGAGATTCATTGTCAGATAATGAAGCATCAGTGAAAATATATACATCAGATACTTCATCATTGGAATCAACTACTGACCAATCATCTGCAAATTCTTCAATTTCAAAACAGGCTTTCAATTTATTAGAGGAACTCTTGGGACATTTGCGAGCAAAATGTCCTTCTTGCTTACAAATGAAGCAAGCATTATCTCGTTTTGGTTGTTTCCTCTTTTTCACATATCTAAATTTTCTGAATGGTCTTCTAGGATTAGCAACCCTCTTTGGTCTGTATTTACCATATTTCTTAGTTCTTCTTTTTCTGAAAGGAGTCCAGGGTAATACAGAACGACAAACATTCAGATTTGGAGAAACATTATGAACCTGTTTTTGCCAGCACAAATACTTAACCTTTTCTTAACACCGGAATAAGAGATCTATCCAATAGATTTGTTCAATCTTTTTACCTTGGACTTCAATATCTTTCATAATCATGTCTCCTAAATTTCCAGGTAACTTTGATAAGAAAGCAACTTTTTGAGTTGGATCATTGTTTAAACTTGCTTTAAAAACTTTAGCCATATATTCTGATCCAAACTGATCTAAATCTTTTAAATCTTTCAACTCCATTCTAGTTAAATCAGTAATGATTTGCTTTCTTTCATCAGTAGGTTCTGGAACAAATTGAGTAAGAAACAAAACTTCTAAAGTAGCTAGACCCAATGCTGCAACATTTTTTCTTTCTTCATTAGAACCAGCCATCCACCAATCCCACACAATACCTGCCATACGTTTTTCTGCTAGCAAGAAAATTGAGAAATTATCCAACTTGGATACTACTTGCATTTGGTACAAAGCACCAATCCATATTCTAATTGATTCAGCTGGATTTTTAGATTTATCTAAATCTAGAACATATCCAGATGAATTAGTAGCAAATAAATCTTCTTCTACTCTTGGATACTTTGGTTCTTTATACCTATTAGCTTTTTGCAGGGAGGGCATTATGAATGATGGAAATAGAGTAGCAGCATTTTCAAAGGTAGCCAATTCACTTTTATTTCTATGAATTGTAGTTGAATTGGGCTTCTCTATTTTGAAACCAATTTGGCCGTTGCTAGACTCAGCTACTTCTTCTTGGGAATCACTAGTCTCCCATTTTTGTGGAATTTCCATAGTTTTAGAAAACTTTGGAGGCTGCGATTCTTTCTTTTTCTTTTCTCTTCTTCTTCTTTCTCTTTCTTCTCTATGCTGTCTGTTCATCATGTAGAAGTTTAAGGTTTGCCATAATTAATTCACTTTGGCAACCCAAATCATCTAAAACTTCTTCTGCATGTGCACACCATGTAGTTAGATAGTTGCCGATCTGATATGTCTCATCAAGATCATTTGTATTCTGTGCATTATGTTCAATCAAGGGAGCACAATCTGCACGAGTGATTGGTTGTCGAGAAGAGGAAGAAGTAGTACAGAACCTTGTGCGAGGAGGCCATTTGCCACCCTTGACAAATCTGCGATTGGCATATTGCCATTCTTCAACAGGAGGAAAACGACTTATGCGATGCATTTTATTTACAGTGGGTAAAAAAGGCTTAGAATCTGGTATGTACAATGTAGTGGATGACATTACAGGCTCAGTCTGACTTTGACCGGCTTCTTGGATAGTAGACAAATTATGACTACTTGAAGGAACTTCAGTTGGAGCAATAGGAAACACATATCTTTTCTGCTTGGTAATAGGACGAGGTACTTTTGGCCTTGGAGGAATCAGTTTGACTTGGCCATTATCAATAGCAACTCGTTTTACTTTTAGTTCTGGCTTCTTTTCATCAGCTATGGATTTATATTGGAAATACCAGTTTCCGGGTAATTCAGTAGGGTCATACAGTACTCCTTCAACTTGGGCATTAGATAGACCAACAGTAACACAGTCTTTAAGTACAGGCTGTTTCAGCTTTGGATGTGCAGTATTAGTAAGCTGAAATGAAGCTTGTCCTATCACAGAGAGGTATTCACTTTCTTCTGCCATAGTTAACCCTTGAACCCCAGTTAATAATTTCCAACAATCTTTCAAATGTACATCATTTAGGCTGATGGCATAGTCAGGATAGATTGTTCCATATTGACAACCAGTAGCAAGGTTTCCCATAATAGTACCAATCCTAGCATGATCATAATTTTGATGACGGGTATCAAACAGTTCAGCAATGCAAGGGGTATTTATTCCATGACGGAATAGTGGTGAAAGTCCTATCCTTATACCTCCAAAATGAAGATAAAAATATTTTCCATCCTTAGCATACTGACGGAACTTTTTAATTTCATCATCAGAAAATAAGTTTAAAGCAAGGATTTGAGTAGAGGGTCCAGAAATCTTTATAGTTATCTCTACTTCTTTCAGAAAAGTCTTTCTCTTTAAAACAAATGTCATGGGAAGCTTATAAATATCAGTAGCATGCAAAGCAGGAGGAGTCCAATTTTCAGGATTCTCAACAATCTCATGATTTTCATTTTCAGCAACTTCAGACTCATTAGACCTTGATGAAACTTCAGTTATGACTTTTCGATCTATGGAAGAGAATGAGCGTAATAGACTGGCCATATTGTATAATCTAAACCAGAGATTGACTAAAGAAAGCGTTTATCTACTCAGCACAATGTTCAACAGAGATGCCTTTCGAAGGCTGCCTGGCTTTCTCTAGGCTCTGTCTGTAGATTATAGACTCAGGATTTAGAACAGGGCTCTGATACCACAAAATAGATGATGGACATGATGGACTCAGTAACTTACTTGAACCAATTGAAGTGGACGCTTTCAGGCAGATTTCCTCACATCAATCTGAGAAATGCGCGGACTATCGTGACCCTTTCGCTTCTCCAGCGCGCCTTACAATCTCATTCCATGCGATGATCTTGGAACAGAACAGTCCTCAGACTGGCGGCCCAACAGCCTTCAATATTAATTCAAAATAAGATTACACACCATAGATAGCCTCAAGTATCCCTTGAAGACCAAGGATCAAGTATTTGAGAAGTTTCATGAGTTCAAAGCTCATGTTGAAAATTTTACAGGAAGAAGAATTAAGGCTCTGAAGTCTAATAATGGTGGGGAGTATGTATCAAATGAATTAATTGATTTCTGTAGGGGTGTTTGAATTAAGAGGGAGTTGATAGTTCCCTACTACCCCAAACAAAATGGAACCATAGAGAGAAATGGAAGAACTATATTGGAAGGTGTCAAATCCATGCTTCATGATCAAGAATTGCTATGTTTCTTTGGGGATACGCTGCAAGGGCTATTGTCTACATTCAAAACAAGTGCCGACATCAAATTTTGGATTACAAGACTCCTAAAGAAATCTTTACAGGTGAGATGCCAATTGTTGAACATTTAAGAATCTTTGGTTGTCATGTTTTTGTTCATGTTCCCAAAGAGAAAATGACAAAGTTGGAACCATCTGAAAAGAGGGGAACCTTTGTTGGTTACCATGAGAATTCAAAGGCCTTTAAGGTCTATATTCTAGGGAAAAAGAAAATTGAGACTTTAAGGGATGTTATTTTTGTTGAGGATGTTGCATTTTGGAAGTCCAGGGGTTCACACTTGGACTCTAATGATGAAGTACAAGTAGCCCCAAAAAATGTAGAATCAAGGTCCAAAGAACCTGAACCTATGAATGAAGACCCACATGTAGAAGACATTGATCATGAACCTGTTGAATCTACAAAAGATCATGTAGCTATGACAAGAAAGAGACCGTCCTGGTTAGAGAAAACATTGAAGGAAGTTGAAGGTCATGTTGTTTCTTGTGGAACTTCCAAGGAGATTAAGAAGCCAAAGGAGTATTCAAGATATACAGCCTTGATGTGTAAGATCATTGAGTCTGAACCATCTTCCTATGAAGAAGTTGTTTAAGAACAAGTATGGAAAGAAGAAATGACTAAAGAATATCATTCCATATGGAAAAACGATGTTTGGGAGGTTGTGCCTAGACCCAAGGGAAAATTCATTATGATGGATCTACAAGATGAAACATGTTGTTGATGGAAGTGTTGAAAAATATAAGGCTAGACTCATGGCTCATGGATTCTTCCAGAAAGAGGGAGAGGATTATGAAGACGCCTTTGATCCTGTTTCCAGGTATGGATATATTAGATCTATTATTTCTCTTTCACCTATTGTAGGTTGGAAGTTGCATCAAATGGATGTCAAAACAACTTTTCTAAATGAAGTCATTGAAGAAGAAGTCAATAGTGAACAACCTCAATGGTTTGAGGTCCATGATAGAGATACATGTCTTTGTAAGTTGTATAAGGCCCTATATCATCTGAAGTAGACTCCTCATGCATGGTACTCACACATTGATGGTTATTCGTTGAGTCTTGGCTTCAAGAAGAGCGATGTTGATCCAAATCTATATTGCAAGGTTTTTGAAGGTGAACCCATGATATTGTTATTATATTTCAATGATTTGTTTCTGGCGGGAACCGAAGTACTGATTGTCCAGGTCCAGAGGGAGTTGGTTTCTGAAATTGAGATGAAGGATCTTGGCCTCATGCATTACTATTTGGGATTGGAAATTTGGAAAAAAATTGATGGGATCTTTGTAGGTCAAGGAAAGTACATTGTTACTTTTCTTCATATATTTGGCAAGATGCGTTGCTAGTCCATGGACACTCTTATGGTGACATATTTGAAAAAGATTTGGGATAGTGACTCTGAGTTGATTGATCCTACTATGTATTGCAAATTGATTTGCTCATTGAATTATCTTCTGAACACCGGGCCTGATATTTGTTATGCAATGAATACATTGAGACAACTCTTGGTTGAACCTCATCATGTACACTAGATTATAGCTAAACACATATTGAGATACTTGTGAGGTACCATTGAGTATGGTATAATGTATGCTTCCAATGGGGAATGGAAACTATATGGTTTCCTTCATGCTGATTTGGTTGGTAGCTCTAATGATAGAAAGAGAACATATGGATATTGTTTTAGCCTGGGCTCATCTATGGTTTCTTAGACTATCAAAATACAAACCTCTATTGCTCTGATTACAGATGAAGTTGTATACATTGTTGCTAATGTTGCAGGTTGTGAAGCTATATGGTTTCAAAAATTGTTCTATTATTTGTTTGATTAAATGTTGGAGCCAAATATTATATATTGTGATAATCAAAGTTGTGTGAAGTTATTTGAGAACCTGGTGTTCCATGAAAAATCAAAGCGTATTGAAATCAAATATCACTACATCCCCTGCACTCATTGTAATCCTTCCTGGCTGAACACTCCATGCTCTTGATGCCCGAGGTCAATCTAGGGTCATTTCTATTGGCATTAACCCCAGGGAATTAAGGCTACTAAATGTTTGGGGTAGGGAGGGAGTGTTGGTCACGAACCTATTTTCTAAAAAGCTTGCGCTAGAACTCCGATTGGTGAATATCTATGGTCCATGTCATAACCGATTGGAATTTTTGGGAGACAGTGTTGAATTCATTGTTCATGCAAGTTGATATCATCATATTGGGAGGTGATCTTAACTTTTCCATTGGTCTAGTGGAATCTTGGGGTTCACATGCACAATCCGACTCCATCTTAGACTTGATTGGCCCCTTGCTAGAACAGCACCACTTAATCGATATCCCAATGCCTCATCTCCAACCTACCTGGTGATACAGGAAAACTGGGGATGCCATGCTAGCTAGAAGGTTGGATAGATGCCTTCTTAAAGAAGCTCTCGAGGACAAATTGACCCTATACAGACAATGGGTTGGTTCCAACAGTATTTTAGATCACTCCCCAATATACTTAGAGATCTATGGCACTCTGCTTAAGCCCATAGCCCCTTTCAAATTCAATTTGATATGGCTTCAGGATGAGACTTATATTAAGCTTGTCAGGGATACCTAGCTAGTTGAACAACCTTCCCTTGAACTATATGTTTCATCCTTCTTTGCTAATAATTTCTTGTGTCTCAGAAATAAAAAGATTGAATGGGCTAAAGCCAAATGAATACAGGATGATAATACTCTTAGAACTATTGAAGAGGAACTAGCCAGGCTTGATGATCCCAAGAGTGGAGGTTTCTCATCTATTGAATCAAAAGATCAGGTCATTAAGTTTGAAGCGGACAGACTTAGAATCCTTAAGGAACGAGAAGAGACTCGAAGGCTCAGGATCAAAGCCACATGGTTACAAGTCGTAGATGACAACACCAAATTTTTCCAACAATACGCTAAGGGGCGTAAGGCCATAAATACCATTTGGTATCTTGAAAATTAGGAAGGAGTACCTGTTTCTTATTTCAATAAACTAGCTTCTTTAGGCATATCCCATTTCGGTCGACTTTTCAAAGCACCAAAGGAAGCCACCCTGGCTGAAATCATTAAAATTTTTGGTTTATTCCCTCATTTTGTTGATGAAGAAGTAGTTGAGGACCTAAACAAACCTATGTCGATGGGGGAATTAGAAGTTTATGCTCAAATGGTTCAAAAAGGATAAGAGTCTGGGCCCAGATGGTTGGCCAGTCGAATTTTATCTAACTTTCTTTGAATTACTTGGACAAGATCTTCTTCGAGTGGTGGAAGGATCCAGGATGAATGGCCACACGTATGATGCCTTCAACTCTACTTTCATCACCCTCATTCCCAAATCAGATATGCCCCAATACTTCAATGACTATAGACCTATATCCCTTTGCAATTGCATCTACAAGATTATTTCCAAAATCATTGCCAATTGTCGTAAGCCTATACTTTCTCATCACATATCACATGAACATTTTACTTTTTTGGATAATCAACAAATCCATGACACAATTGGCATTGCACAAGAAGAGCTCCACTCCATGCATATAAAAAATATAAAGGGCATAATTCTCAAAATTGACTTATCAAAGGTTTTTACAGAATCAATCGATTATACATTTGGATTCCCCTAACTCATATGGGCTTTCCTTTCTCTGTCATCAACTGGAGAATGTGTTGTATTTCTACGGTGTCATACAGTGTTCTCATCAATGGTTCTACATCAAATTTTTTCCATGCTAAGTGTGGGCTCAGGCAAGGATGCCCCTTATTGACCCTACTCTTCTTATTAGTAATGGAAGGACTGAGTAGGCTATTCATTGGTGAAAAGAACAAAGGCAGATTGAAGGGCATCAAAATTACAAAAAATTGTCTACTATCTCATCTCTTGTTCGTCGATGAAGTTCTCATTTTCTTGAATGGGGCTATCAGTGGCTCTTCGGTCTTCAATTCACTGCTCAATTATTTTGCAAAGCCACTGGGATGTGCTACAATCATACAAAATCCACCTTGTCAGCATTGGGATGATCTCAGCATGAACTGCAATTTTCCCTTCAGAGAATTCCTTTTACCACCCTAGCCTTTGAAGATGGCCTCAAGTATCTTGGATTTCGCCTCAAGCCCAACAAATACATCATCACTGATTGGTCCTAGCTGGTGGCCAAAATTTAAAGTAGATTAAAAACTTGGAAACACAGATGGCTCTCAACGGCGGGTCGCCTAGTTCTCATCAAATATGTTTTAGAAGTGATCCTAGTATACTGGATGTCACTTTCTTGGATTCCCAAGGGCATTCTCTCCAGAATACAACAAATCTACTACAGATTTATTTGGAAAGGGTTAAAATATGGCCACACATTTTCCTGGACCAGATGGGATCTTATCGCACTACCTAAGAAATGGGGTGGCTAGGGATTAAAAGACTTCCCAAGCTTTTCCAAATCACTTGCTACTAAATTGGGTTGGAAAATTCTTACTGCTGACAATTTATGGACCAAGGTGGTTATCAAAAAATACATCATTCCCCTTCACCCCATTGAATGGATCAGAAGACCAATCCAGAACAAGTTAAATATTTCAACGATGTGGCATGCCATTATCAACTCTATAGAGCACATTAGGAATGGTTTGGTCTGGAGGATCAGATCAAGTAGTCAGGTTCGTATAGGGATGGATCCCTGGTATGGATGTGGAAATGCACACATATTATCTCTAGATCTCATCCAGTTCTTGGAAAAAGTAGGCATCATTACAATTAATCATATTTCTAACCCAACAAATACCTCTATCTTCTCTCAAGCTTGGAAATCGGCACTTGAACTCCACATTCATGTACCATGGCAACAGGAATGGTCAAACTACATAGGAGCACTAATAGAATCACATGTAAGAATAATAGATAGAGATGATGAACTTATTTGGGTCTTCTCTCAACATGGTATGTATACCCCGAAGGACGGATACCCTATCATTTATGCAGAACATCAGCCTCCTGATGTGGTATGGTGGTGGCACCCTCTCTAGAAATTAAAATTCCCTCCAAAGGCCAAGATATTTATGTGGTGTATATTGTGCAACAAGGCACCCACAGGTGACAATCTATAGAAACGGTCTCTTCATGGCCCCTCCTGGTGTGTCCTTTGCAGAAATGCGGAAGAAAGTATTGATCATCTTTTTTTACACTGCTCCTCTACCATTACACTCTGGCACAATATGCTTAATCTACTGAATACCAATTTAACCTGGACTGGACAAACAATTACATCCCTCTAGGAAGTGTGGTAGAATCAAGCTATCCCCACTAAGCTTTGGAATATCCCTCCTCTAATCTCTTGGGGTATCTGGATATGCAGGAATATGCTTATATTACATGAGAAGAATCCCAATTGGAACATTATCTCTGTGCGTATTTCCACTTTATATCATATGATACCAAGGAGGAACCCAAGCGATCACAGAGATCTATTATAGCATAGACCATCGACAAATCTTATCCATGGGCATATTTTGATGGATTTGCACAAAATGATGGATGTGGAGGAGGTGCAATTTTATATCTACAAGAGTATCATTACTTCAAATTAAAAATTGGGCTTGGACGAGGCACTAACAACTTTGTTGAACTATCCAACCTCAAACACCTTCTCACTTTCTCACTTGAAAAAGGATGCAGACACCTTCAGATATTTGGAGACTCTAAGCTTATCATCATTTGGTTCAATCAGCAATATTTACGTCACATGCACACACTGCGGAACCTATTGGATGAAGTTTTATTATTAAAATCACAATTTGATATCATTTCATGTCATCATATTTATAGGGAGAGGAACCACCTTTCCGATCTACTTTCCAAGGAGGCAGCACTCCAACCATACAACCAATGGATGATACAGGAACAGAATGTACATGGTTTCTATCAGTACTTTCCTAGACCTTTTGATGATCACCACTCACAGTGAGATGATCATACCTAATTATGGGATGGATATGGTTTATGATAGAACTTATTTACTTATTTCAAACATATGTATTAGATTATCATTTTGTATATTTATCATGGATAGGTTAGAGTGATGTAACAAACTTTTTGACAGTATGTGGCTTGCCATCAGATTTTGATATATGCTTTCTATAAAGCATCTACAACATGTAATTTTCAGACATATTAATGAAAGTTACGATTTTTCCTTGGGGAAAAAAATATCATTACATCCAAAATATTGTCCAAAGAGGAGCTGTGAGGCTCGAATATATTCCTATTGATGAGTATGTTGTTGATGTATTGACAAAGCCATTGTCCCAAATGAAGTTTAGTTATTTTAGAGAATAACTTTGAGTTGTTGAGAACCCCTTTCTGAGATAGAGGGAGAACTAATTACATAGAATCATATAATGGACCATATCCCATAGGTTTTGTGTCATGATAAGTTGTGATCCGGGAGATGTATTGATTCCTCCCGTAGGTTGTGTGTCGTGAGATCTTGTGGTACGAGAGATGTATTTTTGATTCCTAATCTTGTAGGTTGTGTGTCGTGAGATATTGTGGTCCAGGAGATGTATTGATTCCTCCTATATCATGGTATAGGAGATGTATTGATTCCTCCTGTAGGTTATGTGCTATGAGACCTTATGGTTTGGGAGAAGTATTATTGATTCCTCCTGTAGGCCATGTGTTGTGAGACACTGTGATACAAGAGATGTTTTGTTCATTCCTCCTAGGGTTGTGTGTCGTGAGACCTTGTGGTCCAGGAGATGCATTTTTTATTCCTCCTATAGGGTGTGTGCCATGAGACCTTGTAGTTCGAGAGATGCATTATTGGTTCCTCCCTTAGGTTGTGTGATGTGAGACCTTGTGGTTGGGGAGATGCTTTGAGATGGATGTTATGTATCTTTCCTTATTGTGAGTTTGAGAGAGAGAGAGATTTGGATTTTGATCTCATAGGTTGTGGGTTGTGAGACCTATGAATTGTTCGGGAAGATTAATCTTGAGAGAGAATGACAAACTATCCCCCTAGCTAAGAGGGAGTGTTGAAACTTTATGTAGCTATCGTCAGAATTTTTCATTGGAAAATTGAAAGAAAATTATTTTTGTCCTCCTACAAGTCAACCTCATGAATTCATCAAGTCGGACATGTTAGGGCTAATGATCCCACCTCACACACATATATATGACATCGATGGCACTCAGTTGAAGTATCGATCGCAACACATCTCAAGATAATTCGTTCTGTAATTCTAAGCGAGTATCCACACATGTGAAGATTAGAAGGAAGGATGTTTGTAGTTGCGTTCAATTTTATACAAGTTACCTTGACAGAGTTTGTTTGGATACATTGGCATCTTATTTGAATCTCTATTTTGATCTTTTGGAAGGCCGAAAAATATCAGATATTATTTATCTCTCTTAACTGAAGACTTCGCTTATACTTATTGGGATGTTGACCTCATATCTGGGTTGTTGGTTTGACCAAAAATTTTGATCATTTTGTTGAGTGTTCTATGGCCATCTCAAAGCCAAATTTTAGCCTTCTACATCATACATCTTAGGACAAAATTTCAGCCTCAATGTGTAGACTTCGTTCATTAAAACAAAAAAGTTGACTTTTTCTCTCTCTATTGACTGATTTTGACTTGTACCTTGTTGAGGTCATATTTTGGACTTACTGGAATACTCTTGATGTAATTTTTATGGCCATAATATCTCTCTCATAAGGAAAGAATTTTGGTTGGGTTTTCCCCTTGTAGGTTTTTCCCTAGTTGTGAGCCTAATTCTTGGTGTCTGTTGATTATTGTTTACTGTCTACTATGATCTCTATTTATTCCTCTTATTGAAGATTTGAATGGTTCAAGTTTTTCATGTATAACCGCTTATTGACTTAAGTATAAAGAAGGAATTTATTGCATCAATAGAAGTAGTTATCAATTGTGAAAAACTATTCTAGTCCTAGCTACACTAGAATTCAACACTTTTTCCACTTTGAATGCATCGAGATGGATGAAAAACAATATAATGATACAATCTGGATCACACCTCCCCATTTTGGGAGGCTTTTGGTCCCCAAAAGCTTCTACTAAATGAGGTGAGGAAATTTTTCCTCTACTTCTCTATAGTGTACCATTTAGCTTTACCTGGAAAATGTCCTTTCAAGCCAATGTGCCAAATATCATGTTGCCCCTGTCTTGTATTTATGGACCTTTTCTGCAAAATTGTATCTTTTATCAACTTTGCCTGAGCATCTAGTGCCAAATACTCCAGAGAATCTAGGACTTTTTCCTCTTCCTAATATAGCATGGAAGGTTCATAGAGTTTCAAATTATCTACATTCACAACTAAGTAAATGTGCACATATGGTGGTAAGTTGATTCGATAAGCATTTTCACCTACCTTTTCCAGTATATTAAAGGGACCATAACTCAAAGCCTTGATTTTCTTTCCAAGCCCCTGCAACCTCTCCTTGTTCAATTGTAGTCATACTATGTCTCCCACCTAGAACGGTTTCTCTGTTTTATGTTGATCATGCCTAGCCTTATATTTCTCCTGTGTCCAAAACGCTAACGCTAGAAGATGAAGTGCCAAAATGTTTGTAGGCCCTCAGGTGGTTAGTTGGTACGTCAACTTTTCGAAGGTATAACTTTTGCATACAATCTCTGTTTGGGGTGCATAATAGCTTGTTGGAAAGAACTATCCGAAGATTACAACTTTCAACCATAGTTTTAAAAATCGGAACCAGTTACTAGACCGGTCCACCTAATAAACCAGGTTTCAAACCGGAACCAGTCAAATCGAGACTGGTCAAATCTCAATGAACGGTTTTTTAAAAAATACATTAAATAATTATTTTTTAATGAAAAAAATTGTTTTTAAGATTTAAAACCATGATTCCAAGCCAATAGAGACAAAATATGCAAAGTTTGCTCATCTATATACCATGTAAATGTGAATATATCAAAATGACACCGAGTGTAATACATATCTTGTACCTGTATATGGATATGTCTTATCTTCTCTAGAATTTTCAGTTGTCAAAGTGCCTCCTGTAATATCTTCCCTCACTCCTCCTTGCTACCATATGAAATACCCAAAGGTGAAGGTGGCAAATATCCAAAATAGATTTCAAATGGGGATTTTCCTATAGAAATGTGGACTACTCCTAGTTGTTGGTAAACCTCCTACAAAATCTAGGGGAATGCTTTCCGAAGGACGAATGGATATAGGTAAGGGATGATATAGACCTTGTGTCATGTTGCTAGGCTTGTTGGTACAACAAAACATGCATCATCTTATGAACCTAGATACTTGATCTTACTTCTTGGGCCAATACACATACATCTGCAAGTTTGCCACAATCTTCCCTACACCAAAGTGCCCTACAACCTTGGAGGTGTGAGCCTCTCTAATCAGTTGCAATCTCTCACCATTAGTAACACATAGCTTATCCAACCTATACAGTAACCCATCCTAGAGATGGTATTCAACGGTGTTGTCGCCATTGTGCACATGACTCTGACTCTACAGTTGTTGAAACACCTCTTTAAAGTCCTCATCCTCTCAATATGCCTCTTTGTATGCATCATGGGTAAATGGCTCCATGTGCATCATAGTTCCCAAAGTTGTGATCTTTGGAGTGGGTGGCCTTGAAAGCATGTCGACCAACTTGTTGTGTTTCCCTTCTTATACATGATCACCAAATGAAACTATTATAGAAACCCCATCCACTTGTAATGTTCGGTCTATTGTAACTTACTTTGGGCTTGCAAGTACTGTAGTGGTTGGTGATCTGTGTGGATTACTGTATCCTTTCCCATTAGATAGTGCTTCCACTTCTTCACGGCTTGCACCAAGGCATAGAGCTCATTGTCATAGGAAGGGTAATTAGGAAGTGCCCCATGGAATACTTTAGAATGATAGCATATAGGCCTTCCTCCCTACATCAAGACTGCTCCCATAACATCCCCACTTGCATTTGTCTCCACTTTAAAAGGATGCTACAAGTTTGGTGATGCCAAAACTGGTGGTTGACTTATTTTCTTCTTTAGCTCCTCGAAAGCCTTTTAGTGACCCTTTCCCAACTAGAAACTCTTGCCACTTGTTGTTATGACATGGAGCGATGTTTCTACTGCTGAAAATGAGGCTATGAATCACCTTAAGTACGGTGGTGCCCCATTGAAACTTTTGACCTCATAAACATTAGTAGGCACTGGCCATTTCATGATGGCATCTATCTTAGTAGGATGTATCTTCAACTCTCCTCCACCTATCACATACCCTTGATACACCAAAGACTATCGTGAAAACTCAAAATTCTTAATATTTGCTAGCAATTGGTGCTTCTTTAATGTTTCCAACACCCATGTCAAATGTGAGATGAGCTCTTCCTAGGTAGATATGTATACCAATATATCATCCAAATAGACAATCACAAATGAATTTATAAAAGGGCATAATACATCATTGGTTAATCTCATAAACGTAGTTGGTGCATTACATAGGCCAAATGCCATGACTAACCACTCATACAAACCTTGCCTCATTTTGAAGGTGACCTTCTAGGTATCTTCTTCTTTGACTCGAACCTAGTGATATCCAGACCTTAAGTCCAGCTTGGTGAAGTACTTTGCTTATTGCAACCACTCAAGCAGATCATCTATCTTGGGCAGGGGGTATCTATTCTTGAGCGTGATTTTGTTTGACGCCATATAATCTATACACACCCGCCAAGTCTCGTCCTTCAATGGCACAATGATTATGGGTGACCCATGTGGTGATGTACTCGGTCGAATACACCCTATTCAATGGTTGTTGCAACTATTTCTTCACGTCACTCACTTCTATAACAAACTGCCTATACAACCCAATGTTTGGTAATGGGGAGTCCAACAAAAGATGGATCTCGTGCTCCACTTCCCTCTTAGGCAGTAGTCCTTTAACCTCTCAGAACACATCCCTGTATGCCTGTAACAACTCTTCCATTTGTTGTTTTTGTTTCTTAGTACGCCCCTCCAGGGATGCCTTACCTCTTATTGATTTTACTAGAGGTTGACTTTCTCTTAAAAACAATAAAACATACTTCTTTCTAGAACTGATCAATTTCTTGGCTTGGTTGGCACTTACTAGTGAAATTTTTCACTTGCTTTGTGCACATTGACGATGAATGATTTTCCATCCTTGATGATCTGGTATTGATTAGCTCTCTGCATGAATATTGCATCTCACATGTACATGTAGGGACCCCCAAACACAACTCCACATACATCAAGGGGAACCACATATATTTATACTTCATCAATAAAATCAACATTGATAGCAAATATAATTTTGCAATGTTTGATACCTTCAGCTATGCATCCTTATTGACCCATTCCAGTGGATATGGGTTTTGATGATCATGAACTTCTAGCCCCAACTTCTTGACCAGCTCTATTGCAATGAGATTTGTCTGCAATCCTAATTCAAATAGAGCATCAATCTTTGTCTTCTTGACCTGCGTCTTTATATGGAAAATTTTGGTCATTTCTTTCTCTTATTGCTACTGAAGGCTACGTAGATTCACCTGCTTCTGCATTGATGTATATGATCTTCTCATCCACGTCTGAGTTTCGTTCAACTTGGTTGCTTGAATTAGTGGCCATGAGATTCTTCTTCTTATTGTCTTACTTCTTGTTCTTTAGCTTTAGCTATTGATGCAACTTCCAACATTTCTCCTTTGTATGACCATCAATGTTGTATTGGTTGCAATGGTTGCTAGTATCTTTGCATTGGTGTGCAGTGGCTATCGTCTTTTTATCTTTTCTCCCTTTTTGCTTCTTCTTCTTCCTCTCCTTAGAAGCATCATGTTTCTCCTTCTTCTTCGATCCACTTGATTGTGTTCTCTTCAAGCCTATGTTCTCCAGGTATTGTGCCTGCACACAAGCCTCGTCCATTGATTTGGGCCTGAACAACATCACTTGCTCCCACAGATGGTGGTGCAAACCCCCCAAATACTTAAGGAGTACATATGGGTTCTTTGGGGAGATACGCAACATTAGGGACATCTTCCTGAACTCAATGGTGTACTCCTACACGCTTTCGCCCGACTTTTGCCTGAATTGGTGCCACCGGATCCATTAGTCCTCTACGTACATAATAGGGTAAAAATGTGACTTAATGAGGGTTTTGAAGTCCTCCCACTTAGTCATTGGGGACACTCTCTCCAGCCTCAAAATCTCTGTGTGGCTTTCCCACCAAGTTAGTGCATGGCCCTCTAATTTCAATTGTGCAAATGAAATATTTTGTTATTCCTCAACTTAATGGATGTTGAAATAAACTTCTAGTTATGGAAACTAGTTATTCAACTTCAGAGCATCGATCTCACCATGGTACAACTTGATATCGACCTTCACTTCCATTTTAAACAAGGACTGTGATTGATTCACAACACTCAAACTAGGTTGATCTTTTATGGGTTCTTTCTTCAATTGGTTCTACGTTTCTTCCTGGTCTCCTTATTCACCTTTTGATTTGTCCTCTACATTTGAACCCCCATCTTCTCTAAATATCTCAAGATTGTTGCTCAGGGACGCCATGAGGAGGTTTACATTGTGATTTATATCTGCGACTTGTTGTTCCAGTCGCGAAAACCTCACCTTTGCAGGATCACGAGGGTCATTCACAAATTCGTCGAGCATGATTTTCGTTTTATGATTTTTTGCCCCGCTGATCTAGATCCCCTGCAAATCTCCACAAAAATACCCAAAGAAAATAGCTCTAATACAAATATGATCTATAAACTGTCGTGGATATTCCACTAGACAGTTCATCACAACAAATCTGATAATATTATTTAAAATCTAAAATTTTACACTATTACAGTTTTATTAGTTTTCTAGATCTGTAGATTGTATTGTGAATAGTGCATGCATGCAAATGAAAATTATGCAGAAAATAGTCAATAGGAAAAAAAACCTCACACACACACACACACATTAGACACAATATTTGTTCTAGGAAACCCTTTCGGGATAAAAACCAAACTGGAAAGTGAGGTATCTTCACTCTCTTTCTCTGTCTGGAAATATGGTTGTGAGTATGAAGAAGTATGGTATGTCCCCTGTGGGATGCTATAAAGCAAAAATCCTCTCTGTGTGATCTACCTCCTATCCCTCTTGGCTATTTTTTTCTCAGTTATGAAACAAATGCACTTGAAAGAATGAAATCCCTTTTCATTCTAATAACCTATTTATAACACAACCTGATACCCTACTAGTGGTTAAGTTTGACTATTTAAACTCTTAACCATAATTAAAATATAGACTTTTCTACAATATTTTACATCATAATCATGTGGCTATCCCTTTTTCTATGAATAATGGGGGATGACACAACATCCTCTTGAACCATGGTGGTGAAAACAGGAAGGTCAACTTCTGAGTGGCATAACTTTCACATACAGACTCTGATTGATGCGCTTCTTGTGTCGGTGGAAATACCTTTGTGTGTAGAATAGCATGAAAAGGTGTGACATCAAAGTGGCAAACTTTGACCCCCAAAAAACATCGTTTGATGCCTCAAAACGCTCCCGAAAGGTTTTAGACCTTGTTTTACCAAACTAGGTCCCGCTGATAAAAAACAGTCATGTGAGTTGATTCCTCCTTTTTTTCCACTCTGAATGCATCAAGATGGATGAAAAACAACATAATGATCCAATATAAATCACCTAAAAACACATACTTGAGGTTTCTCCTATCAGAGAGACTTTGGCCTCGTTTTCCCCTATTTTGTAACTCACTCATGTTCATTATTTCTTCTGCAATACATGGATGGTGGAATTAACAACATAAAGTACGTACCATTTTTTATATCATATTTTGTCACCTTTTTTTTTAGTTTATTTTTTGAAGGCTTCAATTTTTGGTTTTGAGGGTTTTCTCTCTCTTCATTTGCAAGTGGGATGAGTTCATTTGCACATGTTGTAGCTTTAGAAGGGGTGTGGGCTCTACTGAGATCTATTCAGATTGATGGCATTATTACAAGGAATATTCAACTTTTATTTTCATATGGCTACTTTTGGGTTTGGGTATTGGAAGCATCTTTATTGCTTTTTACTTTATTTTAACTATATTTAAACAAAGCGACAGGGACTAGGCACTATATAACACTTATTCTATTGTGTACGTTAACCATTCCGCTTTTTTATTCATGCTTACAAAAACATTTCACATCATTTTATTCCCAAACTTTTTGATGCATGAGAAGATCATGGTTTGTCCATGTTAAGTTCTTTGTTGTTTTTTCCCTTGGCATTATAATGTAAAAATAATTATATATGTTGTATTTGTAACAACTAGGAAATTGTCCCATTTTTGTGTAGTTTTTGTTTTGTTTTTGAAAATTCAAATGCTTATATACAATTTCCATATTAAGAGACGTTGGGTTGTATGGAAATATCATCATGAAGTATAATATTGAGAGAAATTTAAGAATTTTTTTTGAGATATAGAATTTTAATTGAAATAGTAAATTATTATTGTTGTTTTTTAATTAACATAGGTTAATATTTATGGAAGATTTGAACTAGTAATTTATTATAAAGAGTAATTTAACAATGTATTTATTTATCGCTAATTCTTCTTAAAAGGCTCTGTTTTGTATGGAAATACTATCATAAAGTATAAGATTGAGGGAAATTTAAGAATTTTTATTTTGAGAT
The DNA here is from genome assembly GCA_031772625.1 of Pinus tabuliformis. Lineage (NCBI taxonomy): Eukaryota > Viridiplantae > Streptophyta > Pinopsida > Pinales > Pinaceae > Pinus > Pinus tabuliformis. Next base: position 750,625,010 of record CM062818.1, read on the forward strand.
ATAGAACTTTAATTGAAACATTAAATAATACTTATTATTATTATCATTATTAATCAATGTAAGTTAAAACTTATGGGAGATTTGAACTAATGATTTATTGTAAAGAGTACCTTAACAAAGTATCCATTCATTATCAATGTAAATCCCCATGAACAAAATATTAAATTTAATTATATATGTGTATGTGTGTGTGTGTTTGACGAAAACATATTAGTTGTTTCTTCTATATGTAAAGTTATTATAATTTTGTTTTAGTAGGGTGCTTGATATTATCACGTCAAATAGTACATTGTTCAAAAAAGGTTTGCTTCTAGTCTATGCAGTGGGAAGCGAGACCGGAAGTTAAGATTCAAAATCTTGAGGTTATAGAAACCCCTTCTACCTAGAGCATTCAATAGATAAAAAAAAATATTGTATATAAATTGAAAGTAACTAGCCTAGATCCATCTTAACTCTGGATCTATCAAGCGTCGAGAGGGATCAAATATCTCAAGGTGCAAACTTATTTTTTGAATGCAAAACTTGAGGAAAGGTTTGCACCTCGACAGATTTGATTCCTCTCGGTACTTGATAGATCCAGAGTTAAGATGGATATAGGATGGTTTCACTCATGTGCGGCCAAAGAAAATCAAACGAACATATGATTAATTTTATCAATAATATGTAAATTCATATAATATTAATATAATCATTTTCAATATGCTAAATATGTCTGAGATTAATCTGGTCATTTTAATTTTAAATTTGCTATGTTACTTCATTTTGTTGAGATGATAAATATTGCTAATGACTTTAATGATGAAAAATGATGAAATAACAATTTTGAATGTAAAGTGACAATATAATAGTGTTGAATGATAGAAAATGTGAATAATAAGCATATAGTCAGTTACAAATAGCCTTCATTGTAATTAACCTCAAACTATTTTCTTCTAGTATTCTTATTGTCGCCCTTGTTACTTTTGCCATCTTCATATCGATTTTATGAAAAGGACAGGTTAAATCATAAACATTAAATCTTTAGCTCGAGCTATTGTACTAAACAGCACACCTTGTCTCTCATTATCTCCAATATTAATAGGTTGAATTACTATAACACAAAAATCAATGTACATTGTCAATAATTTTGTGTGCTTACATTGAAATCAATGCACAATGTTAATCCAATCACTTTAAAATTAATATACCATCATAGATCCAATTACATCAAATCAGAAATCAACATCTATATTGAAATAAATGCATCTAATGCAAGCAATCAAATAAGATTAAAAACAACATTTACACTTAAATCAACGCATCTAATGCAAGCAATCAAATAGGATTAGAAATCAACATTTACACTCAAATCAATGCATCCAGTGCAAGTAAGCAAATAGGATTATAAACCAACATTTACACTGAAATCAATGCATCTAGTGCAAATAAGCAAATAGGATTATTAACCAACATCTACATTGAAATTAATGCATCTAGTGCAAGCAATCAAATAGGATTAGAAAACAAAATTTACACTGAAATCAATGCATTTAGTGCAAGCAATCAAATAGGATTAGAAATCATTGATCCGAATTGGATCCTAAAACTCTCTAAGTTTTCATGACTATTTCAATTATGCTAAAAGATTCAAGTCCTAGAAAAGATCGAAGCTATCAGAAGGAGTCCTCATAACAATTGCAGTTGTGGCCATAGCGGAGCAACAAGGACCCTCGGTCGAGCGCGCAAACCGGTGCTAATCGCGTATCAAAATCCACCTCCATTCCTTGATCTGGCCTTCGGTTTTTCCAGTTTCGTGCCATTGCGCTTTACCATGGGCCAACGGTCTGCGCGCTCGACCAAGGGTCCTCGTTGCTCCGCTCTGGCCACAACTGAAATTGTTATGAGGATTCCTTCTGATAGCTTCGATATTTTCTAGGACTTGAATCTTTTAGCATAATTGAAACAATCATAAAAACTTAGAGAGTTTTAGGATCTAATTCGGATCATGGCCTTCCCACTGAAAAAGCTTTTGGACCACCAAAAGTTGGTTTTCTTTCAAGCATCAATCAAGTGAGGGTATTGCTTCCTCACTTGCTCAATTGCTATCCATTTCGCACTGCTTGGCTTTGAACCTTTGAGTCTGATCCTGAGGTACTCAACGTCACCTCTGTGTGGAGTTCTTACCTTCCTATCTAGAATTGCATCTTCCTGCAACTCATTAAGATATTCAGGTAACAGATCATCAATAGAAGGCAATTGTCTTTGCTCTTCGGGATCTTCAATTATTTAAGGTTCAAATAGTCTCAAGTTGTCTGCATTAACAACTAAGTAGATGTGCATGTAAGCTGGTAGATCAAGGCGAAAAGCATTCTCACCAATTTTCTCAAGTATCTTGAAAGGTCCATACATTATTGACTTCAGCTTCTAACCTTCACCTGGCATCCTGTCTTTGCTGATATACAGCCAGACTTGGTCACCAACTTGGAAACTATGCTCCATCCGATGCTTGTCATGCCTTGCCTTGTACTTGGCTTGGCTCTTTTCCAGTTGTTCCTGTACTGCCTGGTAAATCTCTTAGATTTTTTCAATGAACTTGGTTGCTTTGTCCACATCACTGTGTCCATTAACTGTTATGTCTTTACTAAAGACAAAATCCAAGGGAGACCTTGGTGTGAAACCAAAATGGGTCTTGAAAGGAGATCTCTGTGTAGAAGAATGTTTAGTTCGGTTGTAAGCATGCTGCACATAGCATAAATGTTCATCCCAAAGTTTGGGATGCTTGCTGCAATAGCCTCTGAGCAATTGGATCACTGTCCTATTGACCACTTATGTTTGGTCATCTGTTTGCGGATGAAAAGTTGTGCTTTTCTTTAGCCTGGTGTCCATCAATTCCCACAAGCTTGACCAAACTTTCCCAACAAATCAGTTATCTCGATCAGATATTATGGAAGTGGGTAATCCAAAATGAACCCATACATGCTGAAAGAACAACTTTGCAGTTTTTTCAGTTGTTATATGTTTGTTACAAGGTATTAAAATACACATTTTGTTGAAACTATCCACAACAACATATAAATAGTCATGACCTTTCCTAGATTTAGGTAGTCCTCCAACAAAGTCCATGGAAACACTTTCCTAAGAATGAAAATAAACTGGTAGTGGAGTGTGCAAGCCTAGTTTTCTGTTGCTGGGCTTGCTTTTAGCACACATGGTACACCCTCTTACATATCTAGAAACTGTCTCATTCATTTTTGGCCAATAAAAAAATCTTTGCAGCTGTGCAACTGTTTTACTTGCACCAAAGTGACCTGATATTAGAGAAGTGTGTGCTTCTCAAATTATCATTACTCTTTCAGTTTGTGGAATGCATAGCTTCCCACAATGATACAAGAGTTGGTCCTTAATATGATAATCCAATTCTTCTACTCGTTTGCCTTGACTTAAAGTTGCATATACATCTTTAAAATCTATATATTGAGCATATTGTTCAATGTATCTCTCATGCAATACTGAATTATGCTTAAGTATAGTAGATGCATTTATAATTGGTCTAGATAACATATCTACAACTTTATTGTGTATGCCTTTTTTATATCTGACGACTAAATGAAACTGTTGTATAAAACCCATCCATCTATAGTGTCTTGATTTTTGCAACTTAGTTTGGGAGTGTAGATATTGAAGTGGTTGATGATCCGTATGTATAACTGTCTCTTTGCCCATTAAGTAATGTTTCCACTTTTTCACACTCTGTACTAATGCATACAATTCTTTATCATATGTAGGATAGTTAACTACTGTAGAATTAAATGTCTCAGAATGATAACATATGGGTTTACCGTGCTGCATCAACACTGCTCCCATGGTATAGTCACTGGCATCTGTTTCAATCTCAAATGGTCTTTGAAGATCAGGAAGTGCTAGTACTGGTGCTGTACTAATCTTTTCTTTCAAGGTGTCAAAGGTTTTCTGTTGTTTGCCTCCCCACTAAAACACCTTGTTCAATCTTGTTAAAGCATGTAAGGGAGCTGCAATTAAGGAAAAGTTAGAAATAAACTTTCTCCAATATTGTGTTGTTCCTAGGAAGCTTCTAACCTCTGTAGCAAATTTGGGTTTAGTCCAATTTACAATGACTACAACCTTAGAGGGATCTATCTTCAATTCACCACCCCCTACTATATGTCCCAAATGTTGATGATGATGATGATGATGATGATGATAGTGGTTAACTTCCACTGAGACCAAATTGGTCTATCGGACCTATAATTTTCTTAGTTTTTAATTTTCTGGCTCCTCGTCTTTCTTGGCGAGATGGATGTTGTAGCTTTCTTTCTTTTCTCTACGGTCTTCCAACTTCCTTTATCTTGCATCTCCTTCATCTCTTCTTGTTCTTGGGACATTGGTGTCTTAGCTTCGCGATCTATTGTGTTCGTCCTTTTGAAGATAGTCGGAGAAGAAGTTTGGTCTAGGAGATCTGCTTTGCTGTTAAATGAAGATTTATTTTGTGCGATATTCGAATCCTCATAACTTTTGATGCTTGAGGGGACGGGGCTTTCTCCATGCTTTCCTTGAGAGTTGTTCCTTTCTTGCCCAATTTCTTGTGATTCAGAGTTTTCTCTAGAGTATTCTTCTTTGATGACAATGTAGTGTTCTTTTTGTGCTCCTTCCCACCATGTAGATCTGTGGTGGTTTTTTCTAGCAAAATTTTTCTGGGAGGCTTTTGGGAAATTTTTGGCTAGATGGCCTGTCTCAAAGCAGGATCGGCATCTGAAAAGGACACTTTCATAATCGAGTTTCTGATTCCACACATAGTCTTTGCTTGTTAGGTTTATTTCAACTGGGAATCCAGTGCTGAAGTCCATTTCCACACAGATGCGTGCATAGGTGGTTCTGGCATATTCCTCTATTTCTGGGCACCTGCAGTAAAATTTCCCAATTGCATTTCCAAGGGCTTTTAGAGAGGAGAGATTCCAGAGATGCAAGGGTAGGCTTGGAAATCTCACCCAAACTGGTGCTGAGGTTATGACTGTTGTTGAGGGGTCGAATGATGGGTTCCATGGCTTCATGAATAGGCCTGAGTTTTCCCAAAACCAAGGGCCGGAATCTAGAATACATTGTCTGCTTTCAGGATTTTCAAATAATTCAAATATGTCTTGCCAAATTCACATTTTGAGAGTTTAACATAAAGTTTTTCTCTTTTCAAAACATCTAGTGTCCGCTTAACATGCTTTAAATGTTCTTCCCACGTTTTGCTAAATATAAGAATGTCATCCAGATATACAATAGCAAAATCATCAAGAAAAGGTCTGAGTACATCATTCATTACTCTCATGAAAGTAGCAGGAGCATTAGTTAAGCCAAAAGGCATAACCAGCGACTCATACAATCCCTGCTTTGTTTTGAAAGTAGTCTTCCATGCATCTTGTTCTGCAACTCTAACCTGATGATAGCCACTATGCAAGTCTAACTTGGAAAAATAAACAGCTTCCTTTAACTGATCTAATATATCATCTATGCGAGGAAGGGGATAAAGATTTTTTATCGTTATCTTATTCAGTGCTCGGTAATCAATGCACATTCTCCACGAGCCATCTTTCTTTTACACCATGGTGATGTGCTAGGTCTGATGAACCCCTTCTCGGGCAACTCTTGTACTGCCTCTTGATTTCTGCATTCTCTAAAGCGGACAACCTGTACATTCCGATGTTAGGCAATGGAGCATCTTGCTGCAAATTAATATCATGCACTATTTCCTTTTTGGGTGAGTGCATGAAGACTTGCTCTTCTGTACAGTGTTTGTCTTCCTCTCTTTCCATTTCTGTTTTCTTTTCTCCTTATTTTTGCTTGCAGTGGGTTGGGATGATCCCCAACTTCTAGGTTCCCATTCTTACCTCTAGCTTTTAGATGCGTAGCCTGAACGGATACCTCATCTATGCTAGTGGGATTAAACATGAGGATAGTGTGCCTCATGTAGTTGTGTAGACCACCTATGTACTTCAACAGAGTCTCAGGTGAGTCTAAAGAGATTCCTAGAATCAAAGCTCTTTTCCTAAATTCTTGAGTGTAACCTTGTCCACTTTGCCCCTTTAGTTGTCGAAGAGTTTTCCAGCTCATCATGGCTTGCTACATGTAGGCTAGTGGATAGAATTGCTTTTTAATTGCAGAAACAAATTCACTCCAAACAGAAAGAATCTTACCATGTTTCTTCATGTCAACTTGTGTCCTACCTTCCCACCATACCAAGGCAGTGCCTCCGAGGCCTAGGATGGCTAGCTAAATCTTACTCTTGTCTAAGTCGATGCTCTGCACTCTGCAATAAACATCAATCTGTCTGATCCAATTATCTAGCTTCTTTGCATTCAACTCTCCATCATATATTGATAAATCAAATTTAACATCTAATTTAATCAAAGATGTATTCTTTTTATGTTCAGGGCTATTAAGATGCGTGAGGAATTTTTCTTCTTTCCCTTTGCCTTTGGAGTGGTCATGGAGGAGAGATTCTTCTACTCCTTTGTCTTGTTTGGAGCTTGATGCATCTTCATCTCTATGTTTCTTATAGTCCCTATACATTTCCTCCACCATGGATTTCAGGGTCATAAAACTATCCATGAACTGGGGGTCTGATTCCAAGAGATTTTCTTCTGACATTTTCCTCTTAGAATAGACTCTTCCAATTTCCGGGTTAGTTTCAGCCAATTCTCCTTCTCCTAATTTAAGCTTTGATCTAGTTAGCATTCAACAACAAAATCCAGCACAAGCTTGTCTAACCTTAATAACTTTATGCTCTAATACCACTTTATCTAGAATTTATCCTGGATAAAGAATGAAAGGTATTACAGACTCATGTGCATGGAGGTTCGTATGTTACTTATGCAATGGATAGATAAGATTGCTAGAATACATAGACACTGAGGCAATCAGAGAAAACATAACAGTCAAACATGTAAACAAAAACAAGTTTAATAAGGAGTTCACCCAATGCTCCTGGGCTACGTCTCCTGGTCCAGCCTTTCAGTGGTGGCCTCTCTATTATGTTTTCAAGCAGAGTTTTTACAACAGTGAGCTTGATTAGAGTCTCACTAACAAAATGAAGTCAGTAGGAATGGAGTGCACAGACTCTTCTTACTGAACTCGACCTCTGAGGGTCATAGTAGTATGACAGGCCTATGCCGAGGAGCTTACTTTAACCTCTCAAGCCTTCAATGCAGTACACAGACTCTCTAACTCTCTCTAGCTCTGTCTGGCTCGATGTTGCCTTCAGGTCAACTCGGCTTCTACTCTCTATTCTCTGCTATTGGCTTTCTGCATCTTTGTGTGTTGCCCCCTCTCTGTTTTTTTCTGCTTCTGTCAGTTCATGGCTTTAAAGCCATTCTACTCTTTGACTGCTTGTTTCTGATTCCCGACCTTCTGGTTTCCTTTCCTCTGTCCATTCGAATTCCTTTGCTCTGCGTCATCATCACTGGGTAACACCTCGCAGGGAGGTGGCCACCTGGTTGCTAATGAACTGGGTGTCAATTCCCTGAATCATAATCGAATGGCCATTAAATCTGTTTGCTTCAAGATCGCCTGCGAATACGAATCGTTGGCCAACTCATCATCCACGTTGGACGTCAAATCCCTGTCATCTTGCTTTTTGACCTGTCAAATACAGTCAATCATTGGGACGTATCTCCACCGTCGATCTGGACCCCCCAGATCCTATGGTCATCCTTCATATTGGGCAGACAAGTCGCATGATTCTTACCCGTCCGATGCGGGTGGTTTTCTCTCTCTTCTGTCGGACGCGTGTCGCTCAATGTGTGGCATCGGGCAGGACTCAGTCAAAATTGCTTACCACCTCGAAGCCTTCTGATATCCTGCTGGTTTTGGGGAATCAGTGCTACGGAACCAAAACAGTTACTTTTTCGAGTTTTATAGCATTTTTGGGTCCGAGCGTTGGATTTCCTTCACTGAGGGGGACGCCCTGTGATACGCGATTAGCACTAAGGCAAGGTGCCCCCCTTAGTGAAGGAAAGCGCCAGAACGCTCGGACCCAAAAACGTTATAAAACTCAGAAAAGTAACTGTTTCGGTTCCGTAGCATGGATTCCCCAAAACCGGCAGGATATCAGAAGGCTTCGAGGCGGTAAGCAGTTTTGATTGAGTCCCGCCCGATGCCACACATCAAGCGACACGCGTTTGGCGGCAGAGAGAGAAAAATGCCTGCATCGGACAGGTAAACGTCGTGCGACTTGTTCGCCCGATATGAAGGATGACCGTAGGATCTGGGGGGTCCAGATCTACGGCAGAGATACGTCTCGATGACCGACCGGATTTGACAGGTCAAAAAGCAAGATGATAAGGATTTTCCGTCTGACGTGGATGATGAGTTGGCAAACGATTCGTATTCGCGGGCGATCTTGAAGCAAACAGATTTAACGGCCATTCGAGTATGATTCAGGGAATCTGACACCCAGTTCGTTAACAACCAGGTGGCCACCTCCCTGCGAGGCGTTAACCAGTGATGATGACACAGAGCAGAGGAATTCAAGGAAGCCAGAAGGCTGGGAAGCGAAAACGAGCAGTCAAAGAGCAGACTGGCTTTAAAGCCATGAACTAACAGAAGCATAAAAAAATGGAGAGGGGGCAACACACAGATATGCAGAAAGCCAATAGCAGAGAACAGAGAGTAGAAGCAGAGTTGAACTGAAGGCAACATCGAGCCAGATAGAGCCAAAGAGAGTCAGAGATTTTGTGTACTCCATTGAAGGCTTGAGAGGTTCAAGCAAGCTCCTCGGCATAGGCCTGTCATACTATTGTGACCCTCAGAGGCTGAGTTCAGTAAGGAGAGTCTGTGAACTCCATTCCTACTGACTTCATTCTGTTAGTGAGACTCGAATCGAGCTCACTGTTGTAGAAACTCTACTTAAAAACATAATAGAGAGGCCACCACTGAAAGGCTGGACCAGGAGACATAGCCCAGGAGCATTGGGTGAACTCCTTACTAAAATTGTTTTTGTTTACATGTTTGACTGTTATGTTTTCTCTGATTGCCTTAGTGTCTATGTATTCTAGCAATCTTATCGATCCGTTGCATAAGTAACATAGGCACCTCCATGCACATGAGTCTGTAATACCTTTCATTCTTTATCCTGGATAAATTCCATATCAATCATCTACATTGAAAGCAATGTATCTAGTGCAAGAAATCAAATATTATTAGAAATCAACATCTACATCGAAATAAATGCATCTAGTGAAAGCAATCAAATAGGATTAAAAATCACCATCTACACTGAAATCAATGCATTTAGTGCAAGCAATTAAAGAGGATTATAAATCATCTACATTAAAATCAATGCATCTAGTGCAAGCAATCAAATATCATTAGAAATCAACATCTACACTAAAATCAATCTAGTGCAACCAATCAAATAGGATTAGAAATCACCATCTACACTAAAATCAATGCATCTAGTGCAAAATGTTAAGAAATTTACGGCAAAGAGATAAATTATTACTGAGATTTACATAGAGGAATAATAAAATAACCAGCAACAATACACATAAATATTATACGCATAAGGAAAACCCCAAATCTGGGGAAAAACCCAACCCAACGAGATCTCATTAGCATTGGCCAAAAACCTGGCCAATCCGGCCAAGTGAGCCTTCACCACTCACCTCCAGGCATACATTACAATGAAGTATTCCCAACCTTTTATAGGCTCCATTACATGCAATACCACCAACCATAATACCATGGGTACACTATACCATGTGCCCAAAACCACTACTATTTAACCGGGTCAACCTTGACTCAAACCCTGAGTCCATTTTACCTAACAATTCCCCCCTTAAACTTGACTTGGGGTTCCTTGACTAAATCCAACCAAAACCTGCTAAGTGAGACAATCCTGCTCACTCTAGCCTTTACCCCATTCATAGTTTTTACTCAGGATTTGTTAACCCGACATCCCCTTATTACCTAGGTCTAACCCACACTTTACCGTAATTACCCAGGGGTACGCATGCCTTATTAGGTCTTACAGCAGTATGCTCATTTACATGCAAATTAAAATTTTCACTTCCATTATAATAAAAAAAAATTACCCTTGTTGCTATCTTTGTACATATGACATCAATTTCCATATAAAAATAACCCATCTACCGGATTACATGGGTCGCTAGCTGCTATAACCGCCAGTTATCTAGGTGTTCTTTTCAGGTACATGGTTCATCAATTAATTAATCCACGTGCACATATCCTCCTCATCCACTGAATCTCTCATGACCCAATAGTGTGCAGCTTTGCTTCACAATCTATGGCTTTTGATCCAGATCTACAAGCAAAACTTAATTATTTCTCTATTTACCAGGCCAATACAAACCCTTGGCAACAAAAAACATCCTTCTGAAGCCAACTTAGCTCTGATACCAATTGTTAAGAAATTTACGACAGAGAGATAAATTATTACTGAGATTTACAAAGAGGAATAATAAAATAACCAGCAACAATACACATAATATTTATCCAGAAAAACCCCAAATCGGGGGAAAAACCCAACCCAGTGAGATCTCATTAGCATTGGCAAAAAACCAGGCCAATCCGACCAAGTGAGCCTTCACCACTCACCTCCAGGCCTACATTAAAATGAAGTATTCCCATCCTTTTATAGGCTCCATTACATGCAATACCACTGACCATAATACCATAGGTACACTATACCATGTGCCCAAAACCACTACTTTTTAACCAGGTCAACCTTGACTCAAACCCCGAGCCAATTTTACATAACACAAAAAATATTCTTCCCTCTCTACCCCCTCCATCTATATCTATATCTCCCTTTATCTCTCCTTCTTTGTCTCTCTATCTCAACCCCCCAAACACACACACTCTCTCACTCCATATCTATCAATCTCTTTGTCCCTCCCTCCCTCCCTCCCTCCCTCCATCTCTCTCTTTTTTCCTCTCTTCACTTTCCATCTATATCTCTATCTCCCTTTGTCTATCTATATCACTTGCAAAAAAAACACTCTCTTTCTCCAATCTATCTATCTATCCCTCCCTCCTCCTCTCTCTCTCTCTCTCTTTCTCTCTCCCGCTTCTATCTCTCTTCCCTCCTATTATCCTCTCTCCCTCTCTCTCCATCTTCCTTATCACTCCCTCTCTCTCTCCACCTTTCTCTCTTTATTTCTTTCTTCTTACCTCCCTCTCTCTCCCCCTCCAACTCCATCTCGCTTTCTCTCCCTCTCTCCACTCTCTCTTCCTTCCTCTCTCTCCCTTTCTCTCCCACCTCTCTCTCGCTCTCTCTCTCCCTCTAACTCTATTATTGTATCCCTCCCTCTCTCCTTCTCTCCCCCATTCTCTCCATCTCTCCTTCTTTGTCTCTTTATATCACCCCCAAACATAAACTCTCTCTCTCCATACCTCCCTTGTCACTCCCTCTCTCTCTCTCCACTTCTCACTCTCTATGTATTTCTTCCTCCCTCCCTCTCTCCCCCTACAATTCCATCTCCATATCCCTCCCTCTCTTCTCCTCTCTCTCTCGTACTTCCTCTCTCTCCCTTTCCCTCCTACCTCCCTCTCTCTCTCTCTCTCTCTCTCTCTCTCTCTCTCTCTCTCTCTCTCTCTCTCTTTCTATCTCTCTCTCTTACCCCATCTCTCTCTCTCTACCATCCAATCCTCTATCTCCCCCAATCACTCTCCTCCTCTCTCTCAAGTCTTATCTCTCATTCTTCCTCTCTCTTCCTTTCTCTTCGACCTCCCTCTCTCTTCCCCATCATTCTCTCTCTCTCTCTCTCTTTCTCTTTGTTTTCCCTCCAATCCTCTCCCTCTCTCTCTCTTTTCCCTCCAATCCTCTCTCTTCCCCCATCTCTCTCTCTCTCCCCAATTATGTTATTATATCCCTCCCTCTCTCCTTCTCTCTCTCTCTCCCCAATTATGTTATTATATCCCTCCCTCTCTCCTTCTCTCTCCTTCTCTCCCCCTTCTCTCTATATATCCTTATTTGTCTCTTTATCTCACCCCTAAACATACACTTTCTCTCTCCATATCTACCTTATCACTCCCTCCCTCCCCATCCAACTCCATCTCTCTATCCCTCCCTCTCTCCTCCTCTCTCGCAAGTCCTATCTCTCATCCTTCCTCTCTTTCCCTTTCTCTCCTACCTTCCTCTCTATTCCCCCATCTCTCTCTCTCTCTCTCTCTCTCTCTCTCCCCCTCCATATTTATGTCTCCCTCTCCCTCTCTTACCCTTCTCTACCTCTCTCACTCCTCTCCCTCTCTCTCTCTCTTCATTTATCCTCTCCCCCCTCCTTCATTTTATCTCCATCTCTCCCTTGTCACTCCCCTATCTCTCCACCCCTATCACTCTATGTTTTTATCTAGAGTTAATATTAATATATATTATAATATAACAAGTTTAATATTGTATTAATCCAAATTTATTAAATTTAATCATATTAATATATTAATATAATAATATGAATCTTCACGAACTTGGCTCCCGCTCTGCAAACCCTCGAGATCCGCATCTCGCGCGTTCTGTAGACAGCGAGCGCGCCCGCTCTTTGTCGCCCTGATCCCTGCGGGCGTGTCTGCTTGGGGCTCTCCTTCATACTGCTATCGGACTGGTTCATGGAGGACTGCGCCGCTGCCTTCTAGCTTTTGATAGGCCCGTTCCCTAGGGCTTCCGACCATGGAGGTGTTGGGCACTCCCCAGGTGCCTCTACCTTCTCCTCCACCGCTCTTGCCTTCTAAGGCCTTCAATCGGCTCTTGGCAAGGCTCCCAAAGAAGAAGAATTCTGAAGCTGTGAAATTCGTAAAAAAGCTGGATGATATTCCTGTGATCTCCCTTCCTCCAGAAACCTCGATCCAAGTTGCACTGTCTTTGGCCGAACAAGCTCTCATCGGCCAGTTCACTGGGCTATGGCCGTCCCCAAAATCCACTGAGAGCTAGGTCAACAGAAACTGGGCATCGTTGATCAAAGAAAGTGTTACCTCTTACTTTTTGGGGAGAGGATACTTCCTCTTCGAATTCACATCAAAGGACGACAAAGATCTGATCTTCCAAAACGGCCCCTACTTCATGGGCCCTCAGGGTTTGTATCTGAATAAATGGACTCCGGACTTCGATCCGGCAGTAGATGTGCCCAAAGCAGTCCCAGTGTGGGTTAGACTTCCATATCTCCCAATGCATTGTTGGAATTGGGACACTTTGAGGCACATTGGAAATGCCCTGGGGAAATTTATAGATCGAGCAAACAATAAGGACCAATATGACTGTGCCAGGATCTGTGTAGAAGTAGATCTGGAGGTGGGGCTACCAGAGGCCATCAAAATAAATGTCGGAAGCTGGACGCACTTGCAGAAACTGGACTATGAGCAGTTTCCCTTCAAATGCCGGAAATGCCATGTTTATGGTCACTTCGCCAGAGGTTGCCCGACCAACAATGAGGTTGTGCAGGGGAAGGAGGACGGATGGAATCAAGTCAAGCGCTCCAAACCTTATCTCAAGACACAGAAGCTGAGAGGCCCTAATGGCAAAGGACCTCACCAGGCCTCTACTCAACAGATCCCGCCCAAGCCTGCTCCAGAAAATAAGTTCGATCCTCTTAGCTCGCAACCAGAGGACACCCAGGAGGTCGTGGTCCAAAAGGAGACAGAAGCTACTCAGGAGATCGAGAACCAAAAACCAGTTTCTCCAAGCAAAGGTACTCCCTCAGCCTCCCTTAAAGGAACAAGTGCTGAAGATCCCAAAGGTATGACTTTAGAAGATGAGGAAGAAGAGCAGGAAACGGACGAGTCAGAGGAGGAAGGAGAAATAGGAGAGTCCCAAACCTCGGTAAGAAGATCTACAAGAGGCCGTAAAACTGACAGGGAAAAAAGAGAGCAGGAGACTTACAAAGACAAGCTACAGGGCAGCCAGCCAACTCTGGAAAAACTGCTAGCCTCAAAGCCTAAGATGTTGAAAAATCAGCCCCAAGGCTCCAAGGGAGCCCACCAGAAACATAAATAATGAAGGTCATCTCCTGGAATTGTAGAGGTATGGGGAGTAAAGTTAAGGAAGAAGCCATGAGAAGCTTAATAAGAACAAAAACTCCAGACATACTTCTCATCCAGGAGACTAAGCTGAAAGACGTAGTCTTCCTGCAAGAAAGCAAGAAACTTTGGTTTAAAAGTGAAGCAAGAGCAATCTCTTCCCGGGGCGCCTCGGGAGGGATTGGCACTCTATGGAACGCCAACAAATTTGCAGTCACCTTTGAGGCTAGTAATACTCACTGGTTGCTGCTGAAAATGCAGAATCTGGATACTAAGGAAATCTTTTTCCTTTTCAATGTATACTCTCCAGTCAATGTCGGGGAAAAAAAGGATTGTTGGGATTCTATAAGGCACCAAGCAGACTTGATAAACCTGGAAAATATAATTATTGTTGGAGACCTCAATCTCACTCTTCACTCGTCTGAAAAAAGGGGAGGCAGCGCAGTCCGAGATCCGGCAAGGGAATGGGCGGAGGATCTTATGCAGGACTGGGACTTGCTGGATATCAAACCTTCTTCCGGTAAGTACTCTTGGTCTAACAAAAGAGTGGGCCCTGGTCATATTGCTACCAGATTAGATAGATTTTTCATTCAAAGCTCCTATCTGTTACTAGGTTTAGAACCCAGAATGCACATTCTTGCTAGCAGCATCTCGGACCATAAGCCCTTAAAGCTAGAGCTCCTAGCCCATCTTGATCTGGGTCCTATTCCCTTTAGATTTAGTCCCCTCTGGGTCAAGGAGCCAGACTTCATGCAAATAGTCAAGGAATGTTGGAGTCAGCCTGTCAAAGGATCTCCTTTCTTTATCTGGGAGGAAAAGCTTAGAAGGGTAAAAGGAGTTCTAAAACGATGGGTCAAAACCCTGTCCAACCCTGATACAGAAAGAAAATCCATTAAAGCCTCTCTTGCCTCTCATCAAACTCATATGGAGAATGCTATAGTCACAGAGGAGTTGTTAGATCAAGAGGCTCATCTGCAACAGTGCTTTCATAAGGCCTGCTTAGCTGAAGAAGAATACTGGAGATTAAAATCTCGAAATCTCTGGCTCAAAGCAGGGGACAGGAACACTGCTTTTTTCCACAAACAAGCCCAGGCCAGGAAATGCTTCAACACTATTTCTGAGATTAAGGAGGATAACGACACTCACAAGGATTTTGAAGACATTAAGAAAGCAGCCTTTTCTCACTTTCAAAACTTGTATAGTGAAGATAAGGATCCGCACCAATACTCAGATCTGTTAGACATTATTCCTTCTGCAATTTCTCCTCGTATGAACGAGATCCTTGAGGCCAAAGTCACTAAAGATGAAGTTAAAAAGGCCCTTTTTGATATGGATCCAGATAAGGCCCCTGGGCCGAATGGCTTCTCTGCCAGGTTTCTCCAAGTTTGTTGGCCGATTGTTGAAAAGGATCTTCTCAAAATGGTTCAAAAGTCTCAAAATACTCAGAAAATAGGAGGCAGCACAAACTCCGCTTTCTTAGCCCTCATACCCAAGGAAAAAGGCGCCAACAACTTCAGTAGATTCCGTCTGATTTCCTTATGCAATACTGGGTACAAGTTAATCACCAAAGTAACAGCAAATAGACTGAAGCTCATTCTTCCCAAAATAATTTCGGAGAATCAAGGAGGCTTCATCCAAGGAAGGTAGATCATGGACAACTTCACCCTTGTTCAAGACGCAATTCATTCAAGTCTTCAGCGAAAAAAACAAGGTATGGTGATTAAACTCGATTTAGCAAATGCCTTTTATCGAGTAAATCATAGCTTTCTTTTAAAAGTCATGAGCAAGTTTGTTTTTGGAGCAAACTTCATTAAATGGATCCGGGCATGCATCTCGGAGCCATGGATTGCTCCTCTTCTAAATGGAAGAGCCACTGATTTTTTCAAAGCTTCGAGAGGGCTTAGGCAGGGGTGTCCTCTTTTCCCTCTGTTATTTGTCATCCAAGCCTCTGTTCTCAGCTTCCTGTTAGACAAAAAGATGCAAGATCAAGATATTCATGGATTGTGTATTGCAAGAGGGGTCAAAAACATAAATCACGCCTTATTTGCGGATGACACTCTGCTTTTGGGTACTACCTCTCTTTCCTCTGCCTCTAAATTTAAAGCAGTTTTGGATGAATTCAATGAGGCCTCAACCAGCGTTGTAAATAAGAACAAATGTCGCATCTTCAGCTGGAACACTTTTCCTAGATTTCTCTCCGCTATTTCTAGATGTTTGGGTTTTGCAGCCTCCTCTTCTTGGAACTCTTTCAAATACTTGGGCCTTCTTGTTTTTCATAAGAGACCTGCAAGAAAAGACTAGCTCCCTCTGCTTGAAAAATTCAAGACTAGGATCCAAGCCTAGGGTTACTCCTGGCTCAACACTGCTGGCAAATCTGTCCTAATTAAATCTGTGCTTACCAGCCTCCCTCTATTTCAATTTGCT
This sequence comes from Pinus tabuliformis, assembly GCA_031772625.1. Classification (NCBI taxonomy): domain Eukaryota; kingdom Viridiplantae; phylum Streptophyta; class Pinopsida; order Pinales; family Pinaceae; genus Pinus; species Pinus tabuliformis. The sequence continues at coordinate 750,641,441 of CM062818.1, forward strand.
GGGCTTCTCGCTCCGGCAATCATATTAAAAAAAATGGAAGAGTTCATGCGGAGGTTCTTTTGGAAGGGAGGAAAACAGAATGAAAACAAGATTCCCCTTATCAGTTGGGAAACCATCTCCAAGCCACTGTGGGAGGGTGGTTTGAATTTCAAAAACCTCTGTCAGCAGAATGTGGCTATGGCAGCTAAGATTATCTGGAGGATCATTGCGCCCAAGCCTGGCTGGGCCCAATTGGCTCTCTGGAAAAAGTATTTCAAAGGTCCTCGTTCTAGCTATTTAGACAATGTGATTCATTTTCCTAACTCATCTTTCCTTAAACTGTATGTTAAAGCTGCTCCTTTAATCAATGCGCACTCCTACTGGATCCCAGGAAATGGCAAAAAGATCAACATCTGGACTGATAAAATCATGAATATGGACCCAATTGAAGACAGAGCCTCCATTAGAGCGTTGTGATGCTGGATGGATAGAGAGGGGTTGTGTTCGTTGTGGGATATTTCTCTTTGGAGCGATTCTGTTTGGGCAGGTTGGAAACGTATTGAGGTGTCGGCTCATCTGATCAACGAATGGTCCACGTTGCTTGACCTCCTTCATGGCTTGGCGCCCACGCACATGAGGAAAAGAGATTCGAAAGGCTGGGGGCCGAATGCCAGAGGCTACGCTGTCTCCATGGGATATGCCAAGCTGAATGAGAGGCCATACGTCCCCCCCGACCCAGCACCTTGGCAGGGTGTCTGGCGTTTTCCTTCATGGCCCAAAGTCGACTTCTTTGCCTGGCTTCTTTGCCATGGCAAAATCCTAACGTATGACATATTGCAGAGGAAAGGGTTCTACGGTCCCTCCATCTGCTCACTGTGCAACGAAAATGCAAAGACAACAGTCCATTTAATCCTTGAATGCAACTTCTCTAAGCAGATCTAGTTCTCCTTTATTCACAATTTGGATACCAACTTCTTGCTTCCTTGTTCCACTGCTGATCTTTTTTCTAATTGGGCAATCAGATATCCTGGCCCACCTCCTAAAAATCAGATAATCAAAACTGCATGGGCTGTCCTTCCAAAGGTTATTTGTTGGCAGATATGGCTAGAACGAAACAGAAGAATTTTCAGAAATACTAATCAGAATCACAAGGCCTTAGAAATCAAGATTAAATGTCATTTAAAGGAGTGCTTGACTGATATAAAAGATGATTCTAATCTCAGCCAACAGGACATTGCTTGGGGATCATTACTTGACTTGCAATTCCAATCAGCGTTTAGAAACGCCCCTCCTCTTAAAGACTGGAAAATAAGGAAATCTGAAACTGACTTTCAAGACTGGCTCAAATCGCACTCAAGGCACTCTCTCTTTTTTGATGGGGCAGCAAAGGGCAATCCGGGCAAAGCTGGTGTAGGAGGTGTTGTTGTAAATCCAATTGGGGAAAAAATTCATTCCTTTGCTTGGGGGCTTGGACATTCATCCAGCATTCAAGCTGAGGCTTTGGCCCTCTTTCAAGGCCTCAAGATCCTCAAAGATTTAAATATAAATGAAGCTAATGTTATAGGTGACTCCCAGATCATTATAAACGCAATGGTTTCCAATTCCCCAGCTTTGGATCTTAAACTAGCAAGGCTGATATCCAGAATTAAGGGCTTGGAAAACGCTTTTCAAAAGTTGAATTACTACCATGTGCTGAGAACTCATAATAAAGAGGCGGACATTGAAGCCAACAAAGCTGCCCTCCTCTCTATCGGGGTCAAGATGAAAGACGAAGAAGAATCATGGGAACCCATCCCATAAGCTGATTATTGCCATGTTTTACTGCTTGCTCTTAAATAAATTTGTTTGTATCTTCAAGTGGGGAAAAATCTCTGAAATCGAATCTATAGATTCCTTATCAAGGAAGAAGTCTTCAAGCTTCAGCTGCATTCTCATTCTTAGCAGTGAGATGCAACAGGATATAGACATCCTCAATGTAATCAGATTTTCGGCATTCAGGCCAAGATGAATATAAATACTCCATAATTGTTTCTATCAAAATATATATATATATATATATATATATATATGAATATTAGATTTAATAATAATATTAATATTAGGGTTAATAATAATTTTTTGCATGGTATTAATAATAATTTGGCCCATAGGTTTCACCTAAATAAAACCTTTTTTTAATATTAGTAAGTATAAAGATGTCTATGGAGTAAATATAAAAAGAGTTTTTATTTATTTACCATACCTTTGGTTTATTTATATTTTTATTTATTTATCATATCTCCTTTATTTACCATGGTATTTGGCTCATAGGTTTGGTATATAATTAGATGTTGATTTCTAATCTTATTTGATATATTTTTATTTATTTACCATACCTCTTGATAACTCTTTTATATTTATTTATTTACCATACTTCTTTTATAACTATTGTATTTGGCCCATGGTATTAATAATTATTTGTCCCATGGTATTTGGCTCGTAAGTTTGGTATATAATTAGATGTTGATTTCTAATCTTATTTGATATATTTTTATTTATTTACCATACCTCTTTTATAACTATTGTATTTGGCCCATGGTATTAATAATTATTTGTCCCATGGTATTTGGCCCTAGGCTTCACCTAAATAAAACATCTTTTTTGAGTTTTGGTAAATATAAAGAGGTTTATGGAGTAAATATAAAAATAGGTTTTATTTATTTAACATGCCTCTAGTTTATTTATATTTTTGTTTATTTACCATACCTCTCAGTAAATATAAAAAAATGTTTTATTTACTTACCATACCTTTGGTTTATTTATTTCCTCTTTTTATACATAATAATAATTAGATTGATTTTTTATTTTTTCGACTCACTGAGGCTCCCGCGCACGCCCTCCTCTGAAACCTGCCCTGCTCCCCTGCTTGCGGCCGCATGGACCTCGGCCCCCAACCATGGGCCCTCCGGATCCTCCTTTGGAGGGGATGGATCCTCAACGCGCTTTCTCAGACTTGGTGAAATCGCTTCCTCCACAACGCCCCAGGCCTGCCCTCTCAAAATTTGTGAAGAAGTTGGATGTGCTCCAAGAGGTTCAATTACCCCCAGTCCTGCCCCGCATGGACGCTCTGTCTCTGGCTGAAAAAGGTCTCATAGGTCAATTCACAGGCCTTTGGCCTTCTCCTAAAACCGTTCAATGATGGGTTGAAAGAAATTGGACTGATAAAATTCAAGGTAAAATCTCCATAAGGTTTTGTGGGAAAGGGTACTTCACATTCCACTTTGAATCTAAAGAGGATAAGGATTTAATTTTTAGAAATGGGCCCTATTTCATGGACTCCAGGGGTATGTACCTCAACAAATAAACTCCAGATTTTGACCCTGAACTGGATGTCCCCAGTGCTATTCCGGTTTGGGTCCGTCTTCCCCATCTGCCACTCCAATGCTGGGGAGATGAATCTGTACGAGCCATCGGGAATGCAGTCAGCAAATATATCGATCGTAGCGAACCGAAAGAGAACATGCAAGCTTGTGCGAGGATTTGTGTTAAAGTGGACCTTGGCAAAGGACTCCCCGAAGCAATAAAACTGAAAGTGGACGAGTGGAGCCATATCCAGCAGCTCGATTACGAGCAGATTCCATTTAAATGCAAGGTATGTCATGAATACGGCCACTTTGCCAATCGATGTTCTAAACTTGTTGATGCAGAGAGCGGCGATCAAGAAGGCCAATGGGAAACTGTAAAAAAAAAGAAGTCTTCCCCGGCATCCAAAGCTCCTCTAGAATCTGATCCTCCTGTTCCCTCTGCTCTCCGTCCCTCCTCATCCTCCCCTCCCCTTTCTGCCCACCCCCCTCCTGATCCGCCCCTCCCCTCCTCTTCTAACCCTTTTTTTGTCTTATCTTCCCATGATCCTCCTCCCGTGGATCCCTCTCTACCCCCCTTGATCCTTTTGAACCTTCTGATCCTTCTCCCCCCCTGATCATCCCTTCGCAGGCTTCTCTAGATCCCCCTCTTACTAGGCTTACCAGAAGGTCCTCTAAAGACCATGGAACCTCCTACGACTCTTACAAGAAACCAAGTCCTGGTAGAAAATCAGCCAAGCAGCATAGAGACGAGAACGCTCAGAAAGACATAGCCATAGGCATTCAAACACTTATAGAAGCTTTCATCCTAGGGCAACATGAGAAGGAGACAAATCAAGAGAGGCGAGCACCTCTTCGTACGCCAAATACCCAATGATGAAAATTCTGTCTTGGAACAGTAGGGGTTTAGGGCAACCCTCCAAAGTTTTAGCCCTCAGAGAACTTATACACAGTGAAAAGCCAGAAATTTTATTCATTCAGGAGACAAAGCTAGAGCAGCAAGAAATAAGAGGAATAATAGATTAGCAGAAACAATACAAAGGCTGTACCAGTGACTCAAGAGGAGCTTCCGGAGGAATTGCCACCCTTTGGGATCATAGAAAATGGAACTGCACATCAGTAAATCTTCATCAACATTGGATCAGAATGGTTCTGGATAATAGAATAGATAATCAAACTGCAATCATCTACAATGTTTACGCCCCCAACCATTACAGAGAAAAGGAAAGATGTTGGGATGATCTGAAGGCTAGCATCGATGGTGAAACAAATTCAAATATTATAGTGGCAGGCGATTTTAATCTTATCTTACATGCCAATGAAAAAAGGGGAGGTTGCTTTTCACCTGACCCCTTCAGAGGCCGTTTGGAAGCTATCATTCAAGAACATGAACTTGTGGACGTTGCACCAAAAAACCGCAGGTACACCTGGAGCAATCGCAGGTTTGGCATTGGCAACATAATGGAAAGGCTGGACAAGTTTTTAATTAATGTATCGTTTCTCTCCTCCTTCTCTGAGGGATATGCTAGCATTTTATCCACCTCAGCCTCTGACCACTACCCCATAATTCTCACGTTGGAAACTCACTGCCCCCTTGGGCCAATACCGTTTAAATACAGTCCCCTCTGGAATTGGGTTCTGGCTGTCAAAGAAATTGTTCAGGGATCCTGGAACCAGCACGTTCAAGGCTCACCAGGCTTCATTTGGGAAACTAAACTAAGAAGAACCAAACAGGTTATCAAAGAGTGGGCAAGAGCCAATTACAAAGAACTTGAAGAGACCAAAAAGAAAATTAAAAATGAATTAGAGAGCATTCAAAGAACGATAGAGGATCATGGCCTCTCTCAGTAGAATAAGGAACAAGAAAGTGTACTCTACACACAGCTGAGTCACATAAATAGAGAAGAAGAGTTAAAATGGAGACTAAAGTCAAGGCAGCTTTGGCTGCAAGGCGGTGACAAAAATACAGCCTTTTTTCACAAACAGACCATGGCACGAAAAATCAGGAACAATGTAAGCTCAATTCTGGACAATGAAGGCAACCAACAAAACACCCAAGAGGCCATCAGAAAAGCTGCCAATGATCATTACAGAGAACTTCTAACCGAAATAAAAGGAGAAGAGGATTATGCCGATTTTCTTCAATACTTGCCCAAGGGAATCACCAAGGACATGAATGACAGCCTGATTAAGGAAATTGAGGAGGAGGAAATCAGAAGAACGATTTGGACTATGAATCCTGATAAGGCTCCTGGGCCTGATGGATTTCCCATTTGCTTCTATAGGGCGTTTTGGGGTTTAATAAAAAAGAACTTGACTAATATGATCGGATGGATCCAGAGAAAGGGTAAAATAGGAGGATATACCAATGCCACTTTTCTTGCTCTCATCCCTAAAGAAAACCGGCCCACTTCTTTTTCTTGGTTTACACCCATTTCCCTCTGCAATTCTTCCTACAAAATTCTGTCTAAAATCCTTGCCTCTCGCCTCAAACCCCTCCTTCCCTCTTTGATTTCTGAAAACCAAGGAGGGTTCTTGGCCAACAGACAAATTATTGTCTCCATTCTCCTAGTTCAAGAAGCCATTCACTCGAGCCTCTCTAGGAAGGAGAAAGGGTTTATCCTTAAACTTGACCTTGCCAACGCCTTTGATAGAGTTAGGCACTCCTTCCTTATAGCTGTTTTAAAAAAGATGGGTTTTGAGTTGCCCTTCATTAGCCTCATCACTGCTTGCATCTCTGGGCCTTGGATTTCCCCTCTGGTTAATGGTAGACCGGGTGAAGCTTTTCAATCCTCCCGGGGTCTCAGACAGGGTTGCCCCCTTTCCCCGTATCTTTTTATCCTTATGGCTGAATCCTTTAGTCAAGCTTTGGACTACAACAGAAGAGTGGGCCTCATCAGTGGAATCAAATTTGGGAATGGAGTCAAGAATATCAACCACTCATAGTTCGTCGATGACACCTTGCTAATTGGAGGAGCCTCCACCACTATAGCAAGGAGGTTCAAGACTCTTCTCGACAAATTTATGGGGTACTCTGGAGGCATGGTCAATCAGTTAAAAAGTTGTATATTTGGATGGAATGCAACAAATCAGGTCATCCATAATATCGAAAATACTTTTGGAGTCCCTTGCAATCTTGAGTGGACGCATTTCTCTTATCTGGGCATGCCAGTGAGCCTAGGACCTCTGAAGGCAGGAACTTGGGATATCATCATTGATAAGGTGAAGCGGAAAGTACAGCAATGGGGTTCAGTTTGGCTCAACCCAGCAGGCCGCCTCATCCTCCTTAAATCTGGTATTTCTTCTCTCCCCCTTTATCGTTTCTCTCTATATCAAGCCCCAGCTTCCTTTCATTACAAAATGGAAGCAATCCTCCGTCATTTCCTTTGGCAAGGAGGAAAAAACGACAAAAAGAAATTCAATTTAGTCAATTGGAAACAAGTCATTCAAACCTAGGACAGAGGAGGTCTTGGTATTAGATCCCCCAAAATTCTAAATCTTGCCTTCGGAGGGAAGATTGCTTGGAGGCTTATCACTGGTTCTTCTACATGGTGGAAAAGGGTTCTGGAAACCAAATATTTGAACTGCCCGAGACAACAGTTGCTAGATTCTGCTATTCCCAATAGATATTCTTCAAAAATCTGGCGCTTATGTAAAAAAGTTATTCTGTTCATGGCCCAGAATATATCTAAAGTGCCCAAGAGAGGAGCCAGCATTAAGATTGGAGCTGATAAAATTCTGGGACAGCAACCAATAAATAGTCAAGAAGAAACCATTCCTATTCTCTCTTTTCTTAACAGCATTGGTATCCATTATCTGGATCAAATTTCTAGCTGGGATCCTCTATCCCACCTCTGGCTTGGATGGTCTTTTCCTGATGTTCCCAATGTTCTCAATCCTAGCCTTTCCATTCTGCAATCTCTCCTCCACAGCAAAGCTCCCGTCAAAAAGAATGAGATGGATGGCTTTCAATGGGACCCAACTGGTTCAGATTACACTGTCCAAGCAGCCCACCAGCACATCTGCTACAGCACTTTCCCTATGCCAATATGGAATCACTGGAGAATGGTGTGGAAGTCAGAGGCTCTCCCAAAAATTAAATTTTTTATCTGGACCCTGTTAAAAGGGAAAATCCTAACAACAGAGAATCTACAAAAGAGGGGTATCAATGGTCCATCTCGCTGCCCCAACTGCTATGCTACGGAAGAATCTATGCAACACCTCTTTGTAGAATGTCCTTTTGCTATTGATTGCTGGAAAAAATTATACCCCATTGATAATTTTCCTTGGAGTTCCCAGCATTCCATAGGTGAAGTGATTCAATATTGGAAAAAGAACTGTCCTTGGAAAAATAAGAGGAGAAACTTAGTGAAGAGGGTCTCGAATACTCTCCCCTACACCATGTTATGGAGTATCTGGCTAGTAAGAAACCGGAAAATCTTTAAACACAAGAACTCGACTACAAGAATTGCATGCAACAAGGCTAAGAATCTAGCTCTTGAAACTATTTCTATCAAAACTCAAAGCACCATTGATGCAACAGTGTACAGTGTTGAAGAAAGGAGCTTCATCAGCTATATCCTAGAAAAAAACTATAGCATTCAGAATGGCAATATAGTGAAAGAACAACGTAGCCAGGAAACCCACAGCTGGAAAATAAGGTTAAAAGAGGAGGAGTTTGCAAATTGGTTGCAAAAATGCAACAATTACTACCTTTTCTTTGATGGAGCATCAAAGTCAAACCCAGGAATCGCTGGAGCAGGGGGATTGATCTCCAATGCCAATGGGGACTGCATCTTCTACTATGAATGGGGTCTAGGGAATATCTCTAATAACAGGGCAGAAGCATTGGCCCTATATCAAGGGCTAATTCAACTCATCAGACTTGGTATAAGATCAGCAAAAGTCTTTGGAGATTCATCAGTAGTAATTAGTTTAATGGCTCAAAAGAAAAAAATCATCGAATGCACTCCTACAGCAGGTCATTCAACGCTGCCAACTCTTGCATCAGACAATAGAAAATCTGTAGTTTCATCACATCCTCCGTTCTCTCAACAAGCAAGCAGACAAGCACGTCAACAAGGCTTGCGACAGGACAATGGGTAGTCTACTTTGCAATTCCGAGGAGTCTCTACAGCCTTTGCCATGAACCGAATCAGTTTTCCCTGCATCAAATCGGACAGCTCTGACAAGTGGAAGTGGATTCAGAATTTCCAGGCATACAATAGGATCACTATCAGCGTAGGGATATGGCTCAGATCCGTTCCCCTTATAATTCTGAATACTCTAATTAAATCTAATCAACCTTTCCAGAACCGATCCCTCTTGTCTCTGTTTCGCGTAGGATCCTGGCTTCAATGCGACCTGGTCCTCATCTTCTGTCTGAGCCCAGCTGCTGATCCCTGTTGCCCCATTCTGTATTCCCTTTTTCTTCTCTCCAATTTCAGCAATGGCACGCAATGAGGACTACCTCCCCGTCCTCGTTAACAAAGATTAGATATGCTATGCAAATGTCAGTTTTTGTTGTTTCAATTTGTTAGAGTTTATCTCTGTCTAGACTCTCTCAAAGCCAGAACAACCAGGATTAAGGAGAAAATCCCTTTCTGTAACTCCTCTGATCCTGATTCACCCCGGCTCTCCATGTATTTCAGGAGATCAAGCTCCCTCTTTTTTTTCAGATATTAATACAGCAACCGAATTTGTTAAAAAAAATAATAATTAGATTGATTTTTAAATAGGCCGACATTAGATTAAAAAATTTAAATGCTAAATGTTAAACATTATGTTTGCGTTTACATTTACGTTTACGTTTACATGCTTACATGTTTATGTTTTTACGTGAGATCTACCCTCTACCCTGATTACTAATAAGGATGTTTAGCTTATGATTAATCTCTTCAAGTTTATCCTTAAATTCTATAAATCTAATGTTATTTTCTTGTTGTGTGTTGTTGTTGTTGGTGAAAACATGACCCATAATTACTTTGGTATGCTAATAAATATTGGTAATCTACATATAGGTTGAGAAGTTATTATGAATATAATTTATATAAAAATAAAATAAATATAAATAATAAATCATCATAATAATGATTAAGTAAATAGTCATTAGTTAAATGAAAGGTGTGTTTAAATGACATATCCATTCGTGAAGGGGCACTTGCCTAGGTATATAAGTGGGCCCTCATTGTAACATTCACTCATCCTTATTCATTCATATTATTAATAAAATTATTATTTACAATACTTTTGTATATTTACATTTAAAGCACAAACAACTCTAAGTTTTGTCACTTCAATGGTATCAGAGCCATTCGAGCCTTTGGACGTTATTTGCTACACAAATATGCTATTAAGTTTAGGTCCTGAAATCATGAAATTAAGTGAATATCATAAATCTAAATTGTTGAATGATATTGGAGAAGCATCACAACAACTAAAACAAATAAAAATATCATTTGCAAAATCAACAAAACATTTGGAAGCATATGCAGCATGTCTAACGAAAGAAAACATTAACATGAAAGAGACTAATAATAAAGAATTTTCTAAACAAGAAAGTAGTGTTGAACATGTTGAATTAAAATCTCCTTTGGGTGACATGAATGAGAATGAAAATCAAAGTGAGTATATGATAACTGAGGGTGAAATAAGTGAGGAAGAATCTTCTGAAAGTGACAAGGAACCAAAACCCAAAATGGAAACCAAGGCCCAACAACCAGTAAAGGTTGTTTTGGCCAAGCCATATAAGAAGGGTACAAGCAGCAATGAGGAAGAAACCTCTGAAAATGATGAAGAAATGAAACCAAAAATGATAACCAAGATCCAACAACCAACAAAAATTACAAAGAAAGAGAGCAACAGCGAGGATAGTTCAAATGAGAGTGATGATGAACCTAAAGATAAACATAGAGTCACTAAGGGTTCTAAACGAGAGGAAGACAATGACAAGGAAATGGAGGATATGGATGGCCAAACTCCAGCTGCAAAGAAAACTTTGGCGACTCCAAAATATCATAAGGATCAAGGTTTTCCATCGAACATGTCAAAGACTCCTGTAACTCTTGGAACAAGGACACTTTTTGTAGGAAATTTGTCGTACTCTATTGACAAGGACAATTTGTTCCAATTTTTTCAAGATGTTGGAGAAGTGGTTGATGTTCGGATAGCTAAGTGGGATGATGGCTCCCTTAGAGGTTTTGGACATGTGAAATTTTCAATTGAAGAAACAGTTATGAAGGCAATGGATAAAAATGAGCAAGATTTATTAGGGCGTCCTATCAGACTTGATCATGTTGAAGACTATGGAACTCGTGCATCGAAGTAGAATTAGAGTAATGACAGTAACCAGCAAGGACAAAAAGATGAAATGGTTTCAAGATAGGTACAATGCGATTAGGAGCTGATGTTATCATTTTCACTGGTGCCAACCAAAATGGTGTTGCAACTCAAAGTATTGGTCTTGTTTCAACTACATTCATGAGAGAGATGGGTTCTAACCAATATATCTTCCCTATGGTGGATTACAAAATTTTAGAAGGCCAACTAAAAAATTTGTTTCGTGAAAATGAGGATTGGGGAAATAAAATGTTAGCTCTTCTGGAGTGGTCTCCTTACTCAACAGAAGAAGAATTACTAAAACAATATGATGATGTGACTGGACTATGGGAAGGAAGACCTACAATTACATCTTGGGATGTACAACCACAACCACATGTATCCTTATCAAATGTAGAAACATAACCACATATGTCATTATCAGATGGAGAATCACAACCACAAGTATCATCATCAGATGGAGAAGTTAATATTATATAAATGGGTGCATCGAAAGTCATTGATAGCATTAATGTAAATATGCCATATTCCAAAGCTCCTGTTGTGGAGAAACTCGTTGAACCAAGCCTTGTTAGGGTTCTTGTCATAGTACCACCAAGTATTTATATTGATGGTCTTGAAAGTAATTATTTTACAGGAACAAAGGTTGTGATTTATCATTCTAAGACGCTTGGATAGTAGTGGTTGACAAGAATATAATGCCCATTTCTGTATCAGATATTTCCATAAGATTTCCTGCCTACCTAATTGAGATAACTGGAGATGTTTTGTTTCTACACCCTGTACACAACTTTGCATTTGTAGCATATGATCCTGTGGCACTAGGTACATCTGGGGTTGCAGCAATGCGTGCAGTTGCTCTTCTTCCTGAACCTGCTTTGCGTAAAGGTGATGCAATATATCTTGTTTGTTTGGATTGGCACTTACAAGCTTCATCGCAAGATTGCATTGTCACAAATCCAAGTGCCAGTTTAAGGATTCCTTCATTTGATCGTTATCCTTGTTATAGACAAATTAATACAGAGGTTGTCAAATTAGATAGAAATTTTGGAGTTAAATATTCTGGTGTACTAGCAAATGACTAGGGGAGAGTACAGGAATTATGGAGCATATTCTCTAAGCACAAGAATACTAAGGTGTAGGATTATGGCGGTGAGGATGGGGCTGGCAACAATGGTAACTATGGCAGTAAAATACGTTTTCTTTTGGGAGGTATTCCAAATTATATTGTTCGTAAGGTGTTATATAACATTATAAATGGGTTGAAGGGGGACCATTGCTTATAAATGGAATTAGAAGACAAATGCCACTTATTCGTATTTTGGAAGCGGGATTTTCTACAGTTTCACTTGCTAGAGCCCGTCTCTCTGGATTAAGTGAGGAATGGGTTCGAAAGTTAGAGGAAAAGGATATATTAAAAAGACAAGTGGTAATGGTAGAGTATCGCTTCACTGGTCAAAATCAAAAAGTAAGTTGACAAGCCCTTACGTACTATTATCTATTAATGGCGAGCCCATTACCAATTTCATTGATGTTGAGGATGCCTGCGAACATCATGATCAACACAATGATCTTCTAAGTATGAACAATTTCATTGTGAATCTGAGCTAGAGGTTCAAGTAGGCATTAAATTGAGAGATGGGTTTAGAACCACGCACCTCGTAAGTTGGTGTGAATGTGTTGTGCAAAAACCATGGTTAGCTATTGTTGCCTCAGGGTTTTTACCAAAAGGGCATGGGATATATGTTTCAAGTCAAGTTCGTGGCAACCCTGTTCATAGATATGGACTTAATTTATGTGAGTGTGAGGAATTATGATTTATTTACACCATTAGTGAAGTGTTGCACAAGATTATACATGAAACTTTAGAAGGTCCACCAAAATCTGGTTACTCCTCGACCATTTGTGTTGCTTCATTCAACAAGCCACTAATCGTTACCATATGAATCCCTATGGAAATTATTGGCACATATATATATAAAAAAAATTATAAAGTTCTTTATAATATAATTATAATTTTTTATTTTTTTTAACTGAAACGGATATGTTTTATTTATTTGGAGAAAAGATTGGACTTATACCATGGCAGCCATCATTACATTGCTTCTGTTTCTGTTTCTTGTGCTATTACAATATGCAGGTTCCTCATGGATTGCAGGGATGGAATGAGCTTTCGTCATTTATGAGGAGATGTCCTTTCCCAAGAGTGCAGCCTTTGTTCACCATCAGATCTGCTTCACTGTTCAAGCTTCTGAGGATATGGAGGAATTTGTAGGAGTCGAAGTTGAGCAGGACTCTCTTTAATCTGTTCAAAGTTTTGTTGAGACTTGCATTGTCGAACAATTTGCCCGTGTTTAAATTTTTTATTAAGATCTCTAAGTCTCCAAGAGCTTTGAATTCTTTGTCTCCTCTATCTCTGGCTATTTGACAAGCTTTGAGGAGGCCTTGGATCTCTGCTTGATTGTTGGTTTTCTGCCCAATGCCCCAGCAAAAGCTGTCCCTTCTTGATCCGTCCGAGGCATAGATGACCCCTCTAGCTCCTGTTGTCCTAGGATTGCCTTTGGAGGCTCCATCGAAGAAAATCGTGGTTATTTTTTGTTTTCGCCACCATTCTTGAATGGTGGCTTCGGAATCTCTTTTGCGCCATTCCGGATTCACTGCATGAGGGGCTGATAACTGCTTCCGAGGGTAGGGGGAGAGGGGGCCCAGCCACCTCTCTTCTTCAGGGAGAAGCAAAGAGTCATCTGAAAAATATTGTTGTTGGGCTGCTTCAAGGAGGAAGGATTTGGCCTTTACCGCTGCCGAGAAAGGAGCTTGCAACTTTTCATTGAATATCAGGTCATTCCGGGTCAGCCAGATCTGCCAGCATACAAATTTGGGGATAGCGTTCCAGACTTTTCTCCAAAAAGATTTGCTGGGGATTTTGTTGGGATAGCATTGATTCCATGAGTCAAATAGATCAGCAACAGAGTTAAAAGGGGGGACTGTGATTTGTAGCTCATGAAGTATGAGTCCCCATACTTCTTTGGAAAACTTGCATTCCATGAAGAGGTGCTTGGCTGTTTCTAAGTTGCTTCTACACAGCTCACATCTATGTGGCCCAGCTATGTTGTTTTCATCAGGTTGTCTCCAGTTAACGGCTTGTTGTGGACCAGTTTCCAAAAGAAGAAGTTTACTTTAGGGAGAGCTAGCGGTTCCCAAACTTTCTTCCAAAAATCCGGAGGTTTACTGCAATTCCTGATTGGCTGGAGGGCGTTATAAGCTGTTGTTGTTGTGTAGCTTCCAGTGTTGAAAAGTGTGCAACAAGAAATGCTTGTTGAGAGTGCAACAAGATGATGGAGCTTAGTGAAAAGAGTCATCTTCACTAAGTGGGCCCGCAGGCTATTTTTTGCGCAAGTCTATTTTTAGACTATGTCTATTTTTAGACATATGGATCACGTCTATGGATTGCAGGTTGCTGTTTATGGATGATTGGTCAAGTTGGGAAAAATAGATGGACTTCTATTTTTTATCAAAGTGTGAGTGATCACAATGTGAGTGATCAAAGTCTATTTTTAGACTGGCTGTCAAAAATAGAAAAGTCAAATATTATTGTCTCATAATAATATTTGGACTATAAACTTGATCTTATTCTCTTGGAGCACTTTAGGATGAGCTACGAATGTGGTACATGCAGATCCCAGAGGGAAATACGTGGTCACCTATGGGATGACTAATATTTGCATGCAGGACTTCAGTTAGAACTCAAGTGAGTTGAGTTTAGTGGACTGGAGGTGCAGTTGATGGAGTTGTGTTCAGTTTAACTTTGTTAAACTAGTTGTATTTAGTCTAACTGATCAATAGACTAGAGACGAGTTGGGTGAATTAGTTATTAATTAATTCACAAGTTATTAACTCATAATACAACTATAGAATACATCAGTTAACTCAGTTGCATGTCAGTGCATGTTCAGTTCAACAGGGACAGGTGGTAGAGAATCAGATTGCTATCAGTTGTGACTATAGTTGTGCACCAGATCTTGCACAATCAAGGGATTGAGTGTGCCAATGAGTTTGCTCATGTATTTACCCAGTATTTTAGCCTCTGCTCACGTCCAACAAAGTGTGAGTGATTATTTTGAGGTGAAATACGAGTTTGGGAAGCCATTCTCATCAATTCTTGAGCAGGTATTGAGCAGTGGAGGCAGGCAAGCAGTGGAATAGATTTGGAGATCATATCTTAGTTGTATTGTGTGTAACAGGTGGAGATACTTGTGAGAAGTATTATGATGTGTATTGTTACATGATTCAATCAATATAATATACAGATAGCGTGGGGTTTTTAGCGAGATGATTTCCCCGGGATAGATACTGTGTTAATGAATTTGATTGATGCTTCTATGTGCGCCTGTGAATGTTTCTGCTTATGTAAATTGATGATCAACGTAGAGGAGATTATGTATTATACATGTTCCGCTTATAATTGTATGATCAGGATAATCTCTGTGAATATGTGTTAAATTATTCAAAATTTCTACATCCAGATCGCCCCCATCCCCATCTATCCTTCATTTTTCTGTTCACTGGGGCCGCTTCTTCCAACAATTCTTCAGGGGCGCACTTCTGCTGATTTAGTCGATCTAGAACTCCAAAAAAGTCCCAACCTTGCCAATCGTCGTGACAATCCCAATTGGACAAATCATAAACGTTGTTTATCCCTGCGCGTTCCAACCAGTTTTTTAGCTCTGCGATTTCATCAATTTCCGCGAGGGGGTCTCGGTCCATTATTCTATCATGCCACAGGTTTGTTTGTTTGTCGTTCCCTGGAATCCTGTACGCCTTACCTATGAAGAAATTCAGACTTTTACTGCATAATTTCCAAACCTAAGTGCTGTTGCTTGTTTGAGCTGCCTGTAGACTTCTGAGCGGCATCTTGTGGGCGTATTTTGATTTCAGCGTATCGCAGATAGGATGCTTGGGGTCTTTGAATAGCTTCCACATAATTTTGCCTCCCAACGCCAGGTTGACTAATGCAGGATCGCGGATTTGTAGTCCTCCCTCAGAAATTGAACGCTTGACCACATCCCATTTCACTAAGTGAAATTTATTTTGATTTCCTTTCCCCCCTGCCAAAGGAAATCACAGAGGATTTTGGAGATTTGATCCGTCACACTTTTTGGGGCGAGTAGGAATGCTACTTGATAAATTGGGAGCGCAGATAACACAGTCTTGATCAGGATGACCTTGCCTCCTTTTGTGAGCCAATATCCTCCCCAGACTGTGACTTTTGTTTTAATTTTGCTGATAATTTCGGACCACATCGACCTCTTATTGAAGACATTTGTGATGGGGAGGCCAAGGTATTTTATCTTTGCCCATCGGGCATGTCCGTTAAAGCCAAGAAGGTTAGAGATACTTGTGAGCTCTTGCTGCCCAATGTTCCAACCATAGACTTCACTTTTTCTTTCATTGATAGAGGCTCCTGAAACCCTGCAATAGCATTTGAGGACAGAGTCAAAGGATTTGGCTATTCTAACAGAGGCACCTCCCAGGAGGAGAGAGTCATCCGCAAAGAGTGCGTGGTTCTGAGCTGGAGAGGTAATGGAGGGTTTGAGGCCAGGAAGGGAACCTGAAACTTTTTCAGCTGATAGCTTTCTACTGAGGGAATCCGCCATCAGGATGTACAGGAAGGGAGAGAGCGGGCATCCTTGCCTGAGTCCTCTCTGGGCTTGGAAAAAAGAGGTAGGACGACCGTTTACAAGAGGGGAAATCCAGGGGTTGTGAGTGCAGGCAGTGATGAGATTGACAAAATGGGGGGAGAAGCCAAAGGAATGGAGGACTTTGTAAAGGAAGGAGCGATTGACTCGGTCAAAAGCATTGGCCATGTCAAGTTTTATCAGCATACCTTTTTCTTTTCGTTGTTTGCTTGAGTGAATTATCTCCTGCACTTGGATGACATTATCTAGGATGTGCCTACCTTCTACAAAGCCACCTTGATTGCTGGAGATCAGCCTGTTGAGCAGTGGCTTGATCCTGTTTGCTAGAAGCTTTGCCAGAATTTTATAGGAGGCATTACAAAGCGATATTGGCCTGAATCTAGCGAAGGTTTCGGGGTTGGTTTCTTTAGGAATAAGGGCGAGGTAGGTGGAATTAGTTCCTCCTCCTACCTTAGCTTTTTTCATGAATCCTTTTATCATCTTTAAAAGATCCGCTTTGATGATGTCCCAGCAAGTCTTATAAAAGTGTATAGTGAATCCATCAGGCCCAGGGGCCTTGTCCGAATCCATAGACCAGATGACTTTAGTGATTTCTTCTTCAGTGATGGGGTTAATGAGAGCGGAATTGTCTTCAGGGCTGACCAGGAGAGGAATGTTGGAGAGGAGATCAGCAGTTTCCTCCTCATTGGCTTGATTACCTGCGGTGTAGAGATGTCTGAAATGTCTTTCAGCTGCCTCTTTTATCTGGCTGAACCCTTTACAGATCTGCCCCTCTGTTGTTGTTATTTCAGAGATATGGTTTCTGGAGAGTCTTGCTCGATATTGGCGGTGGAAGAAGGAGGTGTTCCGGTCGCCAGCCTTCAGCCACAGACTTCGAGATTTGATTCTCCAGTACTCTTCCTCCATCCGGAAAGATCGAAATGTTGAACATTGAATTTTTACTTCTTTGTCAAGCAGCGTTGGAGTGATATCTCTGCTTTCCATTTCGACTTGCAGAGCCTCTAAAGACTGAACAATTTCTTTTCTTTGGCTGGTTGGATTTGGGGCAGGTTTCTTTATCCATTCCTTCAGGGCTTGCTTTGTGGCTTTGAGCTTTTGTTCCCACACATAACTAGAGGACCCTGTGACGGATGTGGCCCATGCTGTTTTCACTATATCTATGAAGCCGTCCCTTTCTGTCCAAAGAGGGCTGAAACGAAAGGGGATTGGACCTAGGTCTTCTTCATCTTCCAAAATGAGCTAGATTGGTTTATGATCTGAGGTCAATTTGGGTAGGATTTTGGTGATAATTATCTTCTTGTTCATCATCAGAGCACCTTGGACTAGGAACCGGTCCAGACGAGCAGAAATGTGATCCTCACCCACTCTGTTGTTGGACCATGTGTAGAGCCCTTTGACCGGAGTGAAATCGAGAAGATACCACTGCTATATGAGGTCTTCCACCATGGGGAGCATGGGATCTCTGTTGTTAGTTCCTCCCCTTTTTTCTTTGGATTTTAAAACAATGTTTAGATCCCCAGCAAGAATGATATTTCTTGGGGAATGCTGCTCAAGGAATTCAAAAAGGGAGTTCCAACAGTCTCTCTTTTCAGAATACATGACAGGTACATAAAGATTGAAAAGGGAGATGGTTAACTTACTTGTACAATGCGTTAGTTCTGTGAAGATCCAATGCTGGGTCTCATGATATTTGTTCAGCTGGAAGAGATCTTTTGTCCAAAGAGTTGTGAGCCCTCCAGATGAGCCTCTTGAGCTAACTGCTCTTCCTGTGATTTTCTTCCATTTCTTCTTGCCAATGTCTAGGAGGGCTTTCCCCTCTATCTTAGTCTCTTGGAGCATTAGAATGTCTGAGGGTTCTATTTTGAGAAGATCCTTGACCGCTTCTGCTTTCGAGGGGTTACCCAGACCTCTACAGTTCCAAGAGACGAGGCGCATTATTTACCAGGGGTGGGGTGGGAGCCTCCCTTAGGGGGCTTGTTCCTGGAGTTTCTCCCGATAGACATCTCTATTGTGGGTTGGATTCCTTGGGTTTTGAGCCTTTCCACCTCCTCTTCCCTTGCTTCTCTGCGGGATTTCCTGCCGACTTTTCTTGTGGGCTGCTCGTAGGTTTCCTCCTCCGAGGAGTCGGAGCTATCAACTGGTTTTTTCCTTGCTACATCTGCATATGAGGGATTGGAAGGGCTTCCTTGGGAGGCTTCCAGATGAGCCATTTCTTCATCTTCTTTGTTAGTGATAGGAGGAACAGTCTGATCCAAATTTTTCGGGGCTATTGTGGCTGGCTTGCTCTGACTGTTTTCTTTGTCGTTTGAGTTCTTTTCTTGGGTGGGGTTGGAGCTGCTTGGTGTCTCTTTCGGAGTGCCTTTCCCGTTGCCTTTTTTATGATTGGTGGTTTTTTGTATTTGAGTCCATTGCTCGCCATTCTGTTTGTCTGGCTGTTCTTCCACCTTTTTCTTGCAATGTTTGGCGAAGTGCCCGTAGCCATGGCAGTGTCTGCATTTAAATGGAAGTTGTTCATAATCCAACTCTTGGACATGCGTCCATCCTACGACTGTAAGTTTAATGGCTTCCGGCAAACCCTCCTCCAGGTCAACTTCGACACAGATGCGTGCACATGAATATTGATCTTTTCTTACAGCCTGATCTATGTATTTTCCTAAGCCTTTGTCGATGATCTAAAGAGACTTTAGATTCCAGCAGTGGAGGGGGAGATGGGGAAGCCGCACCCACACCGGTACAGCAGATGGGACATCCTGAGCTGGATCGAAATCTGGCGACCATTTGTTGAGATATAGACCTTGGGGGCCGTAAAATAAGGTCTGTTTCTGAATATTAAGCTTCTATCCTCTGCACTTTCAAAGACGAAGATGAAAAAACCTTTGCCTACGAAGTAGCTTTTTATTCCTTCTTTGATTAACGGCTTCCAATTCCTTTGTGTCCACTCCTCTACCGACTTGGGAGAGGGCCAGAGGCCCGTGAACTGGCCTATGAGACCTCTCTCAGCAAGATTCAGAGCTGCTTTGCAGGTTTCTTCTTCGGGAAGGGCTACCGTGGGGATGGATTCCATCTTCTTGACGAACTTCTGTTGATTGGCTGAGGGCGGACGCTTGCAGCTCGAGGCGATCATTGCTTTGAAAGCGATCACCTCCGGGGGAGGGGGCAGGGGAGGGTCCAATGGATCCGGGCCCCCAGAGGGCGGCATGGCTGGGCGCAGCAGGTCTGGAGCCTGATCCAACGCTGGCACAAGCGCTCAGTAGGGAGATCGCTTCGCACAGCAAGAGAAGGCTGCCGAGAGGGTGGAGGCAGCCCAGATCTAGGGGATCGAGAGCGAGCAGGCCCAGTAGCAGGAGGCTGCCAGGCAAGGAGGCAGCTCAGGGGAGCTGGTCGGGCCGGCTAGGTCGAGCCAGCATTGATCACTAAAATAATCATTATGTTTAGAGTGTATAAAATAATTATAATTTAACTTTATTAAATTATAAAGTTATAATATAACAAATTTGTATAAAGTTACTTTAAAAAAAGTAATAATAGTTATTATTTATATAATAATAATTAATTAATTAAAAAAAAGAAGAAGAGGAAATTGGATAAAGTCTAATACTACCACTTATACTTGTCGAAATGACATGGACAAGGTGAGAATTCTATATATATATATATATATATATTGTCAGCAATTACGCTTTGAGGACAAAGTTTTTTGAAGAGATTGGCAATATTATGAATATAATTTATATAAAAATAAAATAAATATTAATAATAAATAATCATAATAGTGAATAATTAAATAGTCATTAGTTAAATAAAAGATATGTTAAAAGGAAATGACCATTCATGAAGGGGCACCTGCCTAGGTATATAAGCAGACATTAATTGTAACATTCATTCATCCTTATTCCTTCATATTATTAATAAAATTATTATTTACAATACTTTTGTGTATTTACATGTAAAGCACAAACAACTCTAAGTTTTGTCGCTTCAAAAGCATGAGCGGGTGGAAGTGCTAGTGTTGGGAATCCAATCCTTGGTGTGTGCATTAACATTATGCTTAGGAATACAATGCTTCTCACAACAAACCTCATCTTAAATTCTCTCGATATCTTGATGAACCAGTTCAGGAATCATTACCTCATAACGAGCCAAGGATTATCACCCTTGTGCTTAGGCATGAAACGACGAGGTGGAAACATGTTTCTATTAGTCAACCCAAAAGCAAAGGAGCGTCCCCTAGCTTACCCACGATAAGCAAAAATGGGACACCCATGAGGCATAGATAATTATGGGACAAGATCCATAGAGAGCTGACAAAGGTTGACATAAGAGTGGGACACGAGAGCTAGACATAGAGCAAAGTGAATAACAATGGATTAGGAGGGGATGGGAATGGAAGAAATAGAGAAAGGTCAGAAAGAATAAGAGACATAGGATGAAAAAGCCAAAGATAATACTAAATCAAATGGAAAGAGAGTCACTAGGGATACATGGGGCACAGGAGGTCGATTCCAATTGTGGTACTCACAAAATAAAGGCACGTTAAAAATTTAAAAATGAAGCAATCTAACTAGTTGATACACATAAAAACTAGGAAAATACAAAGCTTGATGATGAAAGGGCTTACCTTAAGTTACGTGAAGCATATAACTAGGCCTTCTCCATGGAAACTGAGAAAAGCTGACGGGAATTCGCTAGGAAAGAATCAAATAGAGCCAGTGAAGCGTGGTATAACTGGAATTGTCTGCCTTGAAATGCTCAAATTTTCCAAATTCAAGGAGATTCATATCAACTGAAATTAGGAGGAACCCATCAATATAAGAGTTATAGGAGCCCCACCTGAAATTTGTATGATAATTGCACTGAGTATTGTCATGCATAAGGGGAGGAGACCCAATTATCACTGTTTCCTAGGAAGTGTGAATAGGGAGAACCAAAAAGTTGACAAGAACTACCCTGTTGTGAAGAGCTTTACCAATTATTACCTAATAAAATCCACTCGTGCAACATGGTACTTCCCTTCTTCATCCACCAACATTTATGCTTGCATAATAAACTTAAGTGGTGTGATGGGATGATCTGTGAACATGCAAGGTCCTAAGTAACTTATATGTCATGGTAAATTTTCATGAACACTAACATTAAATCAAGGCGAAAGGGGGCCTCACTCTAGGGCACCTCTGTGGGAAAAGTTAATATAATTTAATAAAAATCCAATAAAATTACTTAAGATAAAATTTGAAATATTTTATATACAAATATGTGTTTTTTACCAAAACATTAAATTGAAATGTTTACAAATATATATGTGTAAAAATCATAAATTTTTTAATTAGTAAATGTAGATGTTTACCCAAACATTAAATGGAAGTGTTAATTACCTCTATTGGCATTTATACTCATTTATATCAATGTGTTGTAATCTTTGAAAACCATGTGGAAGTAGAAGTTTAAGATCGTTTACTTATGGATATGGATAGGTCTCAAACCAAAACGCCATATCGTATTTATGAAGGTACTACCATCATGTTTGAAGTATCTATGAAGGTACTACCATCAAGGATATTATATAAGGTATTTAAATTGTCCTACCTTTTATGAAGGTAATTTTATTGGTGTAAAATTCAATTTTTATTATTTCATATTTTTATCATTTAAATTATTTTTAAATAATGGTTTTTTTTGTTTTAGTGATATTTTAACTTGTTAAAAGTTTTTCTAGGTTAACCATTAAATATGTTAATGAATCTTACATTATAAATTAGTGGTTTTTTCTGTTTTAATCTTGTTAAAAGTTCTTCTAGGTTAACCA
Organism: Pinus tabuliformis; assembly: GCA_031772625.1. Taxonomy (NCBI): domain Eukaryota; kingdom Viridiplantae; phylum Streptophyta; class Pinopsida; order Pinales; family Pinaceae; genus Pinus; species Pinus tabuliformis. The sequence goes on from CM062818.1 coordinate 750,663,598, forward strand.
TTAAATATGTTAATGTTATACTATAAATTAGTTAAGTAAATAAAAGTTTATTAATATTTAAAGGTTATCCACTAGCATGTTTTTACAACGAGATATGTGATTCACATTGTGCAAAGCAAAAGACTCACAAAAATGACACGATATGTTTTGTTTAACCACGACATCCCATGCTTACAAAAACAATCAAATTCAAAGTCATTTTCTCCTTTCTTGGAGGATATTGGTTTTAATTTAATTTAATTACTTATTTTAGAATTTTCACTCTTTTGAATGAGTTAATTTCTAATTAGATACTAGGTTTTTAATGGATATTATTTAATTTAAAATTATTAACTATAATTTTTTTTTTGAGTAAAAATAAGACTTGTCATTTTAGACATAAGGAAGTAGGGTAATGGTTGAAGAGAGAGTCTTTATTATTATAGATTAGTGATGAATCATTTAAATGACTTCAACCCACATTAATTGATAAGAGCCAATAATAATTATCCAACTTTGTCTCTATCTCTCTCCCTCTCTCCTCTCTTCACTCTCTAACTACTACCCCCTCTCTCTCCCTCCTCTTTCTCTATCACTTTATCACTCCCTCAATCCCTCCTCCAAATCAACGCACTTTCAACTTTCTCTCTCTCCTTCCCTCTCCCACTCTCTCCTCCCCTCCCCCACTCTCTCCTCTCCCTACCTCACTCTCTCCTCGCTCTCCCCCACCACTCTGTCTATATCTCCACCTCTCTATTATATCTCTCTCTTCTTCCCTCTTTTCTCCCCTCTCTCTCCCTCTATGTCCACCACTCTAGCTTCATCTCGCTCTCTCTCTCCCTCCTCTTTCTCTCTCCCTTTATCACTCCCTCAATCCCTCCTCCAAATCAACACCCTTTCAACTTTATCTCTCTCCCCCCCCTCTCCTCTCCCTACCTCACTCTCTCTCTCTCTCTCCCCCGCCACTCTATCTATATCTCCACCTCTCTATCATATCTCTCTCTTCTTCCTTCTTTTCTCCCCTCTCTCTCCCTCTATGTCCACCACTCTAGCTTCATCTCACTCTCTCTCTCTCACTCACTTCCCCTCTAACTCCCACCTCTCTCTCTCCCCTCCCCCCTCTTCTTCCCTATCTTCTTCTCTCTCTCTCTCTCTCACTCTCACACTCTCTCTCTCTCTCTCTCTCTCTCTCTCTCTCTCTCTCTCTCTCTCCTTCGGTTCTATTTTTATCTCCCCCCTCTCTCCTTTTCTCTCTCCCCTTGACTCCCTTTGTCTCATTGTCTCTCCTCATCCCTCCCTATTTCCTTCATACTAACCCCCTGCAAATCTCAACTATTTCTATCTCTTCTCCCCTCTCTCCCTCTCTACCCTATAACTTTGTTTCTATCTCCTTCCCTCTATCCTTCTCGCTCCCTCTCTCTCACTCTCTTCCTCCTTGTAATATCTCTATCTCTCACTCTTCCACTCTCCTCTTTATCCCTATCTCTCTTCCCCCTCACTCCCCCCCCACCATCGACCCTCGTCCCCGCCCACTCTCATTAACTCAGTCACTCATGCTCTCTCTCATCCCTCTCCCTCTCTCTTTATCCCTCCTCCATAAAAAGGCCCTCTCCAACTCTATCTCTCTTCTCCTCCCTATGTCTCCCACAACTTTCTCTATCCCCCACCCTCCCTCTCTCCCTTCCCACCCTCTTTCCCTATTTCTCTCACTTTTCAACTCTCACTAACTCACTCTCCCCCCTCCCACCCCATCTTTTCCCCTTAGCCACCCTCTCATTCTCTCCCCCCACCCATCTCTCGTTATCTTCGTTGGTCCTTCTATCCCTCCCTCTTTCACCCTTCCCCTCTCCCTCAACCCCACATAAACCATTTTACATGTGTTAAATTTCCTAGTTACAAGAACACACATGCATTCCTAGCACTAGGAACACATGCACAATCTAGTGCCAGGAATGTACACACAATTTTTTGAATTTAAAATATTTTTTGGCTAGAAACTATTAGGCCCCTATACTACTAGTGTAACCCCTTATTGTTATTAGTACAGCCCACTTATTATATTGATGTACCCATGTAGTGCCCATATTGTTACTATTGTGCCACATAGAAGCCCACTATTGTTATTATTGCGCCCTTACATTATTATTGTTATGTCGGCTTTGATTATGTTATGACCCCTTAGACTCCTATATATAGAAAGGAGGTCTTTTCATTTGTATCATCCAAGAATTGTTCATTTGTGTAATGTAAAGGAGGTTGCCCCCTCGAAGAGGCTGAATTCTAAGGCATTGATCTATCTTTTCTATCTTTTTGTGAGCTGGTTTCATAACATTTGGTATTAGAGCTTTGGATTCTAGGGTTTCGCTGCTCCAAACAGGTCATCGTGGCATTTTCGCTATAACTTTTTTTCTACGACGTTTCAGAAACTAAAAAAAAAACCCATTTGAGAAAAAATCACGCTGAATCTTGGATCCGAATTTCAGAGCTTTTCGCACTATATTTGCGGAGATATGATCTGCGGAAGTTGGTCTTTTTGGAGACTCCTAAATTACATTCCAAACAGGTGACCTGGGGAAAATCATCATAACTTTCTTTCTAAGCATTGGATTGAAATTTTGTAAGTTACAGAAAGACGACGGACTGTAGTTTCTTGTATATAGTTTTCAGAGCCAAAGGTTGAAATAGTGACACGTGGCACTTCATACAAGTTCACTCTTCTGGAAAGGTCTATAATCAGGTCATATTGGGAGATTATGCATAACTCTTTCTTGGAGAATCTAATTTGGATCAGACTAGTGGAATTGGAAAGAGGACACAGAGGGCTACTACAGGTCGCAATTTCAGAACTTAAAGATCTGAAAGTACAGAGTTACAGTCGTTTCAAGATCGAGCTCCTAAAATCAAGAAAAAGCAAGATGAGGAAGTTTGATGGCAAGGATCCGGTAAATTGGATACTTCAGATGGAGCAATATTTTGATCTACATGGTGTACCACTGTTACAAAAGGTATGTATTGCATCTTCATATTTAGAACCGGATCAATTTTTATGGTATGAAGAGCTTTGTTCTCGTAAACAACTTGTTACGTGGTCAATTTTCATGAAGGAAATGATAGCACATTATGAGGATACAAAGAGCAACACCTTCTTTAGAGCAACACCACAACAATTGGAAAGAGTAAAAGGGCTTTGTGACATAGTGGAAAGCAAAATTATGGAAACCAGGAAGCATACCCCTCACAACTATAAAGATGGAAGTGTTGTTTCTCCCAGCCTTCCACAACCTACAAGGGTTACACCACAACAATTGGAAGAAAAAAGAGCAAAAGGGCTTTGTTACAATTGTGATAGCAAATGCACTAAAGGTCATAAGTGGGCTAAGAAGAAATTATTCTACATAGAATATGAAGAGGAGGAAGAAAAGGATCAAGAAACATAAAAAGAAGAGGATATACGCCAGGACCCCACCCCAGAGAAAGAAGAAATGAATCAGACCATATCTTGTAAAGCATTGGCAAGAATTACCACTCCTCAAACTCTCAAGATAGAAGGACATATCAAGAAGAAAAAGGTGCAAGAAGTGAAAGATCACATTGAGAAAGAAGATATGAATCCAACCATATCTTGTAATTCATTGGTCGAAATTACCACTCCTCAAACTATCAAGATAGAAGGACATATCAAGAAGAAAAATGTTCAAGAAGTGAAAGATCACATCGAGCATCAAGAAATGAATCTAACCATATCTTGTAAAGGATTGGAAGAAATTAACACTCCTCAAACTCTAGAGATAGAAGGACATATCAAGAAGAAAAAAGTTCAAGCAGAGAAAGATCACATCGAGCATCAACAACAAGTTCTAAAACTTTTAAAGGATAACGCCACTTCGGTGCAAAATCAAACGAAACAACAGGTAGATCAACATTGCAGTGAAAAATGTTTTGATGTAGGTGATTGGGTATTTTTACTGCTACATCTCAAGCAAGCTATTTATGAGAAGGAAATGTTGGCAATACTACATGCACTTAAAAAATGGCGACCTTACCGAATGGGAAGACTCTTCAAGGATGAGGATGTGGAAGCATTGTTTTGTGCCATTTCTATTATCCAACCAGATTGGATAAACGAAGCAAGGGATGAATGGAAGAAGGACGAAGAAGTATGGCCACTTATTCAAAAGTTGCAAAAGATCCCAATTCAAACAATATTGCCAAAATTGAAGAGGAAGGAAAAATCATATTGGAACCTGGAGCAGTCACAGAAACAAGAACCCGACAGCTACGAAATCGATCAATTTCAGAGTATCTCATCAAGTGGAAGAACTTACCCGCTAAAGATTCCACATGGGAAGACAATAATTTTATACAGAAGCATCAAGAAATACTCAAGCGTTGAGGACAACGCTTTTTGAAGGAGAGGGGCATGTTAGGCCCCTATACTACTAGTGTAACCCCTTATTGTTATTAGTACAACCCACTTATTATATTGATGTACCCATGTAGTGCCCATATTGTTACTATTGTGCCACATAGAAGCCCACTATTGTTATTATTGTGCACTTACATTATTATCATTATGTCGGCTTTGATTATGTTATGACCCCTTAGACTCCTATATATAGAAAGGAGGTATTTTCATTTGTATCATCCAAGAATTGTTCATTTGTGTAATGTAAAGGAGGTTGCCCCCTCGAAGAGGCTGAATTCTAAGGCGTTGATCTATCTTTTCTATCTTTTTGTGAGTTGGTTTCATAACAAAAACTTACGTGCACGATGAGGTGCTTTCTTCACATGTAAGTTTGGGATCAAAACCTAGTGTTTAAATATTTTTTTTGTTTTTATTATATTTATGTTGAAGAAAAAATCTAATCTTTCTATCAAATTCCCTTGCTATGTAGTGAAATGAAAAGTAATTTACATTTTAATTAAAATTATTATTTGAATAAATATTTTTTTATGATGACTAATGTTTAATCAAATATAAAATGCTTTGTTTAATTATACTTCAAAAAGAATAAGAAAATTATTTCATAATCATCATAATTTGCTAACTTAAAAGGTTAAAAGGGTCAATAGTGTGACAATTTTTTTAAATTTCAATATAGTTTAATATAGGATGGACAATTTAAAAGAAAATAACTTTTCATCTTCAAACTTCTTACTGTCACTGAGGTGACAAATTCTTTTATTATAATGGATTTATGAAGTTGACAGACACCCAGATCTACCATAGAGTAATGCTTATTTTGTTATCTACAGTAGTCAAGACATAGACGGGTGCTCCCATGATAATGATAGTCCCAAAAGTGGGAATGGGGCCATTAGGAATGCACACCCATAAGAATGTGTGTGTGTTCATAGGAGTGCACATGCATGCCTAAGTATTAAAGATAGGCAAACCCCAAATTACCTACTAGGATGCCAACTAGGGAGCTGATAAAAAAAAAAAAAACTGAGAAAGAAAAGATAGATTGTGCACACAACAAATCACACATTTTATTTTATTGATCTCACAAAGCTTACATATATATGAATGCATGAAACTTCTAGATCCGAGAATAGTGGATCTAGATTACTAAAAATAACTAATACAACTAATGACAACTTGACAACTTGGAACACATGGAAGCATTACTTCCAATGCCCTCCCTTAATGCATACATGTACCAAATATAGAAAAAACATGTTACAACAATAAATGAATCATTGTCACATTTATTTGATAAGGTAATCACTAGCACTGATACCCACTCTAAAATCTCATTGTTCCGCTCTTTTCTTCACCACACTTTCGACCTTCCCATTTGGTCTATTTAAGACATAACCGCTTCAGACCATTGTTAACGTACTTTGCATACTTGATGATTATGGACCTCCCGGAGCACGACGGGTCAATCTCAATATTGAACCATCCTATGGAACTTCCTCCATATGTTGAATCCATGACCCTCTATAGGCTTCATCAGTTATCTAGGATAGCATTTTGGGTACATAATGTCTTCAACAGATAATTCTACAACTTGACCTTGTATAAAATAACCTACTGACACTCTCAAAGCATGATGGGTCACACCAACTTAATATTATTAAGAACTACTTGTAACTAATGTTCCTGGAGCACCATGGGTCACATTAGCATGTTCTATAGTTGGTTTGTTATTTGCGGTTTTTCATATCTCTCTCTCTCTTTTACACACCAAATAATTTTACAAATAAATAAAATCACTTTACACATCACTCATTAAATATAACAACCACTCAAACATACAACAATGTATTTTACCTACATCACCAAACTGAAATCCTTCTTCAAAGATCCACATTTACCTCTTTCTTTGACCATTAGCATTCCCAATGCTTTCAACCAATCCACCATTCAAAATTATCGTTGCCTCTTGAGTCTTCTTTATGCCAAAAGAAATAACACCATAGAAAAGATCTACATTTACCTTCAATTTTATTTAATTCTTTTCTTAAGAAATTGCGCCTTTATGATGGTGAATCGATCATTAATCTTGTCTCTTGAAGAAAGAATTCCTACACATATGGTGGCTCCTTCTTAGCGGATCCTCCACTCAACCTAGTCTTTATTACTGACACATATTATTCTTTTTCAAAACTTGGGTATCACTATGAATGAAAACAACAGCGGTGGCCATCAGAACTCTTGTCCAAATCTAAGATGCCATGCCCAATTCATGAGAGAATAATTCTCTTCACAGTCTGCAACGATTTTGAATTCCATGGTAACCAACAATAGTCTAGACTGCGATTAAGATGTGTTAGTGATGGCATGCAGGGAAATATACATTGGTAATGATGTTGGTCATGTTATCTCTTGGATCTCAGATCCAAAATTCATTGTTTTTTTCGTGCCTTATAAGCGCATGATCACTCCAAGAATTTTCATGGCGAGTGTTGTCCAAAGGAGTCGACCTTTTCACCATGGCCACACAATTGTTTCTTTAAGGTGTTAATCATACCATGATCCTCTTCGCAGATGGGACTATACCTGATAACATTCTCCTCGATCATGGTCATTGCAATTTTCATTCTCATGATCTTCATCTCCCTTTTTCTTTTTTCCTGTGTAGCAAACTATTGTAATGTTGTTGCAAGCACCTTTACTGCATCAAATGTTGCTCCCAGATATTTGTCACGCCTGCTTTCACATTCTTGAGATTGTAATAAAGAACTGTCATAAGCCCTTCTCGTCTCCTCTCCAAATCCAATGCGTGAATAGGACCCCATACCTCCAATTCCTGACTCAAATCCTCTTCACTCAATTCAACAGGCACATAACTTAAAAACAGCACTCGAGATGCATGTTCTCAGCCTAATGGATAAACAACCCTAGAAATCAAACTTGTGACATTGCTCCCACTACAAGCAGCAACACCACCAGTGCTTCTCGAGTTCTTGTTGTCATTATAACTGTAAGTTCTAATTAGGGGCATCAATGGAAGACAATGACTAGTTACACCCCCTTGAAAACCAATGGGAACCTGTTGTTGTTGTTGGTGGTGGTGTTGCGCATGTCTGTTATCCCATAGCAGCTATTGAATTGAAGCAACAAGATAAGGGATACCCATATCAGAGGCATTATACAAGGGCACAACTAGATTCACAGGAATCAAACACACGCCTACCGTGGGTGAAACATATGGTCGTGCGTCTAGGCGATAAGAATAATAGATTGGTGGGGGGGGGTTTTGGTGGTTGAAACGTGGCATAAGGACCCAATGTAAATTTGTGGGCACGTGGCTCTATATGTCCAGAAGAAGCTGAAGAAGCACGACCAAGCACTATCGTTGTATTCATCATAACCAGAAAAAACATTTTCAATATCACAACAACAACACATCAGCGATTCTAACCTTAGACCTTAAAAACAAAAGCTTCAAAATCCAGCCAGAATTCAAAGGCGAAAATCAAAATCCTAAACTCTGTTGAACTTCAACGCTTGCACATTCGAGTAAATTTTTTTCTTAGCATTCAAATTCCTTGCAAAAACCTTGCATTGATTCAAACGCAAAGCCTTTCTAAGGCTCATAAGCATAAACAAAGAGACCACGCGCCACATTTGGGTTTTTACCCATCAAAATATAGAAAATTTCATAGATAAACCCACTAAACACCCGAAAATCAACACTGTCGGACTAACAAACAAAGATGACCCTGGAAATAACACATTCCCAAAGCTCCTTAAAATCACTCCGCAAACATGAAAATTACATGGATCATAGGCTTAACTCTACTATACTTTGTGCATTTTTCATAATTATACTATGCAACATTAAATAGGTTATAAAGTATCACACATGAGAGATTGTATTTGTGCCATACACGACTTGCAATTGAACATAAAAGGTTGCACATTGGCTGGAATAAGGGACAAGTATAACAACCTAAGGTAGTGCTCTGTTGTAGTTTTGTCATATTTTCTTTTTAGATTTAATTAAATCATTTATTGATTTTATATATCTTTACTACATTATTTGTGGGTATTTATAGTTCAAATGTGTGGAAAACTTGTTTCCATACCCAATAATTTCTCCTCAATTCCTCATAGATAATGAGGAGTAGTAAAATCAACTGAATATGTGGCATACATCTTCATTTGGCTAATCTCAAATGGATGTCAAATGGATGCAGATAGTTGTGTTTTTCAGATTTGTGAATTGGGTATTCATCACTGAAAAAGAATTTGTCTTAGTCATTCAGGACATGTACTTATGTCTCTGCAAGTGATTCTTACCTAACCCATGTTGATACTTTTTCTTTAGATAGGATTCTTGGTTGATGCTACCATATAAATTACCGTGTCTACCATGCACACAAATTTAAACAATTTCTTGAAAATCAAGATTATGACTATGGGTATCAGTAACCACCTTTCGCTTGTACTTTATTGTGGAATATAATTTGGAGGATCATTAGCCATGAGAGTGGCCATTCTATTTTTAAAAATGAACTTACCTAGTTTCCTATAACATTTTTAGTTAACATTGAAATCATGGCTCAAATGTGGTTTATTACCATATGTGGCAGCATTCAAATGTGTGATGTGTGTTGCATTAACATTCTGTGTTTGATAGGATTGTTTGGTTTTCAATGAACGAATTGTTTTTGGCTGGTAACTAACAAATAATAGGTGTTACTTTGCGCTTTCAACAATATCTTTTTATTTGATTATTTTTATTAGTTATGGACTTTGAATATTCTGTGAAAGTCAATATTATTAAAATAAATGTTGTCATGTCTTGCATCTTGAAATAGAACATAATTGAAAGAAATTTAGGTTTTTGCATATTTGTTTCCATCTGTTCCTAGTGACTTTTAAGGCTCACAACTCTATAGAATGTAGGAATAGTGTTTGGCATAAGTTCCTTCCAAGTGAGAATAAACATAAAATTAGCATAAAATTACATTTGAATTTGGTAATTTGACTATTTTGTATGTTAAGTCATCCCTTTGACATCCTCTTTGTTTTGATATTTATTATAATTAACACATTTTAATGTCCACTTAAATAAATTTTTAGCCCATTATTAAGGAGATTTTCTCACTAAACGCAAAATTTAAGCAAATAATACATACATGAACAAATTTTAAAAATAGTAATAAAAAAACATCAAACTAAGCCATATATAAAATACTTTAATTCCACCTTAATTTCCTATTTACTCATTAGCTCCATATATTTTACTTGATTATTACCTTCCGCATTCCCCAATCCTCCTTTTTAGTGTTCATTTGCACCTCTTGGTGCAATTGTTCGTTAATACTTCGTGGGAAATCTTAAAGTGTACATTCTATTTGTTAATAGAACTTCAATAATTAAGTTCCATTTAGTTGAAATAATATGTAAATAATTAATACTCCGTGGGATATCTTAAAGTGCACATTATTCCAAATTGAAATTTATAAATGTGGGTGATTAATATGGAACATAAAAAATTTTATATATAAAAATGGTTGAATTATTATTATTTTTAAAATTATCTCAACTACGAAGTTTGACTAAGGTTTTCCAGAATTGAACCCATGATGGAAACTCAACCAATTAAACTAACAGTGACACCCTCACATGAATGTAAATATTTAATAATTACTTTAGTAAATAAGTGAACTTGATATTTCCTAGTAGAAGTAGCGATTGAAAGTTGAATAAATTGTGGTAGTAATGAATAGTTGTTTATGTTGGGTCCTAGAATTTATGGAGGGAACTTGGGTAATTCTCTTTTACCAGACAATTAACACTTAAAGCAATTATCCCTCCTTTTCTTGCAGAGGGTGGGACAAAACTTAAGCAGAGGAAGAGGAGAAGAAAAATTGAAAGGCATGATGCTGCCGTTGGGGGGAATTTTCCAAAGCTTGACAACAGCCAGTTGAAAAGACTCTTAATTTTAGATCTAATATGAGAGATTCTAGGCTGGACTAAGTAAGTCTTGATGCCAGTGAATCAAGTAACTGCTACTTGAGAACTGTACTGGAATAGAGAAGCAAGGGGGGAGGTCTTAGAGGTAATTGTCATTTCCTCATTGGATGGGTGGAAAGGTCTTGTTCATAAATTTTTGGAACATCTGCATAACATATAAATGCTTATTGTAGAGATTGTTTGTTCTTAGTATGATATTAGAAATTTGTTTTGAACATTGAAGTAGAGTTCATTTAAATTTTATAAAGTAAGAGATGTTAACTTGCGAAAGGTGGTCTAAGGTTTAGAAGAAAACAGACATGTCGAATTCTAAGTAAATATTTGACTACTGATATCTTTGCATTAATGAAAAGTTCATGTTCATAGTGAAATGAAATACCGGAAACTTGGTAGATAGAATTTGTTAAATAAATTTCAGAGATACAGTAACTTTGTGCCAGCAGTACCTCATTCTGATGGGAGGAAAAGTTAAGGTTATCACCATGTCCCTATTGAATGGTTGACCACTTTCATTTTGTAAATGACAATGTGTATTTACAGGTGCTCTCAGCTCTCATTCCGAGAAATATGAAGTGTAATATTAAATATGAAATGTAACAGTAAATAACAATAAATCTGAAAATGTAACATTAATCCTGAAGTGTTATCTTATTAAAGAACCACATTGAATATATTCAACCCTAAAGTATTGTCTGCATGCGACTTAAGGTTTGGTTGTAGGTTCAACCCAGATTTACCCATTGGCCAGACCGATGTGGGATAGTTTGGGAAGTTTTCAGCTGGAAAAATCTACTATTAAATCAAAAAATCAGAGAACTAGACCTTCCGAAAGGGCAAAGCCTCAATTTAAGTGTGACTAAAAGAATTACAAAAAAGCTAACAAGAATACAAACTGGACTATCAAATGGGAAACCTTTTTAAATAAAATATGCATGTGCAGAGGCAAAATTAAGTCTAAAACATAGTCAACCAATTTCATATAGAAAATGATTGCATGACTGTCACTGTTGTAACTTTTCAAAGAAAAGAATTGAAAAGTCTAATAATACTTTTCAAAGAAAATAATTGAAAAGTTTGAAGTACATGTACAGTAAATGAACTAAATAGAGAACATGCAATAAATGTAAATTTCCATTATCAAGAAAATCAACACCTCGTCCAGGAGGGGGACGAAAAAGAATGAAACCCTAATTATATGAAGTCTTGGAACAAATTAACATAGTGTAGTAATTATCCACAAAAAGGAGTTAAGGGGTAAAATCCTTGCAAGAATAATAAACATCTCTCACTTCTTAAAATGGTGTAACCAGATTCAAACAAAAATAGTTGCATGATCCAGGCCATGCCAACCCCATTTGTAACTACAATATTTGGGCTCTGTGTTGGAGTGGCTTAACTTATAAAACAATAAACGATAATTAAAGCATCTCCGTAATTGGATTACAGATATCTTATCCAAAAAATTTGAAAATAAACCCTCGAAAGGACACCGGATATAACCCTTACTTCAGCCTATTGTAAGAAGCAACTGAAAACTTTCGCCATGTTGTTGCTCCAATTCCCTGAGAGATACCTGATTCCACCATAAGTGGACCCGTCTTCACCATAGTCCTGAACGTCGAAAGCAATTCTACAGACAACGACAAAGAGTCTGGTAAATCAAAAACCCCAAAAATGTTTATGCAACCTAAGTTTTGGAAAAAAAACTAATTCAGTAAGCTATATGGGAATTAAACAAACAAAAAAAATCTCATACCTTTACTTATCTTCAGTTTGCGCGAGCAGTGGGGCTGGAACTTGTATCTGCAGACCAAGGAAGGGACAGGTCGCTTGGTCAATGTCTATAAATCTGGCCAGATGACAGCAAAGAAAAGAAAGAACTATGGATGAAGCCAAATACCTTGTCATACCTCCAAAGAGGTTGGTATACCAGTCAAGAAGCCAAATGTATACATGTTAATACAGGTGGAAAGTTGTGGTTGAACTGTCTTATGGTCAAAGGAAACCCTAGCAAATGCAGGGTTTTGCAGAGCAGAAACCTCCAAGTGTGACCTGAGGAAATGACCAGAAGGAACGAGGGAAAAACCCGGTGGTTATCCTTAACCACCAAGGAACAACATGTGTTGTCAGATGCATGAGAGGTAAGATCAATGGTGAACGGTATTCCAAGTGATGTGCAAAGGTGAGTCAAGTACCTCACAATTGATAGAGGATTAAATGTCGACTGGCCTCCACTATCCAATCAATCTAAAATACTTTTGATATAGTTTTTATTTGGCAATTCAAAAGGGAAAATGTGTTTAATCACCATGTCACCTTCAGGAAGGTTCGACCCTTTAGTAATGTCAAAAGGGTTAAGACCCATATAAATGTAATTTCTCACTGTCTTACAAGAGATCCAATGTTTGGTTATAACTATACATATGAGGATAATATAAAAACAAATCTACTGCTATTGTAATGGAACAAAATAGTAATTCATGGGTAAATTAAGAAAATAAAATTATTTGTGTGGATGTGACAATTGGTATCAGAACCAAGGTTGCAACACTGAGGCTTCAATGGTTTATGTGGATTAACAAATCTGAATTATGGTGCACAGAAAGGGAGTTGATTTACCATGAGACAGGGAGCAGGAATCACCCCACCAATAGGGTCATCCAAAAGGCTGAGACCAACACCTACACTAGGAAGCAACCCAGAAATGTGGGTTCAATTAGATGGAGAAAATCAAAATACAAATGTTGTGTTGTTGAAAATGGTTCAGCGGTTACGAGCAGAAAAGATGAATTTGAGGGCGGACAACGAAAGGTTGCGGTTCGAACAAGAAAATATTATGAAAAGCCTTTCAAACAGGCAAAACCAAAGGAATATGAATCTCAGTCGGGATGAAGGGAATGGATAAGGGCTACACATGTAGTGAGAAGACAACCCGGAGTCAAAAGGAGCTAGAGCTGGTAATGAAGAATAATCTGATAATGTTTCTGGGGGTAAAGGAACTGAAAGACAGAAAACTGAATTACAAGGGGACTTCAAGAAAATCAAACACCCGATTTATGATGAAGAGGCTAAGGAAGTGAAAGAAGCATGATTGATAAATATGAATAAATATTTTCAAACATATAAATATGATGATAATTTAAAAGCGAGGTTGGCAGCATATCAATTGCAAGTTAAAACCACCCTATGGTGGGAGGAAATTAAAATGGTTCGAGGTATAGAAGAGCAAGAATTTACCTGGGAACAGTTCCAAAAGCATTTCAAGGATAAATATCTAACAGAGCGGTTTTATGATGAAAAAGCCCAAGAATTTCATGACTTGAAATTGGGACAATAGTCCATGGATGATTTTATAACTAATTTCACCTCCCAATTAAGATGTGTTCCTTACATCCACGAGGAGAAAGCTAAAGTGCAACGGTTTACCAGTAGTTTACCTGCTTCCATGAAGGAAAGGCTAGAATTTGATAACCCTAAGATGATGGACGAAGCCATTCGAAAGGCTCGAATTTGCTACCAACAAATGAAGCGGAGGGGTGATAATACTAAAAATTGGGCAAATAAAAAAGGGTTTAAGAATTTTCCAGCCAATAAGAATGTGAGAGTTGTTGGCCCAAAGGACACAAACCAGAGAATGTTGAGTGGACCCTTATGCAGGGGTCAACAGAAATTTAGATCACACTCTGAAGTAAGATAGGCTGAGGCCTCTAGCAGCCCAGAGCACAGTCAAACTCAATAGCCCCCTTTGTAGTGTTGGGGTTGTGGGGAACCCCACTATTATAAAAATTATCCCCATCTTGCAAGAGCTGAACCAGTTGCAAATATCCAAGAGGCCTCTATCGTTCGTGATGTAGAAAGAAGCATACCAATAATTAATGCAACCTTAGAGGATCATCAAGTAGAGTATCAACCAACAATGGTGGAACTTAAAGGTACAATATTTAACCATCCCGTTTCAATTTTGATAGATCTTAGTGCAAGCCTAAATTATATTTGCGACACCCTCCTCCCACATCTACCCAAGCAACCGACCAGCCAAGGTAAACATGCGATGAGAGGCCACTATGATATGATTAAACCTCCTAAGTCACGTTAAGAAAGTGGAATCGACAGAAACACACCATACAAATATTCAACATCAACATTAGGACCCTCAGGAACTAATCCAACCCTTCTGCCAACCAGCCCCTGGGTCCCACTGAGATTTTGAACCACTTGACCTCTGGACACTCTCATGCTATGGGCATGTTAGCATCCAGGAACCTCTAGACACTCTCACAGGCCTGCAAGCCAACGTCCAGGGACTATTTTACTCAATTTCGTGCCAACATCCTCGGGATTTAAGCCAGGCCCAGAGCCCAGGGCACCACCCATAATTGAATGGCACCTTCAGGACAATGAGATAACATGGAATTAATAGTACTAATGCAATTACTTGAATAAGACCTTAACTAGAACCCTACTAGCCATGACAGACATTTCGTTAAACATATCACGAATATGTAATTTACTGGTGTAAACAATAGATCTAAGCATAGGTGTCTCATACTTATCTGAGATTCATTATGAAACGTTGTTCCCTCATAGCATTTGATGCATTATTATCTATTAGGTAATAGATAGATTGTTCATTCATATACAAGTAAAAACATGATGAGAGCCATACATAGCTACGGTTATAAAACATATACATAATCACCATAATAGCAACATAAATACCAATGAAATCACAACCATATGATCCACATATAAACTATTATAATACTCATGAGATAACAAGGAGAAATAACCTCATATTAATGATGAAAAAGTCAACCTGGTATGGGACTACCACATTCCACCTTACTATAGAATGGTTGAGCCAAATCTCTCTTCAATCATTCACCCTCATGCCATATTCCAAGCATGAATGTGGGATCTCATAAAACACATTAATCCAAAACCATTCAGGGCTTCCATAGGCCATCCACCTCAACCCATCAATAGTGATTCTACCTCACGGTCAGACATCACAAAACCATCATCAGATTGGTCTCTATTGAAGCCTTCCACGGCTTCCATAGCATTTGTTCCAACCAAGGCTTGCAGTACTAGTAACTCAACCCATTGATGTCGTCAAGCTTCCAAAGCGTTTGTCCAACCAAGGCTTCTAGGACTAGTAACTCAACCCACCAAGGACTTCTAAATCATTTGTCCAACCAAGGCTTCCAAGACTAGTAACTCAACCCAAGCTGTTACAGGGCTTCCAGAGCGTTTGTCCAACCAAGGCTCTAGGAACTAATAACTCAACCCAAGTTAAAGGAAACATGAGAACCAACCATAAAAACAAAGAAATGAACCCACAACACCATTATTATCTAGGAAATAGCAGGGCTAGGCTAATCCATTGTCAATCCAGGCAATCCTCCATGCCAATGATAGATCACGACCAATAAACCACATGCATATGTCATGTATGCCAAAACTAGTGAGGAAAACATACATGCAAATCAGTACCTGCAAACCAAATCCACTGTAGTTGTTGATCCCGATGCCCTCTTCTACTTTCCTGCTCTTCCTTTGCCTTCTTGCTCCAAAACTCCAAGTATGCCACACTCTCCAAGAGTGCTCCAAGAAAACTCTAAGTATCCAAGAGTATGAGAGAGAGAGAATAATGAGAGAACTCCAACACTAAACTGACAAAATGTTACACGACCAAGCCTCCCCACTGATCCTCATAAGCCTTTTTATCAATGAGGCCTCTATTTTCTTCATTTCCAATTATTTTCCTTTAATTTCCTCCTCACATGCAACCTGTGACTTTTCACCTTCCTTTCTCCTAATTTTCATTATTTTCATATATAAATGTGCCAAAATGCCACTTTGTCTTTTCCAATTTCCTTAGACATAATAAACTGAATGAACGCCCACTAGGATTTTTTCCCCATTATTCAGCTTGGAATATGTGCCCCATCACCGTGGTTTTATATATTTTTACATGGATTTTTAACCAAGGTTGTTATAAAACCCTCCCCCTTGGGGGAACACCATCCTCAGTGTTCAATGACACTTACAAACCAGAAAACTGCTGAAAACAAAACATACTGCCCATGGAGCTTTATAACATAGCTCGTTGCAATATTTACAATGACCACTGTTGAAACATGACAATCATACCGTTTACTATGTTAGGATATTCTGACACATAAGAAATAATTAAGTACAACTTGGTCTAATGTATAGTTAGGTAAAGTGTGTTTCTTTAATATGTACTTTTTGTAACTTACAATCCAACGTTCACAATATGTTCTAGACATGAATTGATTCGATGGTTCATTCTCTCCTCGGTATTACCGACACTTGATCTGTGGCTTAATACTTGATTGGTCCATGATCTCTATTTAAAGAGCATGGATGGTCATTTGTTAGGTGATCATTCATGAGAGAAGCTTATGTAAATTTTCTTTCTTTTACATTAATAAATTGCCTGAAGTGGTCGCGTTGGCTCAAGTCGTGAATTGTTTCCCTGTTTCAGGGTTTTAACCACATCAAGAATATTGGTGTATTTATCTGTGATCTGTTTGTGTGCGGAGTCCTTTGTGTTCTATCTAAGGAACTTACCCTGTAAATTCCTAAATGGTATCAGATTTATTCAAGGGTCGCATCCATTGGTGATCCAAATCTGAAGTCGGTACAACTGCATCTGACTGTCATTTCCTAGATCTACTGTTTCTGACTACTTTCGGGCTAAGAGGGCTGCTCTATTTTGTTAGGAGCATTTGTTCCAGTGAGCAACCCATTTCATCTCACGTGAAAAGGTTTCTGGTAGCCCTAGCTACGTCATTTTTAAGATCTTGAGGTATACAATCTTTATTTGCAGTTTTAGTTATTTATCTCTCTATTTATTTTAGTGTATTTATCTCTCTATTTTTTTATTACTAGATCTATACCTTTTATTTTTACGTATGTTATTTTCTCCATGATTCTGTACGATCTGGGCAAACCAAAAATAGAAAGAAAATATTTTTCTCATGCGTATACTCTTTTCCGCCGCACCTTACTGTGATCTCGGAAAACCAGAAACATTGAGGAAATACATAGTTTCCGGCGAAATTTGACCTTAAGCCGTAAGGCTTGAATCTCTTTTGCGTGTTTGTTTTGGTTTGTGTGGGTTTTTTTGTTTTGTAAGCAAAAATGGGTTTTTCAAGCAAGCACACACTCCAAAGCTTCAGTGAGCAAAAAAAAAATCTTTTTCCTCTTTTCCAAAAATTACTAACATTTTAAACTAGCTCACATGGTCCAAAGTTACTTTATGAGAATAGAGGTCTTCGGTTCAAGTCTTTCTTTTTATTGAGTTACTTTTTCAAAAATGATATGTAACTTATGTTTTAAAGTTACTTTATGTAAAAATCACCCATTATAAGTCTTTCTTTTGGTTGAGTTTTTTTTTTAAAAAGACATGTAGCTTATGTTTTAAAACTACTTTATGTAAAAGTATTTACCCGTTATAAAAAGTGAGTCACTTATAATTTTAAAGTCACTTTATCTTTTATTTAAGTTACAATTTAGTGGATAGTTCATAAAGTACCATTGTAAAAATGACTTTCACTTATTTATAAAAGTGGGTCACATAAAGCAATATTTTTTTAAAAGTGAGTTAATTAGATTAAGTTTGGAAAGAGGGAGGATTTTTTTAAATATAACATTATCATTCACTTCCCAACATTCACGTATTTCGTTTGCATCTTCAATAACTTTTTTTCAAAAAGCCATAACTTCTTCATCCAAAAGCCGTTTTTAGAGCCCTTTTTTTTTAATCAGCGTAATTTTTCAAGATATTTCCATTGGAACACTTAGTTTCAACATCTACAACTTTAGTTTCTTTTAAAATGGTAAGCCTATGCCTAGTTATTCTTGGTAGCACCAACTACTTCCAATGGTTATCCTACATTGTGGATTTACTTAGAAGTAAAGGTCTTTATAGAATAGCCTCGGGCCAATAGTATAAACCTAAAGATGAAGATAATCAAGCCAAATGGGAAAATAAGCAAGATCAAACACATGGGTTGATAGGGATATTTATTTCTCCACGCTTTAGAATTTATATCGCAGAAATTGATACCCCCGATGAAGCAATGAAACAGCTCAATAATTTTTTTGGAATTAAAAATTAAATTAGAGCCCATCAACTCGAAAATGAGTTGCTTACATTGGACCCCAATAATTTTTCTTCCATTGAAGATTTTTTGTCTGAGTTCAAGACCCTTAGACTTCTCTTGGAAGGTGTTAAGGTTAATAAATAATATGGTAGCCTTATCAATTCCATTCTTACTAAGTTAGGACCATCCTACTCTGTATTTGTTTCCACCTTCCATTTTACTAGAGAAGCCTTCATTTCTCAAGGACAAGACTACAAGCCTCCCTCTTTTGATGCTTTTTGTGATTCTTTAATAAGAGAGAAGAAAAACTCTTACATCTTGGTCTTCTTAATACTGGAAAATCTTCTAAAAAATCCTTAGGAACCTAGCAGCAACCGAGTTCAAAGAATCCTAAGAAGCAGCATCCTAAAAAGAATGGTCCTAAATTAAACAAGGGTCCTAAGATATTTCAGTCTCACAATGAAAAATCAACTCAACAAAATGATAAGGCAACTAAAAACAAAGGGAAAAAGATTGGTAGACATTGAAACTTTTGTAATCGTGATTGCCACTTAGAATCCAAATATTTTAAGAATATGGAAGCCTTGGAAGTAGCAATGAAGAAGCATAACATCTATTTGGAGCACTCTTAAACTTCAACTTCATCTTCAGGAATAACACTTTCTGCATGTGGTTGTCAAGCATCTCGGTCTGGTTATGCACTAAATGTATCTTCTTCTACTCATTCTCATGAGTGGCTCATTGATTCTGGAGCTTCTTATCACATGGCCAACAACAAAGCCATGTTTTCTTCTTTAGATGATTGTAACGCCAAAAATATATGTGTTGGTGATGATAGATCTCTTAGTGTTGAAGGGACTGGAACTATTCATCTAAACAATGGTCAATTTAATGATGTATTATGTGTTCCTACCTTATCCCGCAACCTTCTATCTGTATATCAGATAACTCATTCAAGTGAAGGTTAAACCATTGAATTTTCACCTTATGATGTTGTAATTAAGGACCTAAGATATCCTAGACAAATTTTAGCTACTAGTTTTGTTGATGATTCTACAAGGTTGTATAAGTTTAACATCTTTGGGTCATCAACTCTTCCCTTAGTATTTGTTGCTCATAATGATGAAGTGAGCAAACTTTGGCATGAACGATTTGGTCACTTAAACTATCACTCCCTTCAAAATCTATGTAAATAAAATATGGTGGCAGGTCTTCCTATGGTATCTTGCATAGATGGTGTTTGTTCCAAGTGTGTAATTGAAAAAAAATCATCATGATAGTTTTGAAAAGCGTGCCTCTTGGCACGCCTAGCCCCTTTACAGCTTGTGCATAGTGATTTATGCGATCCACTTCCAATTGCTTCATTTTATGACTACAAGTATTTCTTAATTTTCATTGATGATTTCTCTAGACACACTTGGGTATACTTCTTAAAAATCAAGAGTGAAGTTTTTAACATGTTCTTGGCCTTTAAGGCCTTTGTTGAGAAACAATCTGGACATCAAATTCTTAAGCTAAGATATGATAATTGCGAAGAATATGTTAACAACAAATTCATCAACTTTTGCACTAAGCATGGAATTCAATTGCAACATACTGTTCCATATACTCCACAACAAAATGGTGTAGTTGAAAGGAAGAATCGCACCTTAAAGAAAATGGCTAATTGTATGCTTCAATCAAAAGGGCTTAGTCTTAATTTTTGGGTAGAAGCTATTAATTGTGCAAATTACATAGTAAATCGCACTCCTCCTAAGGTTTTAAAGAATATCACTCCAGAAGAAGCATGGAGCTAAATTAAACCAAATGTAAGTCACTTTTGTGTTTTTGAAAGTGAAGCATGGGCCTATATTCCAGATGAGAAACATAAAGCCTTAGAACCTAAGAGTGAAATATGTATTTTTTGTTGGATATTCTGAAGATGTCAAAGGATATAGACTTCTTCAACCTAAATCCAAAAATTTTATCATTAGAAGAGATGTATAGTTTGCTGAAAATATATCGGCTTACGAGCCTAGTTTGACAGATTTGCCACCTCTCTCTATCCCTTCTACTTCTGAAAATATTCCTTCTTCAGATGATGACACTGAGGATGACAATCCTCCCCCACATTCTAAGGATCCTCCTTTAACTCCTCAACTTCAAAAATGGGTCTGCACTACTCAGGATGCAGCAGGTGCTCTTGCAAGCGATCCTACAGATTAGCGTCATACATGTTCTCAGTTTGATAGAGCCTCTTCTTTACTGGCTCAAGCTTCAGCGAATTATGATCCTGACACCTTTGCAGAAGCTTCAGGCCATCTAGATTGGGATGCAACTATGAATGGAGAATATCGTTCATTATTGGCAAATGATACATGGGTTCTTGTTCCTCTTCCAAAGGGACGAAAACTTGTTAGATGCAAATGGGTTTATAGAACCAAGTTTGGACCAAATCGAAAAGTTGATAAACATAAAGCTTGCCTTGTTGCTAAGGGTTTTTCATAAGTTGAAGGCATTGACTATACTGAAACCTTCTCCTCTGTTGCCAAAATGAACTATATCTACCTTATTCTTCCCCTTACTACCTCTTTCAAATGGGAAGTCCATCACATGGATGTTGAATCTGCCTTCTTACATGGGGACTTGCATGAATAAATCTATATGGAACAACCTCCTGGCTTTATACAAACAGACTCCAACCTTGTATGTCGGCTTAAGAAATCCTTTTATGGTCTCAAGCAAGCCCCTCGGGCTTGTTACGCCAAAATGGATAGCTTTCTTTTAGATATTGGATTATCTAGGTGTCATTCTGACAATACTGTCTACACCAAGAAAGTGGGTAAGTCCCTTATCATTCTTATTCTTTATGTTGATGATATTATCCTTACTGGTAGTGACCCCAACCTTATAAACCATGTGAAGTCCAACCTTAAAAAGCAGTTTGAAATAACAGACTTAGGACACTTGCATTATTTTCTTGGTCTTCAAGTCTTGCAATTCAAAGAAGGTATTTCCCTTTCCCAGTCCAAGCATGCCTGTGATATTCTACGCAACTTTCACATGGAAGAATGTAAGCCAACCCATTCTCCATTTCAGTCTGGAGCCAAACTTCCAGTCACTTGTACTTCCCTGAAGTTAATGCTACCTTATACCATCAACTTGTTGGAAAACTTTTGTATCTAACCCATACCTGTCCTAACCTTTCCTTTGTTGTTGGACTTGTTGCTCGATTTATACAAAACCCATGTGAAAGTAATTGGAAAACAGTGAAAAGAATACTTCGTTATGTTCGAGGCACAGTTCAGCTTAGGATTCATTACAGTGCAGAAGCATCTCCTCTATTGGTTGGTTTCACTGATTCTGATTGGGCTAGTGACCCTGATGATAGAAAGTCTACTACGGGTTATGTCTTCACTCTTGGTTCTGGACCTATTACATGGGTTTGCAAGAAACAAAGTGCCATTTATCTTTCTTCAGCAGAAGCAGAGTATCGTGGCACTGTTGAAGCTAGAAAGGAAGCCCTGTGGCTTCGTCAAATCCTATCAGAGTTTGGTTTTCAACTGCAGCATCCGACTACACTTTGGTGTGATAGTCAAAGTTTCATTAAGCTATGCAAAGATCTAGTCCAGCATCAGCGTAGAAAACACATTGAACTACACATGCACTTCATCAGAAAGCTCATTCATGAACATTTTCTTGAAGTGCAATATTGTTCAATTGATGATCAAGTTGCAAACATCTTTACAAAGGCTCTCATTGAGGCAAAGCTTACTAAAATTCGATTTACAGTTGGAGTTTAGGAAGTTGTCACTAAGGGGGGATAAGATCTAATGCCCCCTTCCTTCTCCTCTTGTGTCATCTTTATACATCCTTCAATCCTATCCCAAGTTATTCTTAAGAGGGGATGTTAGGATATTCTGACACATAGGAAATAATTAAGTACAACTTGGTCTAGTGTATAATTAGGTAAAGTGTGTTTTTTTTACTGTGTACTTTTTGTAACTTATAATCTGACAGTCATGATCTGTTCTAGACATGAAGTGATCCGACGGTTCATTCTCTCCTTGGTATTACCGATACTTGATCCATGGCTTAACACCTTAGTCCATGATCTCTATTGAAAGAGCATGGAGGGTGATTTGTTAGGTGACCGTTCATGAGAGAAGCTTATGTAAATTTTCTTTCTTTTACATTAATAAATTGTTTGAAGTGGTCACGTTGGCTTAGGCCGTGGACTGTTTCCCTGTTTGAGGGTTTTAACCACGTAAAGAATACTGGTGCAATGATCTGTGATCTGTTTGTGAGCGGTGTCCTTTGGTGTTCTATCTAAGGAACTTACCATGTAAATTCTTACATACTGGAGCTTTATAACACAACTCATTACGATATTTACAATAGCAACAACATACACACATACAAATTTTCTCAACCGGAAAATAAAAGGATATGATGCCTACATCTGCAACAAGAGAATCCAAGGGCTCACACCTCCACCCTCAAAGTAATACTAGGATTCACCTCCTTCCCAGGAAGTCTAGAATCCACTGCAAAGTCAAACTGCATCCAATATCTAGCGCTATAATCCTCCACCACTTGTCCTCTCAACCAACAGTTACCGGATCATTGTTCCAGGGCACACTCCCATCATTTGATTCCATCTGGAAATGTTAATAACCAAAAAAATATATCCCCGACCTTCCCTTATATTCTACACAGTCCCTTGGGCAATTCGGCAACCCCCTTCCATGCAGTCACACACCTTCCAATTTCCGCTAGAACCCCCATCCTGTGTAGTCCATCTCTTGGAAAGGCTTCCTTGCATCGAAAGATACAAAAGCCAAGGCATACCCCTACCTCAAAACCATCATATTAGTCATAGCATGCTCATGGAAATAAATGGACACTATTGGGTACCAGTGTCCCACAATGGCCTTGCTCCTGAAGTGTTTGACCATCATACTATTGCGTGTTCCAATCCTCTTTGTTGTTGTTGCTAATTCTTGTAGTCAGTTTCAACCACCCAACCGGGCATTTCTATGCTCATTGTATCAAGCACAAAACTTCCATTAGATTTAAAATAAATTGAAATAAATTCACATAATACCTCATTGGTAGCTCGTCAATAAGGTATACTTGCAATTATGTTTGCTTCCTATCACAATAAATCAAACTATCATCTTTGACCAAAGCATCACATATAAACATATCACATCAGGTTAGCTCAAAACACAACCACCATAATTGATCTAGGTGGATGTTGGTGGCCACCCACCTATCCCACTTGGATCCCCACAACTGTCTCTTTCAATTTTCCAGTTTCTTTAATTGTAGCACAATTTACTATTTTTAGCACTTTTTCGAGTCTTGAACTTCCATAGTCGTTTTGAGGCCCTAAATGACGTTTTTTTGGGAAAATTGGGAGAAACATGGGACCATGGACAAATGTTTCTCATCCCAAAGTTGTGGTCCTCGGATAGATCTTTCTAACGAGGTATTGAGCACGTCAAATGAATATCGTATGCCAAAGTTACGACCCCGGGAAGTTGATGTACCAATTTACCCAAACGGGGCCCATAGTTTAGCGCTTCATCTCCTAGGGTTAGGTTTTTGGATGTTTAGGATTTTCCATTGTTTCTCAACAATAAATAGGCCTTCGAGCATCATTGTAAGACAGTTCAGAGGCATATAGTCGCCACATCTCTTCTTAGAGATAAGCCACCATCGCCTTAGCTGGTTTATTTCCATTTCTGTTTGTAAGCATATTTCAGTATTTTACATTAATGAAATGAAGTATTATTTCTGTTGCATCTCTGTATTTATGGTTATCTCTATAATTTGTTGTGTTCCTGTTTAAATCTGGATCAGTGGTATTAGAGCGGTCTGCTCTTTCTCTATTTTTCTTTGCATGTCCCCAACGAGGTCCGGATATAAGGTGTTAGGGATTGAACTGGTCGAACCCTTGCTAGACCAGCCTCACAAATCCTGACGGCCTCCCATGGCGGATGAAAAGAAAGACGAGGGGTAAGAGATCCTATCAAAATCTTGCTCGAAGAAGCCCTCAAGCAACAAAGGAACGTGATGATGGAAAAATTTGCCCAGATCCTTTAACGGCTACCCATGGGCAATGCATCTACTTCCAGTAGCTACTCTGGAAACGCCACACCCTTTAAGGTACAAGTTAACTTTGAAATCCCCATATTCGAGGGTCAGATAGATGCAGGTGGCGTAGATAAATGGTTAAATCTGCTAGAGGGGTAGTTTTTTGTTCATGATTTTTCCAGCCGAGAAAAGATTACTTTCGCTCTTCTCAAAGCAACCCCCCACGTCAAGGACTGGTGGGAAACCTACTGCAAGCAAAAGGATGAAAGTACGGGCTCACTGTTTTCAGCCGCACCCACTTGGAATCCGTTTCGGGATGCCATTAAGGATAAATACATAAAGTGGACTACCCTGCCAAAAGCTATGAGGATAAATACATAAAGTGGACCACGCTACAGCAGAGAAGGGACCAAGATGTGCCAGAGTTCACCAATATTTTTCATACCCTTCACACAAAGTTTGGTATCAAGGATTATGAGTTGCATTTGGTACTCAAATACCATGGCTTCCTACACAAGTACATCCAGGACAAGAGGGAGTTCCTGGACATCTCCTCGCTCAGCAAGGTGTACTGATACGCTATTAAGATCGAGCAGAAGTTTAAGCAAAAGAAGCGAGACTTTGGATCTGCGAATCCGAAGAACAGAGGACAAAGTTAAGGTGGGGTGACCCAAGACAACCCGTAGAAGCCGCAAGAAAAGAACAACACCACGAAGTCAAAGAAGGACATAGGAAAGTGGTGTGAGTTCCATAAGAGCCCCACTCATAACACAAGTGAGTGTCAGACCAAGCAGTCGCTGGTGGCCGAGTTCAAGGATTCATAATCAGATGCATGTTCCGACCCTGAGTCAAAACCCAACAAGGGGAATGATAAAGGGAAGCAAATCATTGATGCGGAGCCCAGCGCCATAGTTTCCATCGCCAAGGTCCAAAAGAATGAGCCCGAAGATCCAGAGGAGGAGGAGCGTCGTTTCCACTCATAGATGTGGGTGAAGGGTTCGCCACTGCAATTCATTTTCAACAGTGGTAGCCAAAAGAACCTCATTTCAGTAGAGGTCGTGATGCGGTTGGGCCTATCGACTACACCACACCCGCAACTGTACAGTATCGGGTGGCTTCGCCAAGGATGAGATCTTCGAGTCCGCCAACAGTGTCGCCTTCCCTATAGCATCAAGCCCTTCACAAACGAGGTATTGTGCGATGTTGCACCTCTTGATGCTTGTGATGTACTATTAGGCCAACCATACTTATGGAGGCGACATGCTGCGTATGAGTCAAGGCCTCACGCTATTATTATTTCTTTGGGTAATTCATTATACAGGATACCAGAGGTAGCCCCGCCTACCGCCACCTCTTTGATCACTGCTAATAAATGCAGCAAGCTCATCTCCCAGACTAGGAAATTCATTTTCTGACTGGTTCACTCCCAAAGTAAGGGGAAGATTATCGCCACATCCATGACCCTTGCGAAGGGTTCCTCCACGCAGCAGCAGTAGCAGAGGGATACAGTCATGAAAGAATACAGGAACATCTTCTCCTCACCCACAGGGGTATCGTTGCACTGTCAAGTCAAGCATTCATTCAATCTAACTCCTAGAGCACCTCTACCCAACAAGTCGATATATCACTGCTCCATTCTGGAAAATGTCAAGTACAAGTATCGACATGATCAGCATCAGGTACCACACAAGTTTCAAGTGGGTGACAAATTCTTGTTGCATCTGCAGAAAGAACGCCTTACAAGAGCCCATAAGAAGCTCAGACCACTCCGATATGGTCCTTACATCATTACCAAGGTTGTGGGAAACAAAGATTTAGAGCACAGAAGTCCCCCATTCCTTCGCTTGCACCGAGTGTTCAATGTGGACCGCTCTTGAACATGCTTCCCACCATTATGGGACACATCAAGGGTTGTAGAACAGCTCACTAGGGACCAAGTTCAGCAGAAGTTTCATCATCTCATGGAGGAACTCAACGCAATGGAGACCATTGCTTCCTAAGGGGGGAGGAATGATCCAGGTGGATGTTGGTGGCCACCCACCTATCCCACTTACCCCCACAACTATCTCTTTCAGTTTTTCAGTTTCCTTAATTGTACCATAGTTTACTATTTTTTGCTGTTTTTCGGATCTTGAACTTCCGGAGCCATTTTGAGGTCCTAAACGACGTTTTTTTGGGAAAACTGGGAGAAACATGGGTCCACGAATCAATGTTGTTCATCCCAAAGTTGTAGTCCTCCGATAGATCTTTCTAACGAGGTATTGAGCACGTCAAATGAAGATCGTATGCCAAAGTTACGACCCCGGGAAGTTGGTGTACCAATTTACCCAAACGGGGCCCATAGTTTGGCGCTTCATCTCCTAGGGCTAGGTTTTTGGAGGTTTAGGGTTTTCCGTTGTTTCTCAACAGTAAATAGGCCTTCAAGCCTCATTGTAAGACAGTTCAGAGGCATGTAGCTACCACATCTCTTCTCAGTGATAAACTACCATCGCCCTAGTTGGTTTATTTCCATTTCTGTTTGTAAGCATATTTCAGCATTTTACATTAATGAAATGAAGTATTATTGTTGTTGCATCTCTGTATTTATGGTTATCTCTATAATTTGTTGTGTTCTTATTTAAATCCGGATCAATAACCCAAAATCATAAATCACATGTAACCATCGTAAACCAAAATCATAGATCACATGTAATCATCATAGACTATAACCATAAATAACATGCATAACTAAATTGAATTAAAATATTGAAACTTATCCTTTAGTTGATCCTTAGCTTCTACCTTTGTCCTTATTCTATACACACACCGGATTGGTTTCCACACCCAACAAAAACTCAATGCCTTCTCCTCGACCATTTGCACATACACATAATGTGCATCACACACATACAACCACACATGAGATACAATACCATGCACCTACACTTGACATACCACATATACACTTACACCCCGTGTACAACACAACTAAATATGTACTCCTACATCCAGTGTACACCAGCACACAATACATACACCTACACCCGATGTAGAACATAATACATACATCTGTACCCGATGTACAACACCACACAATACATATATGTACACATAGTACAACATAATGAATACGCATGTCATGATACCATGACTACACAATGCACATACATAGTACCGCATGCATGAAACACAACATGTACGACATGCATACAATACCACATGGACACCAGTACCTTGTGTACAACACATACACAATACCACATGTACATAGCACCATCTGCACAACGTGTGCACAACATCACATGTACACGACACCACCTGCACGACGTGTACACAACACCACATATACATCGTACCACATGTACAACGTGTATACAATACCACATGTACACAGAACCACATGCACGACATGTACATGACACCACATGTACACAACATCACATGCACGACATGTACACAACACCACATGCACACAACACCAACATGTCCAACATGTACATGGCACCACATGCTCACAGCACCAGTTGTACAATCATGCACACAACGCCATATGTACATAGTATCATATGTACAACATGCACACAACACCATATGTACATAGCACTGCATATACAACATGTACATAGCACCCTATGTACCGAGCACTGCATATCCAACATGTGCACAACACCATATACACACAACACCGCATATTCAACATGTACATAGCACCATCTATACCCAACATTGCATATGTAATATTCACACAACACTATTTGTACCACCCTGTACATAACATTGCAAAATCAACATGTACACACTATATATACACAACACTGCATGCACACAACATCACATATGCAACACGTACAACATATACAACATTTGCACAACAATATTACCACACATCCAAAACCTGTTGGGTCCCTATAATACTAGTGATTACCCCATTACTATTGTAGTTATACCCCCTATTTATATTGTTGTGCCCCTATTACCCCCATATTGTTATTTCTGTGCCCCATAGAATCCCTCTATTGTTATTTTTGTGGCTTTATATTATTATTGTTAGGTCGGCTGGATTATATTGTGACTCCTTAGACTCCTATATATAGAAAGGAGGTTTTGTCATTTGTATCATCCAAGAATTGTTCATTTATGTAATGTAAAGGAGGTTTCCCCCTCGAAGAGGCTGAATTCTAAGGCGTGGATCTATCTTTTCTATCTTTTCTTGAGCTGGTTTCATAACATTTGGTATCAGAGCTTTGGATTCTAGGGTTTCGCTGCTCCAAACAGGTCATCGTGGCATTTTCGCTATAACTTTTTTTCTGTGACGTTTCAGAAGTCACAAAAAAAAACCCATTTGAGAAGAATTGGCGCTGAACCTTGGGTCCAAATTTCAGAGCTTTTCGCGCGATATTTTCGGAGATATGATCTGAGGAAGTTGGTCTTTTTGCAGACTCCTGAATTACATTCAAAACAGGTGACCTGGGGAAAATCGTCATAACTCTCTCTCTGAGGATCGGATTGAAATTTCGTAAAAAGGTACAGAAAGAGGACGGACTGTAGTTTCTTGTATGTGTGTTTCAGATTCAAAGGTTGAAACAGTGACTCGTGGCACGTCGTACAAGTTCGCTCTACTGAACCAGTCTAAAAGCAAGTCACTGTGGGAGATTTCACATAACTCTTCCTTGGAGAATCCAATTTGGCTCAGACTTGTGGCATTGGAAAGAGGACGCAGAAGGCTACTACAGGTAGCAATTTCAGAATTGGATGATCCGAAATTACAGAGATACATCAGATTCAATATCAGGCTTCTATAAAGTGAAAAAAGGTGTGTAGTTTTTTTTAAATTTTTGTGTAAGCTTGGTTTAACGGAATTCAAAGGGCATAGTAAAGCATTATTATCGGTAACTGATGCCCCGAGGAAAGAAAATGCAAACACCTAGTAAGGAACCTGAAAGCTCTAGCATGACTCATGAAGAAGAGGAAGAAATGCTACATGATATATCAAAATTACAAGAACAAGTGCAACAAATGTCACGCTCACAAAAGCTAACAGAAGCTAAGATAAGTGGCGTGGAATCTAAGATAAATGGCGTGGAATCTAAGGTAAATGGCGTGGAATCTAAGATAAAGGGCATGGAAGCTAAGATGGATGGCATGGAAGCTAAGGTGAATGGCATGGACGCTAAAATTGATGGCATGGATGATAAGATGGATGAATTGAAGAAGTTGCTACAAGAAAGGGTCACTAATGGTGAAAAGGTAGTAAAGGAAACTCATGATGAGAACAAAAGAAATGTTAATCATGATTCCATAGACTCTAATGTTGGATCGAAGACTCACCATGTTCCAAAAATCGATATGAGGAAGTTTGATGGCAAGGATCCCGCCACATGGATATTACAGATGGAGCAATTCTTCGATCTCAATAATGTGCAAAACACACAAAAGGTACGTATGGCAACTTTATATTTGGAACCAAATCAGTTTGTATGGTATCAATGGCTTTGTTCTCGTAAACAATTTATCACTTGGGCAATTTTTACGGAAGAATTGATAGCACATTATGAGGATACAAAAAGCAACACTTTTTTTAGCCAATTGATAAGTCTCAAACAAAAGGGTTCAATAATGGAGCACATTGAGGAGTTCCAAAAATTGAACATAAGGGTAAAAGATATTCCAGAGGAGCATAGGATTGATGTGTTCATAGGGTCTTTAAAGGATAATATCCAACATGATGTGCGCCTTTGGGAACCTGATTCATTAGAGAAGGCATTCAGGTTAGCAAGAAAAATGGAAAGCAAAATTATGGCAACTAGGAAGCATACCACTCACAACTATAAAGACGGAAGTGTTGTTGCCCATAGTCTTCCACAACCTACAAGGTTGACACCACAACAATTGGAAGAAAAAAGAGCAAAAGGGCTTTGTTACAATTGTGATAGCAAATACACAAAAGGTCATAAGTGTGCTGAGAAGAAATTATTCTACATAGATTGTGAAGAGGAAGAAGAAAAGGAGCAAGAAAGGTCAAAAGAAGAGGATATATTCCAGGAACAAAGCCTAGATGAAGAACAAATAAATCCGACCATATCTTGTAATGCATTGGCGGGAATTACCACTCCTCAAACCATCAAGATAGAAGGACAAATCAAGAAGAAAAAGGTAATAGTGTTGATTGATTCAGGAAGCACCCACAATTTTATTCATTGTAGGGTAGCAAAAGAATTGAATTGCTTCCTATATCCAGCACCAGAGTGTCAAGTGATGATTGCAAATGGAGGAACAATAAATTGTTCTGGAAAGTGCCATAATATCAAGCTATCCATGGGAGAATATGTATTGACTAGCCCAATGCTTTCCATTCCAATGGGAGGTGCTGATGTTGTACTAGGAGTCCAATGGCTACAATCCTTGGGTACAATAGCTTTTAATTTTCAAGAACTTTTCATGAAATTTTCTGTGGAAGGAAAGGAAGTTGAATTAAGGGGTATTGCAGGGAAACCAGGAAAGATAATCAGCTCTAATGGCATGACAAAGCTTCTAAAAAAGGAGCAAAGAGGTGTAATTGCACAATTATGTTCGCTAGATGTTTCCACATTGGAATCATCTATTTCTCCAGATCTCCAAAAAGTCCTGGACAATCATTCCAAGGTATTTGAGACTCCCAAAGGTCTCCCACCTATGCGTGATCATGATCATGCTATTCATCTGATTCCAGGAAGTGTTCCTCCAAACATCAGGCCGTACAGATATCCCTATGTCCAAAAAAGTGAAATTGAACGTATGGTTGCAGAAATGCTAGAGGCTGGTATAATTCAACCGAGTCAAAGTTCTTTCTCAGCTCCAGTAGTATTGGTGCACAAGAAGGATGGATCATGGCGCATGTGTCCAGATTATAGGGAGCTCAACAAGCTCACTATTAAAGATAAGTTCCCCATTCCTGTCATTGATGAATTACTGGATGAATTGCATGGATCAATTTACTTCACCAAGTTGGATCTTCGTTCGGGATATCATCAAATCAGAATGAAGATTGAAGACATTCCGAAAACAGCATTTAGAACTCATGAGGGTCATTATGAATTTTTGGTCATGCCTTTTGGCCTTACCAATGCACCTTCAACATTTCAAGGTTTGATGAATTCAATTTTCAAACCATTCCTTAGAAAATTTGTGTTAGTATTTTTTGATGATATACTAATCTACAGCAAGTCTTGGAAGGATCATGTTGAACATGTTGACAGGGTGCTACAACTATTGGAGGAGAAACAATTATATGCAAAAAGATCCAAATGTTTCTTTGGAGTCCAGGAGGTGGAATATTTGGGTCATATTGTATCTCATGAAGGAGTTAAGGTAGACCCTAGCAAAATTAAAGCCATTAAGGAATGGAAAATCCCCACATCCATAAAGCATCTGCGAGGATTTCTTGGGTTGACAGGGTATTATCGCAAGTTTGTTAAGAATTATGGGAGAATAGCAGCACCTCTAACAACATTATTGAAGAAAGATTCATTTTCATGGACTTCGGAAGCAACAAAGGCCTTTGAACATCTTAAAGAGGCAATGTGCCAAGCACCGGTCTTAGCTACACCGGACTTCACAAAAACCTTTATTGTGGAATGTGATGCTTCAGGAAATGGAATTGGTGCTGTTCTAATGCAAGATGAAAGACCCATTGCTTTTGAAAGTCGTCCAATCAAGGGAAAGTTTTTAAGCAAAGCTATTTATGAGAAGGAAATGTTGGCAATACTCCATGCACTTAAGAAATGGCGACCCTACCTAATGGGAAGACACTTCAAGGTAAAAACGGATCATGATAGCCTTAAATACTTTTTAGAACAAAGATTATCCTCTGAAGAGCAACAAAAGTGGGTCACAAAGATGTTGGGTTATGACTTTGAAATCATCTACAAAAAAGGGAAGCAAAATGTGGTGGCAGATGCACTCTCAAGAAAGGATGAGGATGTGGAAGCATTGTTGTGTGCCATTTCTATTATCCAACCAGATTGGATAAACGAAGCAAGGGAGGAATGGAAGAATGACGAAGAAGTGTGGGCACTTATTCGAAAGCTACAACAAGATTCCAGTACTTCTGATACATTTAGCTGGCAAAATGATTCGTTATGGTACAAAGATCGCTTATACCTCTGTAAGAATTCCCAGCTAAAACAAAAGATTCTTATGGAATTGCACACTTCTCCCTTAGGAGGGCACTCAGGATTTTTAAAAACTTACCACAGGGTTAAGAAGGAATTTTTTTGGGATGGCCTTAAATCAGATATTCAAAAGTTTGTGGCGGAATGTTTGGTTTGCCAACAAAATAAAGTTGAAACAATTAAGACACCGGGTCTATTACAACCTTTATCCATTCCAAGCCAACGTTGGGAGGAGGTTTCAATGGATTTTATCACAGGTTTACCCAAGTCTGAGGGAAAGAGTGTCATCATGGTGGTAGTTGACAGACTTACCAAGTATGCACACTTTTGTGCATTATCACATCCATTTAAAGCCAGTACAGTTTCTACTGCATTTATGGAAACAGTTCAAAAGCTACATGGAAACCCAAAGATTATTGTAAGTGACAGAGATCCCATTTTCACTGGAAATTTTTGGACAGAATTATTTTCTTGTCTTGGTACTCAGTTAGCTCATAGCTCATCTTATCATCCTCAATCTGATGGGCAAACTGAGATAGTAAACAAATGTTTGGAAGGATATCTTCGTTGCTTTGTATCTGATAAACAGACACAATGGGTCAAATGGTTGCCTCTGGCTGAATGGTGGTATAACACTTCCTTCCATACAGCAACAAAAATGACCCCATTTATGGCACTTTATGGGTATCAACCACCATCCATCACATCATATTTAAGAGAAAATTCTAAGGTTCAGGCAGTGGAACATCACATCGAACATCAACAACAAGTCCTCCAACTCTTAAAGGATAACCTCGTGTTGGCACAAAATAGAATGAAACAACAGGCAGATCAACATCGCAGTGAAAGAAGTTTTGATGTAGGTGATTGGGTATTCCTACGGCTACAACCATATAAGCAAATGTCCCTAAAGCAAGCTAAGAAGGATAATAAATTATCACCAAAGTATTATGGTCCGTACAAGGTGTTGCAAAAGATTGGTACTATGGCATACAAATTGGAGCTTCCTGCAGCTTCTCGATTGCACCCAGTTTTCCATGTTTCATGTTTAAAGAAGGTTATAGGTGACAAGCTCCCAATTCAAACAATATTGCCAGAACTTGACGAGGAAGGAAAAATTATATTGGAACCGGAAGCAGTCACAGAAACAAGAACTCGACAGCTACGAAATCGATCAATTTCAGAGTATCTTATCAAGTGGAAGAACTTATCCGCTGAAGATTCCACATGGGAGGATGAGAATTTTATGCAGAAGTATCCAGAACTACTCAAGCGTTGAGGACAACACTTTTTTGAAGGAGAGGGGCATGTTGGGTCCCTATAATACTAGTGATTACCCCATTACTATTGTAGTTATACCCCTATTTATATTGTTGTGCCCCTATTACCCCCATATTGTTATTTCTGTGCCCCATAGAATCCCTCTATTGTTATTTTTGTGGCTTTATATTATTATTGTTAGGTCGGCTGGATTATATTGTGACTCCTTAGACTCCTATATATAGAAAGGAGGTTTTGTCATTTGTATCATCCAAGAATTGTTCATTTATGTAATGTAAAGGAGGTTGCCCCCTCGAAGAGGCTGAATTCTAAGGCGTGGATTTATCTTTTCTATCTTTTCTTGAGCTGGTTTCATAACAAAACCACACTACCTCTACCAAGCAACCTTGCTTCCAGTGTCTCCCCGCCATCCATGCTTATCCTAGCATGTCACAAAGCACATTGTTTTCATTTCGGTGATGTATCATTCAGTAATACCTATCATAACATAGACATAGGCATAATACAAGCATACAATATCAATTCATATCCACATGATACTAACCTCATATATTTGTCATAACTACTTTCCCCGATTGATTCCCATAATACCAAGAACCTCGTCATGCCATTCACCTACATAAGCAATCATTCCTCCACAAGAATGATCCTTGACAACCATGTTAGACAATGACATAGACACATACATACACACATATATATAAACATTAACATAAACAATCATGATCCTATCAAACACGATGTGCATACATATCCATGTATACATATAAACATCAACATAAAATAATAATGATCTAGTCAGTCAACGACACACATACATACATACATACATACATGTATACATATATAAACATCAGCATAATCATGGTCACAACATAATTACTAGATATCATAAGGTCAAGGTTAAGAGAACTCCCTTTATGCATGCAACACATGCGCAACATTGAGAACAACAATTCCCAACATAGTCAAGGCATATGACACCTCAAATCCATTCACCTTACCTTTCTTGATTACCTTTCCCATGATTGTCTTGCCATCGTCCATTTACACCAATGGACCCAACTAGTCCAACTGGCTGTCATACTCTTGCTTTCAACTTCCCTTATAGATGAACTGACTTCATTTTAGTCTTACATTTCCTGTTAGGTTTCATTCAACTCTCTCTAAGCTCCAGTAACTTCCCTCTTTCCCAAACCGATTCCCAAGAATCAAAACATAAAAGGAAAGACAAGAAACAAACAAGAATAAAATCATGAAAACAAATAACAATACGACACCGCAAACAAAGTGGCATGGCCATGCACAAGATGTAAACAAAACCACAATCAAGCACAACAAATAACCAAAATACCAAAAGCACAAGATTGACAACCTACGCCATGACTCAATCTCCATGGTTCCCGAGCCTTTTTCAAGATTTCATGGAAATCTCTTTTGCCATGCAATCCCCTGCATCATATTGCCATGAAAACATAATTGCCATTGCATAAATAAACATAACAATATACTAGCTACCTTACCTTGTTGTGCCAAGAACATTGCCTTGTAACTGAACACGTCCATGCCATCGCTCAAGGAACTCCAATTCCTTGACAGATCCACCTGTAACTAGAGACTAGCTAATATACCTGTCAAATACAAGTTCATGAATCTAGCACATATCCACATATTGTGAGACAAGATTAAGGTTAAGAAGACTTCCTGTATGGAAATCACTCATTTGTTTGGAATTAGGGTTTCCAAACATAGCCAAAGGAATTCTCACCCAATTCCTTTCTTTACCTTTTTACCTTGTTGTAATTGAAGCTTACTATGTATTGTCACAACACCCAACTGTTAGTTATATAATCACATCAATCGTTACCTTGTCATGCTAATACCAAGCATGTTGCCCTACAACTGCTCACACATGTGAACCACATGTTCCAAATATCAAGAAAATCATATCTATCAGTTTGAAATCAACCTTTACCAAGACTAACAATCATGTCATAATACATAGTCAACTCATAGTCATTATACATAATGCTACAACTATCACCTACTACACTCAAGTACATATCAACTGTCTCAACACATATGTATTAGTACAATCATCTTAAAACAATATCATTTGAACACATACTCATATTATGCAATTCATCAAACATTCAACCAACTTGCAAACATACCATGTTAAATAAATCAACTAGAACAATAGACACCAAGCACTCAAACACCAAATAGACGTCATAATCAAATAATCAAGCACAAAATAGATGACATAAACAAGTTCATGCCTTAATGTATCTTAGGGGAGGCGATCTTGTCTGCACAATAAATCCATATTAGCGCGATATAATTTCACAACATAACAACTCAGCCATAAATAAGATCATGATAGCCACAATAGTCACTAGCTAACATGTCTACATCATAAGCTCATAAACATTTATCATTCATACATAATAATCACATCTGCACAACCAATCTAGATTAATATAATATCACAACATATTAACTCATACTTGAATGTCATAAGCCATACCATTCACATAGACCAATCCAACTTAGTATGATACATATAACATAAAGATCTTAATGTAATAACCCTAATCCTCAAGTTACTAGCATATAACAACAACAAATTATATATCATGCTCATCAACAACATATAACCTAATCATCAAGCTAACTATCATATAACAACAAGTTATATATCGTGTTCATCAACAACATATAACATAATCATCAAGTTATCTAACATAAAACAATAAGAGCAATGCATACAACCACAAGTTACTATCATCCATGACTATCTAACACGTGTGCATATGACTACACTAATCAACTATCCTCTATCATACATGTAACCATAACATCAATAGACATGTACATAAACCTAATGTATATAACCCTAATGCATACAACAATCCATTGACTAACATACCTGCATGCTAAACATGCAAACCTATATGAAGACATTGCTCTTGCCTCGAGGTCCAATGCTGCAACTTCACTTTAATGATCTACATCTCCTGCTCTATCTCAACCAACACATTAGCATCATAACATACCAAAATCAACATGATGACCTAATTGCATACAATGACCTCATGCACAACAACCTTCATCATGACAATGCATGCATATAAACATTGACATGCATAACAATTCATATACAACCGACATGCATTTCTGCCAAACACACTCCAACAACAACACCATCAACGTTCACATGGCGACATCACTACAACCATGATCAAGACCATGCAAATGCAACAAGCACGTGGACTACAAGCATAATCAACACATATGCAATTGACATGAATGCATGACCAACACACAACCCATCCAGTCCGACGGGTGAACCGTGTTCTGATACCACTTTGTGGTATAAGATATGACCCAAAGAGAGTGTAACTCACTCTGATACCACTCTGTGACACCCTCCTCCCACATCTACCCAAGCAACTGACCAACCAAGGTAAACATGCGACGAGAGGCCATTATGATATGATTCAACCTCCTAAGTCACATTAAGGAAGTGGAATCGACGGAAACACACCATACAAACATTCAACATCAACTTTAGGGCCCTCAAGAACCAATCCAACCCTTCTTCCAACCAACCCCTGGGTCCCACTGATATTTTGGACCACTTGACCTCTGGAACCTCTCATGCTATGGGCATGCCAGCATCTAGGGACCTCTGGACACTCTCATAGGCCTGCAAGCCAGTGTCCAGGGACTATTTTTCTCAATTATGTGCCAACGTCCTCATGATTTAAGCCACATTTTCAAGCCCAAAGCCCAGGGCACTACCCATAATTGAATGACACCTTCATAATAGTAAGATAACAAGGAAATAACAATATTAATGCAATTATTGAATAAGACCTTGATTGGACCCCTGCTAGCCATGACAGACATTTTGTTAAACATATCACGAATATGTAATCCACAAGTGTAAACAACAGGTCTAAGCATAGGGGTCTCATACTTATCTGAGATTCGCTATGAAACATTGTTCCCTCATATCATTTGATGCATTATGATCTATTAGGTCATAGATACATTGTTCATTCATATACAAGTAAAAACATGATGAGAGCCATACATAGCTACAGTTATAAAACATATACATAACCACCACAATAGCAACAGAAATATCAATGAAATTACAACGACATGATCCACATATAAACTAGTATAATACTCATGAGATAACAAGGAGAAATAACCTCATATTAATCATGAAAAAGCCAACCTGGTATGGGACTACCACGTTCCACCCAACTGTAGAATGGTTGAGTCAAATCTCTCTTCATTCATTCACTCCCATGCCATATTCCAAGCATGAATGTGGGATCTCATAGAACACATCAATCCAAAACCATCCAGGGCTTCCATAGGCCATCCACCTCAACCCACCAATAGTTATTCCACTTCACAGTCGGACATCACAAAACCATCATCAATTTTGTCTCTATCCAAGCCTTCCAGGGCTTCTAGAGTGTTTGTTCCAACCAAGGGTTCCAAGACTAGTAACTCAACCCATATATGTCGTTGAGCTTCCAAAGAGTTTGTCCAACCAAGGCTTCCAAGACTAGTAACTCAACCCACCAAGGGCTTCCAAATCATTTGTCCAACCAAGGCTTCCAGGACTAGTAACTCAACCCAAGTTGTTACAAGGCTCCAAGAACTAATCACTCAACCCAAGTTAAAGGAAACAAGGGAACGAACCAGAAAGACAAAGAAATGAACCCACAACACCATGGTTATCTAGGAAATGGCAAGGCTAGGCTAATCCTCTCTGAATCCAAGCAATCCTCCACGCCAATGATAGATCATGACCAATAAACCACATGCATATGCCATGCATGCCAAAACTAGTGAGGAAAACATACATGAAACTCGGTACCTGCAAGCCAAATCCACTGTAGTTGTTGATCCCGATGTCGTCTTACGCTTTCCTTCTCTTCCTTTGCCTTCTTGCTCCAAAACTCCAAGTATGCCACACTCTCCAAGAGTGCTCCAAGAAAACTCTAAGTATCCAAGAGTATGAGAGAGAGGGAGAATAATGAGAGAGCTCCAACACTAAATTGACAAAAGGTTACACGACCAAGCCTGTCCATTGATCCTCAAAAGCCTTTTTATCAATGAGGCCTCTATTTTCTTCATTTTCTGTTATTTTCCTTCAATTTCCTCTTCATATGCAACCTATGACCTTTCACCTTCCTTTTCTCCTAATTTCCATTATTTTCATAAATAAATGTGCCAAAATGCCACTTTGCCTTTCCAAAGCCTTCACCATTGCCTTTGCCAATTTCCTTAGCCATAATAAAATGAATGAACACCCACTAGGATGTTTTCCCCACCATTCAACTTGGAATACATGTCCCATGACCGTGGTCTTATATATTTTTACATGGATTTTTAACCAAGGTTGTTACAATATCAGCCAAAAAATAGTTGATTTATGTCATATAAAAAGTGTGAAATTCATAAATCCTTGGCTAGTACAGTTAGCCACAGGAGCTAAAAGAAGAGTAATTGCAAAAGTAGAGGATTGCATAATAGATATAGTTGGGAAACAAGTTAAGGCAAATTTAAATATGTTGCCGCTAGGCTCCTATGATGTACTAATAGGCATGGATTGGCTGGAACAACATTGGACTTTAGTAAATTGTAAAGATAAAACAATTAATTTTCTTATGGATGAGGGTGTAAAAAAATAAATTCAGGGTGTTAGAAGAGAAGCTAAGCTACGCCCCACTTCGGCCCATCAACTAGGAAAGTGCATTCATAAGGGCTATCAAATCTATGTTGTTTAGGTGGGCTACGCCAATTCTAAGGATAAGATATCTACCCTAGAAAAGATACATGTCATCCAAGAATTTAAAGATGTCTTCCCGGAAGAAATTCTAAGATTTCCACCCAAAAGGAACATTGATTTTACTATAGAACTCATTTCTAGAGACACTTTAGTCTCTAAAGCCCCTTAGAGGATGAGTGTTCCTCAATTGCCAAAATAAAAAATGCAGCTCCTAGAGCTATTAGACAAAGGTTATATTCGTCTCAGTGTGTCCCCTTGGGGAGCTCCAGTTTTGTTTGTGAGGAAAAATGATGGAACTCTTCACCTGTGTATAGACTACATGCAACTGAATAAGTTAACGGTTAAAAATAAGTACATGTTGCCCATAATTGATGATCTGTTATATCAAGTTAAGGGTGGTATCGTGTTTTCAAAAATCAATCTACGATTTGGATATCACCAGATGCGAATTAAATATGAAGATATATATAAAGCAACGTTTAGAACACGCTATGGACACTACGAGTTCTATGTACTACCATTTAGACTGACCAACACCCTGACAACATTCATGAGTATGATGAATGGAAATTTTCACCCTTTCCTAGATAAGTTTGCTTTCATTTTTATTGATGATATCCTGATATATTCTAGGAACATGGAAGAACATCAAGAGCACCTTCGAGTAGTGTTGCAAACTTTGAGAGAAAAATCAACTTTGTGCTAAATTTAGTAAATGTGACTTCTACAAAGATCAAATCCATTATTTAGAACACATTATCTCATTTGAAGGTATAGTTGTAGACCTAGAGAAAATCAAAACCATTATGGAATGGCCTGTTCCAACAAATGTAGCATATATACACTCCTTTATGGGTATGGCCAAATATTATCGTCGATTTATAAAGGGGTTCTATAAGTTGCTTACCCGATCACCTCCTTACAAAAGAAAGGGAAGTTTTTCAGGTGGTTAGAAGAATGTCAACAAAGTTTTGAAAATATGAAACATTTGCTTAGTATCGCTCCCATGTTGAAAGTTGCAGGTCTAGAAAAGGAATTCCCAGTTTGTATGGATGCGTGCCAGGAATGTGTAGGGGGAGTCTTAATGCAAGAAGATAAGGTGATTGCTTACGAATCTCATAAGTTAAAGGAACATGAGAAAAGGTACTCTGCCTATGACTTGGAGCTAACAACTATAGTCCATGCTTTGAAGGTGTGGCGACACTATTTGTTGGGGAAAAGATTTATGTTGATGACGATTCACAACAGTTTAACCAATTTCTTTAAGCAACCCAACTTGAATGCACGTATCGCTAGGTGGACTGCATTCTTGAGTGATTTTGACTTTGAAATCAAACATCTTAAAGGAAAGGAAAATCGTGTGGCCGATGCATTAAGTAGAAGGCTGCATCATGTATATGAGATTTCATATAGTCGAGTGGAGTTTAATTTTTCTGAATAGATTAAGGAAGCTGCCCTGAAAGATCCGAAATATGAATATCTTTAGCAGCAAGCTAAAATTGCACAAAATTTTGGTAAACAAATTGAATATGGTATCAATAATGATATTTTGCTAATCTTTAGAGGAATAATGTATGCCCCTAATCAACTATCAATGAAACAATTTATATTGGATGAATTCCACAAAAGTCCCTATACTGCTCATACGGGGTATCAAAAAATGTTTCTGCAATTAAAAAAGGTTATTATTAGCCTGGTATGAGGAAAGACATTGCGGAATACTTGGCAAAGTGCTTAGAATGTCAGCAGGTTAAAGTTGAACATCAGCACCCTGCTGGTTTATTGCATCCTTTACCCATTCATGAATGGAAGTGGGATATAATTACTCTGGATTTCATAACGGGTTACCAAAATCCAAGAAACAAAATGAATCTATAATGGTAGTAGTAGATAAACTAAGCAAAGTGGCTCATTTCATTCTTGTTAAGTCTACCTATCAAACATCTCAGGTGGCAGATGTATTCATGGGGAAGATATTTAGACTACATGGTATGCCTAAAATTATTATCTTAGATCGGGATGTAAAGTTTACCTATGACTTCTGGAAAACACTCTTCATTAGATTGGTTACTCAAATCCATTACAGTATTGCTTACCATCCCCAGATAGATAGGCAAACTGAGCAAGTAAATCAAGTCGTTGAGGATATGTTGCATATGTATGTGATGCAACAACCTAGTAAGTGGGAAGAATACTTACATTTGGTGGAGTTTTCTTATAATAACGACTATCATGAATGGTTAAAAATGAGCTCTTATGAAGTACTATATGGGAAAAGTTGTAGGGTACCCTCTAACTGGAATAGTCCCGATAATATACTAATCTTAGGACCCGACATGTTAGAAGAAATGGAAAATACAGTAAAAAGAGTTTGACAAAATTTAAAAGTTGCCCAAGGTAGACAAAAGGTTTATTCTCATAAAAAAAGAACTTACCGGGAATTTCAAGTGGGCGAACATGTTTATGTGTGAGTTAAACCAAAAATAAGTTCCCTTAGGTAGGGAAGTTGTGCAAAGCTCGCGCCCCGTTATTATGGACCTTTCCAAATTTTGGAAAGGATAGGACCTATGGCATATTAGCTTTATTTACCCAGTCATATACGGGTTCATAATGTGTTTCATGTGTCGCTTTTAAAGAAATATGTTTATGATTCCAGACATATTATAAATTGGAAAGACGTGCAGGTCGAACCAGAAAAAGAGTTTATGGTAGAACCTCTGCGTATACTCGACCAGAGGGAAATAATTCTACAAAAGTGAGCTATCATCCAAGTTAAAGTATAATGGAAATACTTTAGCCCGAAGGAAGCCACATGGGAAAATAAAGAATTTATGCAGGAGGCATATCCCGAGTTGTTTCCAAAGGCAACAAGAGAGATGGACACCCGAGATGATATTCCACTCAAGGGGGGGGGGGGGAGATGTGACACCCTCAAGTGAATGTAAATATTTAATAACTACTTTAGTAAATAAGTGAACTTGATAATTGATTAGTAGAAGTAGTGGTTGAAAGTTGAATAAATTATGGTAGTAATGAATAACATTTTATGCTGGGTCCTAGAATTTACGGAGGGGACCCGAGTAATTCTCCTTTTACCATAAAGTTAACAGTTAAAGTAGTTATCCCTCCTTTTCTTGCTAAGAGTGGGACATAACTCAGGCAGAGGAAGAGGAGAGGAAAAATGGAAAGGC
Organism: Pinus tabuliformis; assembly: GCA_031772625.1. NCBI lineage: Eukaryota > Viridiplantae > Streptophyta > Pinopsida > Pinales > Pinaceae > Pinus > Pinus tabuliformis. The sequence continues at coordinate 750,706,656 of CM062818.1, forward strand.
AGGACGCTACCATTAGGGGGGGGGGTTTCTAGAGATGGACAAGAGCCAGTGGAAAAAAACTCTTAATTTCAGATCTGATCTGAGAGATTCTAGGATGGACTAATTAAGTCTTGATGCCAATGAATCAAGTAACTGCTACTTGAGAACTATACTGGAACAAAGAAGCACGGGGGAGGTCTTGGACGTAATTTCCATTTCCTCATTAGACGGGTGGAAAGGTCTTGTTCGTAAATTTTTGGAACATATACATAACAAATAAGTGCTTATTGTACAAACTGTTTGTTCTTAGTATGCTATTAGAAAGTTGTTTTGAACATTGAATCAAAGTTCATTTAAATTCTATAAAGTAAGAGATGTTAACTTGCGAAAGGTGGTCTAAGGTTTAGAAGAAAATAGAGAGGTTGAATTCTAAGTAAATATTTGACTATTGATATCTTGCATTAATGAAAAGTTCATGCTCACAGTGAAATGAAATACCAGAAACTTGGTAGATAGAATTCGTTAAAGAAATTTCAGAGATACAATACTTTGTGCTTGCAATACCTCACTCTAATAGGAGGAAAAGTTAAGGTTAACACCATGTCCCTATTGAATGGTTGACCACTTTCGTTGTGTAAATGGCAATGTGTATTTGTAGGTGCTCTTGGCTCTCATTATGAGAAATCTGAAGTGTAATATTAAATCTAAAGAGTAATAATAAATACATAAGTGTAACAGTAAATAACAATAAATCTGAAAGTGTATCATTAATCCTGAAGTATTGTCTTATTAAAGAACCACCCTGAATATATTCGACCATGAAGTACTGTTTGCATGTGACTTAAGGTTTGACTGTAGGTTATACCTAGATTTACCTGTTGGCCAGACCGATGTGGGACAACTAGGGCGGTTCTAAGCTGGAAAACTCTACTATCAAATCTGAAAATTAGAGAACTGGACCCTCCAAAAGGGAAAATCCTCAATTTAAGTGTGGCTGAAAGAATTACAGTAAACCTAACTAGAAGATGAACTGGACCTTGTCGAATGGGAAACCTTTTTAAAGAAAATATGCATGTGCAGAGGCTAAATTAAGTCCAAAACACAATCGACCAATTTCATATAGAAAACAATGGCATGATTGTCACTGTTGTAACTTTTCAAAGAAAATAATTGAAAAGAGTGATAATACATTTCAAAGAAAATATTTGAAAAGTCTGACAGTACATTTACAATAAATGAACTAAATAGAGAACACGCAATAAATGTAAATTTCCATTATCAAGAAAACCAACGCCTCCTCCAGGAGGACGACGACAAAGAATGACACCCTAATTAAAGTCTTGGAACAAATTAACATAGTGTAGTAATTATTCACAGAAAGGAGTTAAGGGTTAAACCCTTGCAAGAATAATAAACAACTCTCACTTCTTAAAATGGTGTAACCAGATTCAAACGAAAATAGTCGCATGACCCAAGCCATGCCAATCCCATTTGTAACTACAATATTTGCGCTATGTGGTGGAGCGGATTAACTTATGAAACAATAAACCATAATTAAAGCATCTTCACAATGGGATTACTGCTATCCTATGCAACAACTCATAAAATAAACCCTCGATGGGACACGAGATATAACCCTTACTTTAGCCTATTGTAGGAAGCACCTAAAAACTTCCGCCATGTTGTTGCTCCAATTTCCTTAGAGAGACCCGATTCCCCCATAAGTTGACTCGTGTTCACCATAGTTATAAACGTCAGAAGCAGTTCTACAGACAATGACAGAGAGTCTGGTAAATAAAAAATCTCAAAAATGTTTATGCAACCTAAGTTTTGGAAAAAAAAATGAAGTCAACAAGCTATATAGCAATTAAACAAAAAAAAACCTCATACCTTGACTTATCTCCAGTTTGCGCGAGCGGCGAGGCTGGAACTTGTATCTGCAGACCAAGGAAGGGTAAGGCTGCTTGGTCAAGGTCTGTAAATTTGGCCAGATGACAACAAAGAAAAGAAAGAGTTGTGGATGAACCCAAATACGTTGTCATGTCCCCAAAGAGGTTGGTATATTAGTCGAGAAGCCAAATGTATACATGTTGAGAAAGGTGGAAAGTCATGGCTAAATTGTTGTATGGTTGAATGAAACCCTAGAAAATGCAGGGTTTTGCAGAGAAGAAACCTCCAAGCGTGACCCATGGAAATGACTGGAAGGAACGCAGGCAAACCCCGATGGTTACCCTTAACCACCAAGGAACAACCAGTGTCGTTGGATTCATGAGAGGTAAGATCAATGATGAACAATAGTCAAAGTGGTGTGCAAAGGTGAGTCAAGTACATGCCAGCCAATAGAGGATTAAATGTCGACTGGCCTCCACTATCCAAACAATCTAAAATACTTTTAATATAGTTTTTTGTTGGCAATTCAAAAGGGAAAATGTGTTTAATCACCATCTCACCTTCGCGAAGGTTCGACCCTCTAGTAATGTCAGAAGGGTTAATATCCATATAAATGTAATTTCTCATAGTCTTGCCAAATATCCAATGTCTGATTATAACTATACATATGACAAATACATATAAAAACAAATCTACTGCTGTTGTAATGGAACAAAATAGTAATGTATGGGTAAATTGAGATTTTTTGTTTTTTTTTTTTTTGTGGATATGACAATAACCATCAAAACTAGAAATAATTAAACTTATAGATATAATTGAACTATTTTCGAAAAAATGAAATTTGAAACTTTTAATTTATTTACATAATTTTGATTAATCATTTATTTTTAATAATAATATGATTTAAAAATATTATATATATATATATAAATATATATAAATATATATAAATATATAATATCTATCATATATATAAAATTAATTAATTTATATATATATATGGAGTTGGGAATCATGATTTCACAGGGTAATTTAAAGATAGAACTCAATATCTTTATTTATGGATTTAAGTTTTTAATCAATTAAATTGAAATGTTGGAGGAAGTATGTATATATTTACATTCCTATAGAAATACTTGAAGGTACTAAATACTCTTATTTATATTTTTTTATATAAATTTGTTACAATTTAGTAATAGCACATAAGAGTGGAACTTAAGATGATTTATTTATAAATATAGTTCTTAACGTGATTTAGTTATAAATATAGGTTTTATTGGATTTAAAATAAAAAATAAAAAATATATATATATATAAATATAATTTTTTAAAACAAGTTTATATTATTCATTTATATACTAAACAATATACCAAACAATATACCAAACATTCCAGGTAAGGAAATTCGTATATTATAAACACTTTACATTTTTTTAACTAAATGAAGAATAATATCCATTAAAAATTATAATAATATTTTATAATCTTGCAAAATTACTAAATGGATTTAAAAACATCCCTCAGCATTGCATTTTGAAACTGATAAGAGAATCATTTACAATGTATTATATTTTTATTTACATATATGTATGTATATATATATATATATTTTTATTTATTTATTTATTTATTATTATTATTTTTTTAAATTTTTCCGAGAAAATATTTGGGTAGATCCACCTGAAGGGATCACATCTCATCGACTTATTAACAGAGCCTAACCCCAAGGGTGTCGAGGAGAATTGAACTTGTGGCCTCCCATTAGCGAGGTGCTTTAGCGACGGGAACTCGACCAATTGAGCTAACCCTTGGGGTTAATATATCTATAATTGTTATAATAACAAATTCAATTTAAATTAAATCTCAAAAACTATCCTAAAGGCTTCAGACACCATTTTCTCTATGGGGAATTTTCGGTTTCAAGATTCTTCCTTTCATTTGAAGCTCCATTATTCTGATGTCATCATTGTAGATTTGTTAAACCATGGGGAATTTCTTTTGCACCATGGTTCTACCCTCCTCCAAGGTGATGCCATCTCTTTAGATCACTCAAGCTTTTCGATCTTTGTGAGACCGCTCTAAGGGGATACCCTCTATTTGTAGGTGAAAGTCACTAGAATTCAAGGTCTATCAAGAATCCCTTCGGTCTCAACGCGACTCCTACATGGGGGTAGGCAACTTCAGGAAGGGCTTTCATTTAAAGATTATGGTATAGCCAAGAACACCTTAATCCTCTTAGTCTCAATATTGAATGAAGGAGCCAAAGGTTGGGTACATCCTCTTCCTCTCATTCATGATCCTTTAAGGATGCTCTAAAGCCAGGACTCTCGCAACTGACTCCCAAAGATCTCTTAGGGCCAACCTTCACTGTAGAACGGGCATAAAATATTCCAAATCTAGAGGTGGATGACTGCCAATATGATATTTTTTGCTTTGCCTATGATTGGAATGCCATAATTTTCCATTTTAATGGGCTCTAACCATTAACTTCTATGCTTCGGGAATGGATGCATAAACCCTGGTCCCTGAATATGAATTTGTATTTATGTTCAAAGGGCTTTTGTGTGGTTTACGTCAAAAATTGAGAGGATTGTCAAAGAGTTTTTTATCAAGGACCTTGGTTTTGGGGCCACTCTGGGCTCTCCTTTCAACCATGGTTTCCTAAATTCAACCCTTTATCCATGATAACTTTGGCCACTCCATTTTGGGTAAGACTTCCTAATATGCCCATTCATTTGTTAACTTTGGATATCTTAGCTTTTGTAGGAAACTCACTAGGTTGTTTTATTAAGATAGATACAAACAAGCTTGAGAGGGGTATTGTAACCTTTGCACAGAAGTGTCAAAATAGATCTCATCAAAGGGTGGCCTGATAGGATCCTCATTAATTGGAATGGCATAACCTTTCCACAGATGATAGATTACAAAAACATAACTTTCCACTATAGATCTTGTTAATAACCATGTCATCTTGAAAATATTTGCCCTTCTTCTCAAGGGCATTCTTACCCCCCTTAATCTAAGGAAAATAATTGAGGATAACAAGACCCAAAAGACCCATAAGGATCTAAGAATTCCTTAGCAAGCAAGACAACATGCAACAACAAAAAACACATGCATCCAAATATATTCCTTCAACCTCAACTTAGCCCCACGTAGTGACATTTCATCCCATAAACTCTAGGGTCCCTCCTCCTCCTTTGCCATCTCCCCACTCTCATTCAAATCCCCTGAATGGAGAAGAAAGAGATACAACCATGATCTTGGCTTCGTCCACGAGCGGGCATAAACGTCTTCATGAATTAGATCACTCGAAAAGTGATAAGGAAGCAACCATTGTTGCAGACCCTCCAGAAATGGAAATGCCTCAAGGAAATGTAGCCATTGTCTTCACATCATATGATCCTGATAACTTCTCAGGATGGATTAACATTTGTAAGGAAAAAGGAAGAAAAAACCTTCGAAATACCCAAAGACCATTTATGGCCTCAAAGCCCTGAACAACAGAGTAAGTATTTTGTATTTTCAATCTCTAATTAGCTTGTCTTTTTTTTCTTGGATTTGGTCAGATTTCCTTAATGACCAGTCAATTTAAACTACTCAACTTTTCTTATATCTCCATTTAAAAATTAATATATTTTACTTAAAAAAACAATAAATTTTAAATCAAAATCACTCAGCGAAATAATGATATCACCATTTTTTTCTCATACAATAAAATATTAATAGATGAATCATAAATCACCGTGCATTCGAAAAAGCATAGCCTCTTAGGAGGCGAAGATGCCCTATAAACTTCTTGTCTTTTACCTTTTTGTTTTTTCTCTCTTTTGTATATTTTGACATATTGACTTTGTGACAAACTTATCCCTTGCAATATTTTATATATTAAGGAAGAATGGATCCCTTTTTCTTGACCATAGAGGTGGTATTTATTCAATACACTGTTTACAATATTTTCTATATGTGGATGAAGGTTTTAAAAAACATGAAAATGATAAGCGTTAATTTTACTAATAAACATGTTCACTTTTAATAAAGTGGTGTTAAAGAGCCTTCAAAATCTTAAAGTTAGATTAAAAAAAGTGAAATACCAATGAATTCAAACACAAAATTACTATTGATATTAAAAAAAGTAGAGTATTATATTATTGTTTATTTAAATTAATGTTATTGATTAAATATGTGTTTAAAAATTCAAGAATATTATAGAAATATAAAATATTATATTATTATTATTTTTAGCTTGTATGGAAAATTGTGTATTATTTTTTTTATGTATTTACAGTGTATCACTACATTAAAATAAGGCATAAATTAAATGGTAAATTGAAACTAAAATGAAATCTTCTTAATTATATTACCTTTAAAACATATCTATTAAATTTAAAGGTACCATTTTCCAAAAAAATATTTGAAATTTTATAAAATATAATTAATATAACTCATTTAAAGGCCGGGGAAATATTAAGAGACATGGGATATTAGTTTGTGCTCATTGATTTATAACATTTTTCTTTCCTTTAATTTGAATATGGCTAATTTGTTTACTTTTTGTTTGAACATGAAAAAACTTAAAGGTTGGAATTTAGAAAGAGTTTTATTTTTTTTCTAAATATTTTTAATGTGTTATTTTTTTGAGAAATTATATTACAATAATTCAGTTATATGATTATGTAGTTAGGTAACTATCTAGTGTGGTTTATTGTGAGGATAAGATAGAGAATCAGATCATGCCACCAGATTAAATAGAAAAACCAATGTAGAGACCCTTAATATTTTTAACCAATTAATTTTGAAAAATTATTTTTAAGATGTTAAAATTGACTCAAGTCAAATTTTGAAAATGTCAAATATTTAGATGAAGACTAAGTTAAAATTTTTAATTTAATAGTTTTGGAGGAGAGTCAACAATTAGAGAGCTAAAGATGATCTTAGAGTCATATAATTATTAAAACATTTAAATGCATTTAGATTATAAACATGAATTAGAGATAAACCATGAAGAAACCCATATACCTTTACCTATTTTAATTAAAAACTTAATAATATTATAAAAATGAAAAGACGCATTATATATATATAGTTGGTCAATTATTAAATTTAATTATATAAAAAAATAAATTTTAATGAATTTTGAATTTTGATTTCTCAAGAGCATGTAAAATATTGAATTCAAGTTAGTGTTAAGGTTTAGATTTAGTGAATTTAGGTTTTATTGATTGGTAAATCAAGGTATTTTGTTAATTATAATTCTGCACTATGGTGGTAGAGAATCCAATCCTATAGAGTGATAATAATATTGTTTTATTGTAGTGATAATGTTTTTGTTGAGAAGGTTATTGGTAAATCCAGGTATTTTGTTAATTATAATTATGCATTGTGGTGGTAGAGAATCCAATCCTATAGAGTGATAATAATATTGTTTTATTGTAGTGATAATGTTTTTGTTGAGAAAGTTGTCTAGAAGATTTTACATTTTTTTTGGTTATAAAATATAAATAGATATATTTTAAAGGGTAGTTGTTATTTTTAGATATATTTATGAAAGATAAGTTGAATATATTCTTTAAAAAAATATAAATATTAAAAATGAAGTTGCTTTATTTACTTAGTTATTTGTTGTTTGAATTCATAATCATTTAAATTTATTATTAATATTTTTTACTAATTTCCTATTGAAATGAAATATATATATATATATATATATATTATAAAATTCATTTCGTTTTCATGGGCTTAAACTAAAATTTATAATAAACAATAAATATATAGATAATATAAATAAGTAGGTAATTTTTATGGGCTTAAAATAAAATTTGTAATAAACAATAAATATATAGGTAATTTAAATAAGTGTTTTTTATTTCAAAAAAATTATATAATAATTAAATGAATTTATATTAATTTTTTAAGTGTCTAATTATGATTTGAATCAATTTTCACTCTTTTTTTTAACATGGTCGGTTGGTTGCTATATTGTATTTGTTTATGAATAAAGTTATTTAATTTGAATAATAATATTTTAAACCTTGTAAATAATAAATTAGATTATCGATAAATTCTGAATTTGTTAATTAATAATATTTATTATAAAAGTAATTTAAATATTATAAAATAATTAAGTTACAATTTAATTAATTAATGATTAATAAGATTTCAAAAAATTGCAAATTGATATATGAAATTGAAAAATCAATTGTCCATTAAGGAACAAAGACTGGCATAAATTTTGGTGAGTTGTAACCACTAAAAATTCTGCACATTTACATTTTTACTCCTACTTATTAAGTCTACACATTTACATTCTCCTACTTATTAAGTTTGCACATTTAAAATGGTGGGTAGTAACAACTCCGGGTAAGTGTATTTATTTTTAAGCAAATACTTGTTTAAATTATGGCGGTTAATAATTGATGATAAATATGTTATTTTTATTTTTATGCAAATACTTGCTTAAATTGTGGTGGTTAATAATTGATCTTAAATATGTTATTTAATGACTTATTTTCAAGAATGTTAATTTTTTGTGGTTTCCAATAAAAATTAACAATAAAAAATCTAAAAATATTATTAGATATTACAATTGCATAAAAAATTATAGCAGAAAAATATAAGTTATCACATTACATTATATTATGCAAAATAACAATCATTACAAGATAAGACTTGAATCAATCATATAAATGATTTTAAATATTAATTTAAAACTATAAAATTCAAATCATAATAGAGAAATTATAATTTTTTTAATAAAAAAATAAAATATAATCAAATCTTTAAAAACATCATTCTTTTATATAATTGTACTTTTATAAAAGTCATTTAAAAATATAAAATTCTTATATTGTTTGAAAAATATAAAAATTAAAATCATAATAAAATAAAATTTCAAAAATGTTAAATTATATTAAACCATTTTTGATTTTAAAAATATTTGTTAAGTACTTATTTAATTTATTTTTATAATTATAAAATTCATTCTATATTTAGAGTCCACAAAACAATGAATTCACCCCTTCCATCACACAAATGAAGACTTCAACCCCACAAATTGCAATTCATGACAAACTATTTTTACAGGTCAAAGTCAAATAATATATTTTAAAATTTTATTTAATTTATTATTATATAATAATAAATTAAATAGTTTTATTTTATTTATTATTTTTATATTCAAATAATTTTTTATCTTAGAGAAAAAATCTCATATACTAATTTAATATTTAACTTAATCATAATCATAAATTAAATTTTCCATATATCATTAAATAAAATAACACAATACACGCACCTATTAATTAATTAAATAAATGATAGTCAGGCTAAACCAATAGAACCATCCGTCCCTAAACCAGACCAAAGATTTGGAATTATCTTCCCTAAACTCTGGTTAAGGGGGATTAAACTCTGGTTAATTTTCTTAACACACAAACAAATACCAAGAAAAACAATTATAGCCAAAAAGAATATTCGTCTCGAAAGGTCATCCGATTTTCCGAAAACCAAAAAAGAGGAAAAAGAAATAGAAACCCACGCGATTTCAATTGTTGACGTTGTCGGCCAAGTTGCAAAGTCCGTCACCGTTTTGCGTCAACTGACGGAGCCGCAATTTACCTTTATTTTTTTCAATACCCACCGTGACGGCACGATGACCGGAAGGGCGGAAGCCGTGAATGCCGGTAAAAAAGTGAAAAAAGAGCGCTGCACGCATTTACCCCGAGTGTAAAATGGGGAAAGCGACGGAAAGGGTCTGAGAATCTTGGGACGGCAAAATATCCGAAGGGGGGCAATGGACAATGGGCACCTGATTGCGACCATTTTGAGGGCCCTGCACACCGTTTGCTCTGTGTGGGTGGAGTCTCCAAAGATGGCACTTTTAAGTTTTCCGGGGTCCTTTTTTACGACTTTTCAAGCTGCGTTTCTCTCACATTGCGCGCGGCTTCTGATTGCTTGAATACCTCAGGATCACAAGAGCCAAGTTGCTTGAAGTATTTTGCTGTGAAAATTTGAGCCAAATTTGGCGGAAGAACGATATATTTAGCGGAGGTAGATGTTGTCCAAGGGAGGTTTTGAATGAGGTTTAAGAAGGGGATGTCAGTGGGTGGGCCTGGTAGAGCTATGATGAAATGAAAGAGACAGAGGAATAGTAGTGGGATGGAGCGCAGCACTAGTATTAGCACCGGCGAAACATATATTGCGGAAAACTAGCATATGATGTTGGGTGGATTCGGTTTGGGTTCTCAGGTATATTGTCTCTGCTCAGAACGAAATATTCTGTGCAGAAAATGAAATCCGAATCGGCTTACATTGCTGAGCTGATGTGAAGAATCATACCCAAGTTCAGTTTTCATTTTTTGGGCTCATACCCAAGTTCGTTTTCATTCCTGGGCCACTGTAGAAATTATACCCAAATCTATTCCATTATAGGGTCATTAAAAAAAGCATATCCGAGTGTGTTTCATTGTTGGGTTATTGGGAAAAGAATGCCCAAATCAGTTTGTGTCACTGGGTTGGGTTTAAAATGCCGATAACACCAGCTTCTGCTTTTGTATATTGCCATCTTATACATATTTTATAGCGATGGTAGCGGTGGGTATTTCTAGTTTTTATTTGTTTTTGCTTTCTCAATACAAATCCATGGTTCTCGGCTGAGTCGAGTACAGTAAGTACTGCATTATGTGCTATAGGTCTACTGTTATAGCGGTAGTTTGTGTAGATTTGGAGGTTTTTAACCGTATTTGGAGATGGTGGATGAGCCGCTGCAGTTGCTACCCGCTCACTCAGAAGAGGTAGGGGATCCAGTAGGTTCTGCGCTGTTGGCTAGTGAGGTGGTGGTTGGGGTCAAGGAAGAAGTTGGGGAGGAAAATACCGAGGCCACCGAACTTCCCATGTCTCAGGAGAAGAAGCTCAGGTTCAAAGCTCAGGAGCAGCAGCAGTCCTATTGGGATCGGTGAGTAGTACTTTTCATCATATTTCAACTTAGATTTCATATTAGGTCGGTTCGGCTCAGCAAAATCATATCTTGGTCTGGCCCTAGTTGCAGGTCACCGATATAAAACACTGATCGCCTTTTATTCTGGTGTCTTTTCAATGTCAATATGTATCCAAGTCTAGTGGTCGTGTGTTTTACATCCACATTGTACGCCCCTGATAATTCTTTGTTCTTTATCAAAATAAAGCTCCTGCCTTGTTTGCCAGTTTCTCCAGTAGCATGATGCCCTAGTCGTAAGTAGAGGGAATTTGTCATATGTTGCCATATTCTGTGTTTAGTCCACAGGAGACATTGCTTTAATCCAATGACATGCATGGAAACTCTTCAGAAGCGTAAATCTACTGTTACAGTGTAGAATTCCAAAGTCAATATTCTTTTTTTCCCTATGCAGAATATGGTTTAGCCTTTGATACTCATCGATTGGAAACAAATAATGGACTGTAAAATTGTAGCAGCTCGTATCATTTCATTGTTTTATAAGTTTGTTTTTATATTGTGGGAGGTTAGATAGTATGCATTTGGGAAAAGCTATGTCAGGGCTTCTCGGTGCTTAATGTTACATACTTACAGCTAAAAGCTTGTTTGAAAATCACTTTTTATCCTGGTTTAATTACATTGCCTTTTTTTTGAGTCATTCACATGGTTGTTTATGCAATCTATGTTTTCTCCAGTTGCAATGAAAATCAATAAGATGCTTAAAAAACAGTTGCATGTAGGCCCAGTGAGGAGATGGATGTCACGAGAGCTTTACGACTAGGCAGGCGTTACTCAGGATCGATGCAATCAGAAGAGTCAGCCTTGGATCGTGAACAGACTGTGACCGGTAATTCTGGCCGTCATCCACGTTCGGACAGCCCCCCTCTTCAGGCATTTGCATCAGGTGGACAGCATTCTGAAAGTAGTGCAGCTTACTTTCTTTGGCCACCATCAAACCGGCTTAACGGTACTGCTGAGGAGAGGGCAGCTTATTTTGGTGGCGTTCAGAAAGAAGTAGATTCAGAAACACTGGAGCACTTACCAAGCGGACATCAAGCTACCACATTGCTTGATTTGATGACAATCCGAGCATTTCACAGCAAAATACTGCGCCGTTATAGCCTTGGGACTGCAATTGGTTTTCGCATTAGACAGGGGGTGCTGACAAAAATTCCTGCTATTCTTGTGTTTGTGGCTAGAAAGGTGCATAAGCAATGGCTTCTTGATGTCCAGAGGCTACCTTCTGTTCTTGAGGTGTGATCTATAGACCTTTGTAGGTGCCAAGAATTGATTTCTCTTTCTTGAAAAATGAAATCTTCATGGAATTTGTGAAATATCACATTTCAACAATTTATTTCTCACTGTAATGTCCTTTCCTGCCGATTTTTTTAGTTTATGCAGATTTTCTGGATGTTTCTCTGTGTGAATTTCTGCCTTTTTAGCTGCTCCATCTATTTGTGCACATTTAATCAAGGCAACTGAATTCTGTCAAAGCCTAGGATGCCCTACAAGTTCCTGACCTACTGTTCCAAGTTCATTAAGATGAATGCATGCTCCAGATCCGAGTTGAAATGAAATTGTTGTATTTCCAAATCAATCTTTTCATTTTGTTCAATTATTTGCAATTGGGGTGTTGTTATGGTGCTTTAGTCTACAGACCTTGAATTTGTCTGGGGGTATTGTAGGTTTCTTTGAGTCATGTTATTTGATCAATTTATTTAGGATGCTTATCTAGTTATTGATGGGGTCATGAAAGTACACTCCTTTGTCTATTTATTTAGGCTTTTTATCTAGTTATTGATGGTCATGAATGTGCACTCCGCTGCCTATCTATTTAGGCTGCTTATCTAGTTATTGATGGTCATGAATATATGGTCCCCTGTCTATCGATTTGGGTTGCTTATGTAGTTATTGATGGTCATGAAAGTACAGTCCCCTGTCTATCTATTTAGGCTGCTTATCTAGTTATTGATGGTCATGTAAGTATGGTCCCCTCTCTATCTATTTAGGTTGCTTATCTAGTTATCAATGGTCATGAAAGTATGGTCCCCTGTCTATCTATTTAAGCTGCTTATCTGGTAATTGATGGTCATGAAAGTACGCTCATCTGTTTATTTAATGCCTCATTTTATGTCTGTGTTTGAGAGCTGATTTTGTTTTGTTATCTGATTTCTTCTTGTTCTCATTGTAATGGAGAATGTATTATCTATTTTAAATATAAACACTGTATGCTTTGGCATTTCAAAGAATTTTTAAGATAGTGAGATGGCTATACAATATTATCCCTAGTTTCACTTATTATGCTTGTATACTAAGTAGATGCAAACTTATTTTCAATAATTGTTGAATTGATTGTGTGAGTTTAAACAGATATAAACATAGTGCTGTTTAGGAAGAGTAATGTAGTAGCACCTAGTTTAAACATGGAAGCTGTCAATATTGAACTTTTACCTGTCACACATGCTCTCTCCACTCTAGCTTGTACAGCGCCCATTTTCCTCATAGGCAATAGGTTGTTGCATTTGTTAATTGCATCTGAAACATATGACTTATTGTCATTGGTAATGGAGATTTCCAATTCCAACAAGGATTTATGCGGTTTTAGAAATTTTCATTGAGCTAAAATATGGTGCACAGAAAAGCCTGTTGGCAAGCTTCACAAATGCCGAAAGAACATAAGAAGACTCCGAGGCAAAATGTTTGTACTATTAGAATGCAATGGGACTTGCTTAAGATCTAGATTGAAATTATTGTTCCAGTTTGTGCACTTATCTTTTTTTATATTTGACGTGTTTCTTTTCTTTCTGTCTAGGCTGATACAAAAACAAAAGCAGCAATAAGAATCTCCCAGAAAGGATGCAAATAAATTTGTTATCTTGAAAATGTAGAAAAGTATTTATTTTTTCAGTTGTATAGTGAGGTCATATAGAAACCATGCTTTTGTTCGAGGACTTTGCTGGCCGACCTTACAGTACATTTAAAATTGTGTAAATCGGCTTAAGTGAATCATAATATACAAGGGTATGTATATTGTCACAGAAAGAGAGGGGTTTCAGTGTTATGGTTGTTTGTGGCAATGGCTGAAAATTCTATAGTTTGCTTTAATGTGCTACTAATGCATCAGATATGGTTTACACAGGGGCCTGGTGGTGTTTGGTGTGATGTTGATGTTGTTGAATTCTCATATTATGGTGCACCGGCAGCAACACCAAAGGAACAGTTGTATACGGAGCTTGTAGAAGGTTTGCGGGGAAGTGATCAAACCATTGGGTCTGGTTCACAGGTATTATCTCGTGTGCATTTTGTACTGTAATTAGAATGTGAGAAAGCTAAATAGCTGGATAAGATATTGTAATTTTTTTAATCTGTCAATTTGTACAGGTTGCAGAACTCATGTCGCATATTGAATGCTTATATGCAGTTTATGTGAATATACGAGACTAGTTGTTGAGTGGTAGTTGAAGTTTTTGTTTACATTTTTTATGTAGTTGACATTTTGAAACCAACAAGCTGGCACAACAGCTTTTCTGGAGACTACAATGCCCAATTGCTTACTCAGCATTTGCGAGGGAAAATGGGAGGTGAAAGAGTTAGCAAACAATCACACAAGCACATGGCAATAGATATCAAGTCTAAGATGCTTCCAAGTGCATATGCTATATGATTCATAAGCTGTGGGGTGTGACTTGATGGATCCTTGTAGGTTCTTTGTTGATTAGCATTGACTTAAGTTTCTATTCCAAAGTGTCTTTGAATATATGTTGCCCCCTCTCGATTGCATGCTCACATGTATGATGTGACTAGCTTTTGTGCATCAAATGATTAGGTTTGTTCTTGTGTGTTTCATTAAATATATTTCAATGTTCCATCAAGTTTTGACGATAGAGGGACAAGGTTTGGGGCTGATTGGAAACTTGCCGAAATTCACAAGACAACATAAAAGGTGATCTTATCAATACTAATTATTTAAAAAATTAATGCTTAACAATAATTAAATGTTAGTCAAATTATTGTTCTTAACATATTAAAATTATAATTTTTTTTAATAATTCTTTTTATTTCTCTCTCTCTTTCCCTCCCCCTTCCTTTAAAACAAGAAATTGATTGTTTCTTGACCTGGCCTCACCTCTACTTACAAATCAACATTACAATCAATTTATTTTTTCACTTAGTTGTGACTAAGGTATCTACTCTATGAAAATCACAAGACTTGCACCAGACCTAATTTACTTTCCACGATCATAATTTCTTTATAAACCGTGTTTCACTAAGTGCAATGCTCCTGGGAAGCATTTAGTGCTCGAAATTGCACAATTTAAGATTCCCTACCATTTTTAAGCCTTCTTATGGACTGGGTTAGAGGCTAACCTTGTATGTACTGTGACTTCTAGAGTTCCATGCCAATTCCCAAAAAATTTAACATGTGAAAGCTTGAACTTTCTAATGAATCGAATCACACTATATTTGGATCGTCCTATAAAAAGTCATGGTTGCAGAATATATGGTACTTGTTATAGCACTGACCTATGATCAAACTCTAATATATGGTACTTGTTATAGCACTGAGCTATGATCAAACTCTATTCCAACATCCTTAAATTCCTTTATGGACATAAGATCCGTTGTGAATATTTATAGCCAATAAAATAAGTAAGAAAAAAGATCCAAATTTTACTAGAACTTGTGGAAAATTTCAACATCTAGGGATTTTTGGGAGCTTGATGTCAGTGCACAACATTTTTGTAACCATCTATCCAAATGAATTGAAAGTTTAGCTAAAGGTTCTCTTGATTCTATACCTGAGAGCTAAGCCTTTCACAAGTTGGATTATTGCTTTCAGTAACGAAAATAATAGTTTTGGGAGATACATTTTGATAAGCTATAAAATTATAGATATTGGTCTTAGCTTTTGGGGTTACACCAAAAGTATTTTCACCTTGATAGGAGAGCCCTCCTAGCCCCTTGACGCTTCATGGACATATGGATGGCTTAGTTTGTGTGGATGCTTGACCATGGTTATGTTGAAAATGGTACCAAGGAGGTTTTTCCTAGGCATATCCCCTCTTGGCCTAGGGAGACACATTAATCACCTTTTGTCTAAGTGATATTATGAGTTTATTAATGTCAAGGGGGCTAAAGTCCTTTTGTGTGTGGAGATGTACTAGGTACTTTAAGTTATTAAAGTCACTTGTATTTTAAAAATGACTTTTTGTGTAAAGTACTAAAGTACACTTATTATTAAAGTGCCTTATGTTCTAAAAATCACTTTATGAGAAAAAATGACCATGGTACTAAAACATTAAAAGTACTAGGAGCCTAATTAATAGAAAAGGGGACCACATGAGGAGGGTTCAAATAGGGGAGTAATCTCCATCCTTGATCTAAACGGTTTGAGATTAAATCTCAACCATTAGATCTTAGGGATAGGGTTCCCATCTTACGGGGAAGACGAAAGGGAGGAAAAAGGAGAAAGAGGCTCATTATTCTCACGAGAAGATTGAGAGGAGAAGAGATTTGAGCAAAGGGAGGAGAAATTGCTGAGTTAAGGAAGGATGGTTCAAATCCTTTGAGGGACTACCAGTTCGAACTAGCAGCAGAGATAGCTAGCATAAATTTCCAGAAATTTTGCTCCAACAGTTTGAACGAGTTTGCTGTGGTATTTATCCTGAGTTCCTAGGCAGATTTTTCGCTGTCTATTAGACTTCATTCAACCTGAGTTTTATTACAGAGTTCTGGCCTAAACTTCAGGAGAAAAACTAGGCTGAAAATTTGGGCGGGCAGACCCAAAATCTTCAGACTAACAACGAAATATCAGAGGTATAACAACGCATAAGTAGGACGTGTTGATTAGAGGTTAAGGGTCAGACTTCCAGGAGGACTTCAGCTAATATCAAACCCAAAATTCGAGGCATTGGCTCAGAGGACAAGCACATGAATGGGAGCAAGTATCAATCTGTGTAAAGGACTGTGTGATGTGTCTTTTCTTCTTGGATTCTCACAGTGCCTACAACAAACAAATCAAGGGAGATAACTTAACCTTTGTCAGCTGTAATAAATTCCTTTAAGAATCAAAATAAAAGCCTCCTTTTGGAACTGGTTTTCCCCAGCTGTGGGGTTTTTCCAGGGTCAAGTTGACCAAAATAATTGTGTCAAATTTATGTGTGTGCTTGGTTATTGTTCATTGTATTTTCTGAAAAGTAGAAGCACTCTTTTATGTTTCAAATGAATGCTTAGAAATTTTATATCAGCATGTCAAAACATGTGGGTTGGGCTTGAAAAACACTAGCCAAATTTGAAAACTGGAAAAGGGTGCAGGTCATTAATTCTCTACATGGTATCAGAGCTTGAGAGCAGTCAGATTTGAAAGTTTTGCATCAGCTGATACAAAGACCAACAAGCATTACTTCTGCATATTCAGTGAACAACAGCCATTTAACCTCAATCAGAAACCCAAAGAAGGGTTGGTTAAAGAGGGAGGAGATTGCCTAGTATTAGGTTTTGCTCTATTTTGTTGGTGTGAGGGTCATGGCAACAGGGTTGAGGGTAGAGGGCAGATTGGCAATGGCTGATAATTTTTGCCATTGGAAGGAGAGAATGATGCTTTTACTGGAGGAAGTTGAAGTATGGGACATTGTGGAGGCTCATATACAACCTCCTACTGATGCTACTCAATTAGCAGAATTCAACAAGAAAAATGTGAAGGCTAAAAGGATCCTTGTAGATGCCATGGAGGACCATTTATTCCCTCATGTGTCAGAGATGAGATTTGTCTACTAGATGTGGGAGTCCTTGGTCACATTAGACCAGAGTTCCAATGAGAATAAGAAGATGGTGTTGAGGCAAAGGCTAAGAAACATCAAGATGATCAAGACTGATAGTGTGATGTCATACTTCACTAGGATCTCACAGGTTAAGGATGAGTTGGCAGTTATGCTAGAGGCTATCCCTGAGAAGCAGTTGGTTAGGATTGCATTAGATGGATTCACTGAGAAATGGGATGGATTTGTACAAGGCATTGTGGCCAAAGAGCACTTTCTAGATTGGAGGAGGATGTGGGACGATTTCATCTAGGAGGAGGTCAGGAGGAGTGCTAAGGTAGGCAGCAAGAGTGGTGGGGGAGGTGAGGAAGAGAATGTCGCCCTTGCAGTGAAGGGCAAGAAGAAGGCCAAGAAGGGGTCTTCTAGTGGAGCAAAGAAGAAGGGGAAGCATAAGGCGAAGGAAAAGGACATGAGCAAAGTGAAACGTTTTGCTTGTGGGAAGATGGGTCATTATGTTGTTCATTGTCCCAACAAGAAGAACAAGAAGAAGCAAGGAGTTGCAACTTCAACTTAGGTGGACGATTTCACTTCTAGATTTGACACAAAGTTTGCCTTATTAATAAAGGTGGATGAGTTTGCCTTGGTGGTGAGTTTAGCCACTCATGTTACATCTTCCCATGCATGGTTTGATATGACCGAAGTGAGAGAGCACTTCTTGAGTCTCTTAGGGGATGACATTGACTTGGAGGTTGTCTTTGGAGATAACTCCAAGGTCAGAGTAGCAAGAGTGAGGATAATATCATTTCAGAGGGAGTCATTGCCTCTTTTGAAGGTGACAAATGTTCTTTATCTTTCAGGGCTGAAGAAGAGCTTGATAGTAGTCTTTATCTTGGAGGACAAGGGTTACGAGGTGTTGTTCCAAAAGGGACAAGTATTGATATATCCCAGAGGATCCAATATCAAGTTTGCTTGTGATTGGAGTCTACAGTGGTAGACTTTACATGCCTATGTTTTAGCTTATTAGAGCCTTGGTGGCGCAGACAAGCAACTGTGAGTTGTGTGAGCTATGGCACAGGAGGATGGCCCACTTGCACCATGGAGCTTTTAGGAAGTTGCGAGAGATGGTTACATGTTTGTCTGACTTACACAGAGCATCATGATGCATGCAGGGAGTGTGCTTTGGGAAAGTACACCAAACCAACTTTCTTGAGCAGTGACAATAAAGCTGTAGGTATCCTTGATTTGGCACACTGATGTTTGTGGTCCTATGCCTCTGTATCATTGACTGAAAGTGAGTACTATATGAGCTTGATAGTAGTCTTTATCTTGGAGGACAAGGGTTATGAAGTGTTGTTCCAAAAGGGACAAGTATTGATATATCCCAGAGGATCCAATATCAAGTCTACTTTTGATTGGAGTCTATAGTGGTAGACTTTACATGCCTATGTTTTAGCTTATTAGAGCCTTGGTGGCGCATACAAGCAACAGTGAGCTGTGGCACAGGAGGATGGCACACTTGCACCATGGAGCTTTTAGGAAGTTGCGAGAGATGGTTACATGTTTGTCTGACTTCAACACATAGCATCATGATGCATATAGGGGGTGTGCTTTGGGAAAGTACACCAAAACAACTTTCTTGAGCAGTGACAATAGAGCTGTAGGTATCCTTGATTTGGCACACTGATGTTTGTGGTCCTATGCCTCATGTATCATTGACTGGAAGTGAGTACTATATGACCTTCATTGATGACCACTCCAGGAAGACTTGGATTTTCTTTCTAAAGACCAAGGATGAGGTCTTCAAGAGGTTACAAGAGTTTAAGGCTCTTGTAGAGAACCAAACAGGGAGGAAGATCAAGGTACTGAGATTAGATAATGTGGGTGAGTATACCTCCACAGAGATGAAGGAGTTCTGTAGGAGTGCTTGTATCAAGAGGGAGTTCATAGTGCCTTATAACCCTCAACAGAATGGGGTGGCTGAGAGGAAGAATAGGGTCATATTGGGTGCAACTAGAGCAATTTTGCATGATTAGAGTTTACTTTTCTTCTTGTGGGTTGAGGCATGTAACACTGTAGTATATTTGCAGAACAGGAGGTCACATAGAGTCTTGGGGAGCAAGACCCCTGAGGAGGTGTTTACTGGCAAGAAGCTGAAAGTTGGGCACATCGGGATCTTTGGGTACCTTACATATTGTTATGTCCTTGAGGAGAAGAGGGCAAAGTTGGAACCTATTGTAGAGAAGGGTATTCTTGTGGGTTACAACGAGATCAACAAGGCCTAGTGTATATACATTCCTGCACTTAGGAAAGTTGTCTTGAGGCGAGATGTGATATTTGAGGAGGTAGGGCCCTTGAGGAAGTCTTGGGAGGTTGATCGAGTAGAGTTGCAGGCTCCTTAGCAAGTGATCCTACACTGGGTGTAGGATCACTTGGTGTAGGATCGTCAGGTGTAGGATATTAGAGTCTAGGATCTCCATTGGTCATAGCAAAACCTTCCTTGTAAGGAGGAGAGGCACCAATTGAGGATTTTCCCATACCACTACAGGCGACTACTATAGGGAAGATAAATCCAAGATGACTTCAGGAGACCCTGAAGGAAGCCCATGAGGCAGTGGGGAAACCCAAGTGGTCAATGAGGGAGAGCAGACCACTAGAGAGGTTGGGTGGCTTTGTGGTAGATGTTGTGGAGACAAAGTCGATTAGTTTTGAGGAGGCTGCCAGTTAGCAGATTTGGAAGGATGCCATGGTGGAGGAGTATGCTTCCATCATGAAGAATGATGTTTGGGAGGTAGTGCCGCGACTTGAGGGGAAGTCAGTGGTGACTTCCAGGTGGTTTTACAAGATCAAACATGTTGCGGATGGCAATGTAGAGAAGTTCAAAGCTTGGTTTGTGGCGTGAGGGTTCTGGCAGCGTGGAGAAGTTCAAAGCTTGGTTTGTGGCATGAGGGTTTTGGTAGCGTGGAGAAGTTCAAAGCTTGGTTTGTGGTGAGGGTTCTCACAGATAGAGGGAGTTGACTATGAGGAGACCTTTGTGTCGATTGCTCGTTAGACTTCCATTAGAGCAGTGATATCTATAACAACTGAGATGGGTTGGAGGATTCACCAGATGGATGTGAAGACCACCTTTCTCAATGGTATTATACAGGAGGAGGTGTACATTGAGTAGCCACAAGGCTTTGAGGTGCATGGGAGGGAGTCTCATGTGTGTAGGCTTAAGAAAGCCTTGTCTGAAGCAGGCACCGAGGGCATGGTACAAGAGGATAGATGCCTACTTGCAGCATATGGGTTTCTAGAAGAGTGATGCAGATCCAAACCTCTATTTCATTATGGTTGGTGACGATCCACTCATTCTGGTTTTGTATGTGGATGACTTGTTTATTACAGGAGAGGACAAACTCATCCAACACTGCAAGAGAGATCTTGCTTCAGAGTTTGATATGATCGATATGGGGTTGATGCATTACTTTTTGGGGTTGGAGGTTTGGCAGGAGGATGGGCATATCTTCATTAGATAGGGCAGGTATGCAAGTGATATATTGAGGAGATTCCGTATTGAGGGTTGCAGGCCTATGGCTACTCCTATGATCACCAACCAATTGGAAGCAACTGCATGGTTTAGATTCCGAGTTGGTGAACCCCACCTTGTATCATCAATAGATTGGTTCATTGATGTATTTGGTCAACACTAGGCCAAATATCTATTCCGCAATCAACACTTTGAGTCAGTTTATGATGGAGCCCAAGAGAGTGCATTGGGTGGCTTTGAAACATGCATTGAGGTACCTACAATGCACGGTGGATTATGGTCTGGACTATGTCAGGTGTGATGGAGTCAGATTGATTGGTTGCATACACTCAGATTGGGTTGGTAGTGCTAATGACAGGATTAGTACTTCCGGGTGTTGTTTCTCGTTGGGCTCAATAGTTGTGTCATGGTTTGGTAGGAAATAGAGGCCAATGGCATTGAGCAGCGTAGAGGCAGAGTATATAGTAGTTACTCAAGCAGGTTACGAGGCATTGTGGCTTTGCAAGATGCTATTTGGTTTATTTGGTCAGAGGCTGAGACCAACTACGATATACTGTGATAATCATAGTTGTATCAAACTCTCTCAGAATCCAATATTTAATGACCGATCAAAGCATATTGAGATCAAATACCACTTCATTAGAGAGTAGGTTTAGAGAAGAGCTGTGAAGCTTGAGTATATATCTACTGATGAATAGGTAGTAGACATTCTCACCAAGTCATTGCCAAGGGGCAAGAATGTATTCTTTAGAGACATGATGGGAGTGGTGAGAAACACTTGCCTCGGTAAGAGGGAGTGTTGAAAATGGTACCAAGGAGGTGTTTCCTAGGCATTTCTCCTTTTGCCCTAGGGAGACACATTAATCACCTTTCGTCTAAGTGTTATTATGAGTTTATTAATATCAAGGGGGCTAAAGTACTTTTAATGTGGAGATGTACTAGGTACTTGTGAGAGAGTGCTTCAAATGGAATTCAAACTGCTTCATTTATAGTCCTTTGGTGAGGTCGAATAGCCCTCTTTGAGGCTGACTTGGTGTGGAGACAACATAATTCATATTTGACTCAATACTTAAACTTTTTACATGATTCAAAAGCCCAAGAAGGGTCTCTTTAAAAGTACAATGACTCTGTTAACTCAGAATAAATCCTAGAAGTCCTCAATGGGGAATTTGACCTAAAATATTATGACCCAAGCATGAAACACTTGCTTTAATAAGTCATAATAATAATAATAATAAATCTTTTCTTTATTCTTTTGACAAGTACATTACAAGATGACTCAAATACATATATGAAGACCGAATCTAGTTACATTTTCCAACACTCCCTCTTAACTAGGGAGGTATTCATCATATACAAGTACAAGGAAGATCTCAACTATATGAACCATGGAGAACTTTTAGGCACCGCAATGCCATGGACTAGATTTCGGACGAGGGAAATCTATCCATTGGTCTCTCAACAGTTTAGGCACCACAATGCCATGGACTAGATTCCTGACCAGGGCAATCTATCCAAGTGGGAATAAGATGGACTCAAGCTTTCAACCTCTCTAGGCACCATTAGGTTTACTGGCTAGCCATCAACCCAGGTTCCAGGTGTATATCCAAAACAAAACTCTATGACCAACACCACCTTTCCAATTTTGGGACCTAGACATCAACAAAGTGTCGGCCAAATGTCCTCCCAGGCAATGCTTCACTCACAAAGCCTCAACACTCCTTGATCCAGCAGATCAAGGCACCTTTCCAATTTCGGGACCTAGACATCAACACAAAGTGTCGGCCTAATGTCCTCCCAGGCAATGCTTCACTGACAAAGCCTCAACACTCCTTGATTCAGCAGATCAAGGATAACCAATCTCTCCCAATCAAATTGATTGGTAACCAGCATGCTATCAAAAACTTTGAGAGATTCACTTGTACGAACACAATCCCAATCAATAATATACTTTCACATGTACATAATCAAATACAAACCTTCGGGGTTTTTCAGACAAAAAATGTTGCTTGCCAACACAATAGGACTATCAACGGAATCTTTAACAGAAGATTCTTTAATCATACACTTTCCTTTCCTACTTCACATGCAACAACATATCCTTCAAAATTCATTCTCCAATCAAAACTATGCTATGCCCACCCTCTCAACCAGGGAGCTTCGCTTTATCCAAGCTCCCTCTTAATCTCATGGAGATCTCTCTTATTCAGGCTCTGTCTTAACCTAGGGAGATCAACTTCTTTTCTTCGACACCAGAGAATCTTTTGTGGCTTCCAATAATTTCATCAGAGTTATCATCATCCACATCATGCTTATCACATCAACGAACATCTTCACCATATTGAAGATTGTGTACCTACACAACTTAGATAACAAGTACAACCAAATCTATAGAAGCATGAAGTTAGCCATATTAGAATTATGGAAGCATTTCAACTTTATATATATTAGATACCCAAACTTAATTATAAACAAGAGACATATACTCTTCAACATCTTGCTAGGGACTTTGTCATAAACCCTAGACTACTTCATAACAACTTTCATTACATCTAGGGTTTCAATGTTTCTTCCAAAGGTATGACATACCCTACTACAACATATAGCAAACCCTAGAAACAATTCAAACAAATATAGATCTACAAGGCATCTAACAACTTTCAGAATTCATATGTTAGACTTCCCACTAGGGTTTCATACAAATCCTAGATTTCATACAAGAGAATTAATCAATCAAAACCAATCACAACTTAGTCATCAACATGACCAACTTCCACTAGGGTTAGTTGCAAACCCTAGATTTTTCAATCAAACATCAATCACAACTAAAATTCAGTTTTCAACAATCTTACACAAACCTCAAACTATCACATTGTCATCATACATCAAAGATCTTCACTTCTAATAGGGTTTAACTCTAAAACCCTAGAATTTCTCAAATAGTATCATCCTAGAGAAACAAACTTTGACTAGGGCGTAGTTCCAAACCCTAGGATTTATGATCACCGATAAGCATGTCAACTCTTAGATATAGGATTTCATCATCATGCATAGGCATTTCATATCATGTGTTAGTCAAACCCAACTTTACAAATATCAATAAGAGTTAGACATACAACAAACTTGATTGGACTAGGGTTTGATCAGACAAACACACATTCCAAGGAAATCATTTCTAAGATATTATAAGGGCCTTGCTTACACATTCGACCAAACCCTAATAAGTTAGTGTTTCAATATGAGAACATAACACACCCAAAATTACCACTACTTTAAAGGTTCAGGATTTTAGACTTTATCATTCAATCCTAACAAGTTAGGTTTTCCTGTTCATCCCAAAATCCCAAACTTAACATCACTAATAAAACTTCAAATAACATTTCTCAATAACCTTAAGCAGTTTAGGGTTTCAGACATTTACATTAGCACACCCTTAGGTTAGGGTTTTTAAAGAACCTATCTAGGGTTCTATAAAATTAGTTAGAATATTAGTGGGGTAGATTTATCAAGTGATGAATCACCCAGAATAAGAATCATTATGATTCAATATAGCTAGACATAACAATGTTAGTAATAGATTGTCAAATGAATAAACATTTAATATAAAGGAATCAATGTTTTGTAGTTTAAGGCATACCTTTGTTTCTTGACAAATCTTGTCTTAGGTGGCTCCCTTTCATACTCCTTGAGGATACAACAGATGTTTTCCTAATCAAGACAATAGAGGGAGAATGGTGATTAGTATTTAATATAATCAAAACTTAAATAAGTACATGAAACCAAAAACTGAAAGGAAATGAGATACTTATCTTTGGGAGATGTTGGGGGCTCCCTCCAAAGCTTGAGGGATACCTATAAACTTATAAAAACAAAAGAAAAATGTCTTTTCCAAAAACATGTTAAAAACCTATAAATTCTAAAACATCAAAAATATAAAATAAGATATCTAAGGCTACAAGCAAAGGACTTAGTAGTGTAAGTCATTTATGTTAGATACTTCGGGTTTGGCTTTCTTTGGATTTTCTTCTTCAACAATGTTAGCATGATTTGTGTCTCTCTTCTTATTCTTTGGATTGTCGGGATAGTATACCTATAAACTTATAAAAACAAAAGAAAAATATCTTTTCCAAAAACATGTTAAAAACCTATAAACTCTAAAACATCAAAAATATAAAATAATATATCTAAGGGTACAAGCAAAGGACTTAGTAGTGTAAGTTCTTTATGTCAGATACTTTGGGTTTGGCTTTCTTTGGATCTTCTTCTTCAACAATGTTAGCATGATCTCTATCTCTCTTCTTATTCTTTGGATTGTCGGGATAGTCGCTCCTGTAGTGACCCTTATTATGACATTGATAGCATTCTACCTTGGACATGTCTACTTTCTTCCTTGGTCCTTTTGATTTCTTTCCTTTTTGTTGAGCAGTGTAGGCATTTGAAACTCCTCTAGGATTGGAAACTAGTGAGATCCTTAATTCTTCTTGACTGCAGGTAGTCCACAGTTCTTCAAAAGTGGGAGCTTCCTTCCAACTGTTAAGTCCTGCAACAAATGCACCCCAAGTAGGTGGCAATCCTAATAGAGCAGTGATCATGAGTTCTTGATCCAGAACAATTTCATTAATGGCTGAAAGATCATCTCTGATTCTTGCTATCTTCACAAAGAAGGAGGCCATTGTGTCTTCTTTAGTCATCTTTGTGGTCCTTAGTTCATTCTTCAAGCTTGCTACTTGACCAATGTTCTTAATAGTCAATAACTTTGACAAGGGTTCATACATTTCCTAAGCATGATTGATATTGGCTATAAATGGGATAAGGTTGTTCTTCATTCCTTCTACCATTAGAGTCATGGCCACCAATTGTAATTACTTTGTCAGCATCGCTGGAGTCATCTGTAGTTTTCTTTGCTTTTCCTTTGAACAAGTCTAGTACCTTATTCTTTTGAAGGATGAGGTCAATCCTCTTTTTCAAGACCTATAGTTTGAGGCTCCTTCAAGTTTGTTCTCTCCCTTGATTGTGTTAGACATTGTCTTTGAAGATAGTAGACTTCTTCACTCGAATAATCATTTTGAATGATTCCTTGATCAAGTGCTTGAGACTACCTTTTTCTTCTTTCTTCACCAAAGCTCTGATACCATGTTAGAAAATAAAAAAGGCAGAAATATTTTCTTATACTTGATAATTACTTGTGATGTTCTTGACTTCTTATTAGTTTTCTTTATATCTTCTTTCTTTTAGTTCATCAAGCAATTACCAAAGCAAAAGCACATAAAACAATGGACACCAAATATAGGCTCACAGCCAGGGCAAAATCCCTCTCTAGGGGAAAACCCAATCAATAATTCTTCCTTCAATAGTTTTCTGAAGATATTCCAAGACTCTAGACCTTGACACAAACTTTCCTCGACACCAAGTCAACCTTCCTCTTCACTTGCAGATGATCATACTTGTCCTCGCAGCAACAACAACAGTAGTAGCACTTCCTTCAACCCAACAACTTCGACCTTGCTTTGGAGACTTCGTTCTTCACTGAAAGACTTCGATCTTCACATAGGAAGTTCAATTTTGGCCCAATACAACTAACTTCCTGAGGCAGCAACACCTAGCATCAACAACTTTGACCTATACTTTGATTTGGTAGCAACAACATACGACAACTGACTACGACATCAACAAGAGAACTTCGATCTTCAAAACTAGGGCACGAGAGAGAGAGAGATAGATGCACCAAAATTTCGATCTTCTTCTTTCCCTTCTCCTAGACCAAACTCGCCTTGTTTTTCTTCCTTCTATTTCGTACTTTTTCGAGCTTCAAGGTGAGAGAGTGCTTCAATTGGAATTCACACTGCTTCATTTGTAGTCCTTTGGTGAGGTCGAATAGCCCTCTTTGAGGCTGACTTGGTGTGGAGACAACATAATTCATATTTGACTCAATACTTAACTTTTTTACATGATTCAAAAGCGCAAGAAGGGTCTCTTTAAAAGTATAATGACTCTATTAACTCATAATAAATCCTAGAAATCTTCAATGGGGACTTTGACCTAAAACATGATGACCCAACCATGAAACCCATGCTTTAATAAGTCATAATAATAAAATAAGAAGTCTTTTCGCTATTATTTTGACAAGTACATTACAATATCCCCATACGCCAAGTCACAAGCTCATTTTGCACCTTGGCTTCAGCTGTGATTATCTTTGCATGGCGCATGATCAAAGAGATAACAAAGTCAAGCTTGCGCCATTCTGGCAAGAGCCAAACCAAGATCCTCCTCGCCATCCCTCAGATTGTGCTCCATAGCCTCTAAATTGTTCCGAAGATGATGACAAATTCGATAAATAACTGCTCTAATTTCTCGCTCATCATTGCTGGTCTCTCCTCGGCAACCTATAAAAACTAACTCACCTTCCCCACTTGCCTTGGTTCCGCTCCAAGCCGCATTAAAGATTACTTGTGGCGCCATAGCTTGAGATGCATAAGCCATTATGAAATGTGAAGCAGTCCAAGCAAATTCGGAGAGGGATGCACCGCCAGACTGAAATCCAACCTCGTAGATTGATAGATCACACATTTGAACTGAACTACATTTAAAATTATCCTCGCTCCATTTGTCCAATGTCCTTCCCAAGGTGACGCTGCCTTCCCAAATGTCCTTCATGATGCGATTCTCCAAGTTTACCAAGAGCCTCCACATGCTTTCATTTATGAAGTCTTGATTATCCATCAAAGAGTTTAATGCCTTAGTCCATAACCATATTCTATGTTTAATACGCCTCAACATAAGAGATTTAATGATGGGACTCAAAATCATTAAGTGATTGGTTTGATAGTTTTATTTCGTTCATCAAATAATATTTCTCTGTGATTTAACTGAACGCCTTGGTTGGCCAAGGAATCAACTACTCCATTAAGAGTTCTTCTAATGTGGTAGAAATCAATTGAGTCAAATTTGTCCACCAACAACTTAATTTGGTGTAATATAGGAGGAAGGGTCGGATCACTATTTCTTCAACAATTTATAACTTGTTGAATTACTATTTTGGAGTCTCCAAAAATTGACAATTGTCGAAGCCCTTTAGAGAAGGCCATTCCCAAATCTTGCCACAACACAAGATGCTTCGCCTGATTTTTTTTTGCGATTCCTAAACACCAGGCTAATTGAGTCTCTTTTTCTTCATCGAGGTGAAAGATAACCCTCTAGCTCCTTCCTCCCCAGAGTTTGCTATGGTATTTATCCTGAGTTTCTAGGCTGATTTTCATTGTATATCAGAGTTCATTCAGACTGAGTTTTATTATAGAGTTTAGGCCAAGTTCTGGCCTAAATTTCAAGGGAAAAACTAGGTCGAAAATTTGGGTGAGCAATCCCAAAATCTTTAGACTAATAATGAATTATCAGAGGTATATCAATGCTGAAGTAGGAGGTGTTGATTAGGGGTTAAGGTTCATACTTCTAGGAGGACTTCAACTAATATTAGGCCCAAAATTTGAGGCATTGGCTCAAAGGACAAACACATGAATGGGAGCAAGTATCAGTTTATGTAAAGGATTGTGTGATGACTCTATTCTTCTTGGATTCTCACATTGCCTACAACAAACAAATCAAGGGAGATAAGTTAACCTTTCTCAGTTGTAATAAATTCCTTTAAGAAGCAAAATAAAAGCCTCCTTTCAGAACTAGTTCTCCCCAACTGTGGGGTTTTTCCAAGGTCAAGTTGACCAAAATAATTGTGTCAAACTTATGTGTGTGCTTGGTTATTGTTCATTGTATTAGCTGAAAATTAGAAGTGCTCTTTTATGTTTCAAATGAATGCTTAGAAATTTTATATCAACATGTTAAAACATGTGGGTTGGGCTTGAAAAACATTAGCAAAATTTGAAAACTGGCAAAAGGGTGCAGGTGATTAATTTTCTACAGGTTAGACCATTGGCATGGCACTCTTACCTAGTAGGTGGTTACCTTGATTGTTGTGAGGACTATGCCAGTGGGTGCACGCAATTGGGTTCTTGGTTGGTTGATTAGGTTAGGTACCCGCCTTAGAGGAGGAGCATTCGACACTCAGGGGAGCGCACTTAGCCCTTGGAGCTTGGGACCATGTGATACACAACTTGGATGTTGAACACTTGACTTGGGGTTGCTTGGGTTGAGGAGCATACTTTATGGAGCTTGGTGATGGACATAGAAACATATTCTTAGGAGGAGCATTGGAGTTTTACATGGGCAAATGTGAGAGCAACATTGGGCACATGAGTGTAGGTTTCACACAATTGTAGGAGGAGCATTTGTAATGAAGACACTTGGATAATGGACCACTGTGGAAGAGGGAGTGTTATTAGAAATTTGTCTCCTAGTCCTAAGTTCTAGGCCAACTCATGTTTACCTTGGGATATATTCTTTATCACAAGTGTCATATACTTAGTTATGCGATCATTATTTGGTTGTTATGTATATTGTGCTATTGATTTTATTCTCTCATATGACTAGCAATTAATGATGATTTGGCTTTGTGCGTTTTTTCCATTTCTTGATTTTTTTTGTTCTTTATTATGTCTTTCAATTGGTATCAAAGCACATGTTCTTATGAGCCTAATTTGATGGGGAGGACACATGAATACGCTAAAGGAGCTTTCAAATGGAGATTGAGATTTGTTGGATGGCTCTAAACACATACGAGGTCTTAATGTGCATCATAGTTCATTTATGCACTTATGTAAGTTGTAGGTTTTGTAAATTTTGAAGAAAAAATAGATGATCTTTTGATATGTTGTTGTTGGATATGTGTACATTGATTTCTCTATTCAACAATATATAACATATACCAAAAGAAAGGAAATTTGTTGTGAACATCTCTCATTGGATAGTCCTATGTGTTAGCTTTGTCCAACATTTTAAAGAATAAAAACAGAGCTTATATGCTCGAGATATCATGATTTTCCTCACATCCATTTTTATCCATTACCAATTATCCTTTTTTTTCCAATTTATTTCATTATCCATTTCATTTCGTCCAATTTCCTTGTCCATTTTATGGATTTTTGACTATAGTATTTTCATGCGTAATTACTCTACCTTGAAATTACTTACCTTACGTCCTTTTTACTTAGTCATTTACTTGATATGTTTACTTCACCATTTTTGGGATTACTCCTTCTACACCTCTTTCTTTACTTGGCTGTTTTATTTATTGCGGATGCATGAGATCTCTCTTCATTTCACCCCATTGTCTTCCACAATTTTGCATTACTCAAATTGCACCCACAATTTTGCATTACTTAAATTGCACTTGCAATTCCGCATCACTCAAATTGCCGCTGCATTTCCAAAATCCTTAAATTTCACTCTATGGCACCCAAATTGCACCATCATGACTTACCATACTTAACAACTTGTATGGATTTTTACCTCTGCAATACCATTTTATAGTTAGTATTTTTCATGGATTTTTACCATTTTCCATAGTCGTTTTTCATGAATGTAGGAGCCCACATTATAATCTTCCATATTACTTTACCTCCACCCCCGCAACCCACAAACTTGCATTATCCTTAACACTTGGAATATTTTCATTATTTTAACTTGTGCATTTATACATAGTCATTTTATTGACTTTCACCTCTTTGCATTATTTCCACACTAACAATATTTTCAATGCATTCCTCATTTTTAAATCTATGCATTGTTATATCCTAAGCTTTCCCGCTTCTCTTTGGCACACTTCACGTGCCACCTCCTAATGACACATGGCAATGTAGGGGACCTATACTTGGGTGACACTTGGAAGGTATGGGTTGGACATGGATAACTAGGTAGTGACTTAACATGATGGTTGGGTGATGAGGCGGTGACCAAAGCTACACTATGCGCAAGCTACGCAAGGTTCCATAGCTCTTTATATATCATACACAATACATGGGAGACCATTTCTTTATAAACACGTTGAGTAGCTTCCCACAATGCATGTTGGATAAATAGGGTGGATTTGCAAATTAAAGGCCAAGATTCACATGGAGAATAGATTAATGGTTGTTGAGTCCTTATCTTCTGAATGCCATATCTTAAGTTCTTGATGTTCAAATTGAGCAAAAGAGAGCTCGTTGGAAAGCTAAAGACATGAAGAACAACCATGGAAATGATTTTTGAAATGATAGCTATCATGCCTTGGATATTGAAATACAACAATGCTTATTTTTGGCTTGGTAGTGTTTTATTTCTAAAAAATGATTTATGAAAAGGAATTTCTAAATGTCTAAATTGGGCCCTATTTGTAGGGACGATCATCAAAGTTCATATTTATCAAAGGGATTTTAATTCGTAGCACAAAGGGGGAAAACTTTAATCGTAAAGCAGTTTCAAGAGGATGAAGTGAAGATTATAAAAATAGTTGTGAAGCACATTCGAGTGT
This sequence comes from Pinus tabuliformis, assembly GCA_031772625.1. Taxonomy (NCBI): domain Eukaryota; kingdom Viridiplantae; phylum Streptophyta; class Pinopsida; order Pinales; family Pinaceae; genus Pinus; species Pinus tabuliformis. The sequence goes on from CM062818.1 coordinate 750,738,179, forward strand.
TTAGAAAAAAACAAAGAGTTTGCTAGAGGCAAGTTTTGCCTTCCAAAAATTTGTGAATTAGCCTTCTTGACTTCCTCCCTCATCTTTTCTTCTATCTACTTCTTTCCCAGAAGTTTTCCATGTGTGCTTTACAATACGAGGATTTAGGATTGATCAACATTTTGTATTCTTCGAAGCATTTTCCATGATATTCTAGGTCTAGAGAAGCAAAATCCTTGTTTTTTGAAAGCAAATGTAGTATTATTTTAGTTTATCTAATTCTCTTTGAGATCTTGTTGAGGCTATTTCATCTTTCTTGTTTTAGACATTGTCAAACTTGTTACATGTGGGATATTAGTATTAATTTTTTACATAAAGAACTATTCATGTGTCATCTTGCTTCTATGAATTTGTGTGGTTAATGTATCAATGGATTCTTGGGCATAATGCTTTACAAACTCTTTTGATATATATATATATTTGGTTTTTTTTAGAGGAATGATTATGTATTGCATTATAAAAGCTTGGTTTGACGACCAGAGCCTTGTACATCATAATCTAGACATTCTGCTGCTACTGTCCAAAAACTCCATATAAAACTATCACAATTCATCCCTGAACTACAAATTACTAGTTTGAATTGATTTTCTCCATACATTCTCCAAAACACACCAACAAAAACTGCATATTTGCATAACGTAAAAAAAACTAGAAATTGGATGAGACACTACTTAGCAATAGCGACCTGGACTTCGTTTTCTTCCGTTTCGAGCTGAGAGGGGGTGGCTTCCTGGTCGTCGACAAGATCAAGGCTACTCTCCTCCTGCTGTTTAGAATTCCCGAGTTGCTCCATGTTGTCCTCGATTGCTCTATCATGAGCCATAACGATATTCACTACCTCAACTTGTACCAAATTTTCCACTCGAAATTCCAATGTTTCATTCGCCAACTGAAGAGGGTCCATTTTGATTTCCAAAAGTCCCAATCTTTGGGTTAGCAGTTCATTCAAGGCCCGAGATTTGGCCAAAATCATCTTTGCATGCCTAGATATCAAAGAAATGACGAACTCCAGAGCACTTGCCATTTTGACAAGTGTAAGGCCGAACTCTTCCTCTGCATCCTTGAAATTACACTCCATAATTTTGAAATTGCACCAAACTTGTTGATAGACTTTGACAAATTAAGGCTCTAATTGCAAATTCTTTGTTTCCATGCTCTCCCCAATGATTTATAAGTACTGTCGATGAAATGATCTCACTAGATTCGCCATTAATGCCGACTTTGTTCACAGAAACCAAATGTGTAAAGGCCATAATGGAAAAATTGCAATCAAAGGCGAATTTCAATGTGAGCATGGAATGCACACATGCAAACTGAATTTCAAATGCAAGGCTGAGAACCTTGTGTTGAGGAATGTAACTAGTATCGGTCTTCATAATTGTATTTGAGTCATGATGTAATGTATATGTCAAAAGAAAGAAAAAATAAAATTGTAAAAGAAAATTTATTTATATGCATGGGTTTCATGCTTTATTATTTTATTTCTAGGTCGAAGCCTCCATTGAAGGCTTCCAGGCTTGAGTCATGAGTCTATGCCCTTGCTTTATGGTTTAGACCCTTATTGGGCATTTTATAACAAAGATATGAAATTATTTTGATGTAATTGGGTCATCTACTTCTCCACCATTAAGTCGACTTGCCCACTGTTCAAGTCGACCTCAAAAGGAGCTTCAAACAACTATAAATAGCCATGCATTCGACGTATTTGAAGTGGCATCATCAAGGAATTTGATCTAAAGTTTGAAGAGTAGAAAAGAAGAGTGAAGAAGCTTTTACAAGGAGGGAAAATTAGAGCGAAGGAAGGAGTGACACTAGACAAGGAAAGGAAGTTGAAATTCAAAATTTTTCTTTCACACTTGTGGGTTAGGGTTATCACAAGACTGATCTGTGGTAGGCCTAAGTTCAGAAATTGCAGAGAGGGCCAAGACCCTATCTGACTTAGTATTTGGAAGGATGATCTATGTTGACTCTTGAAGTTTGACCTTTCTACATGGGAGGTTGACTTGGTGGATTAGAGGGTGTCTATGTCTTGGTCAAAGCTGAGTCACCAGGTTCGTGTTCGACTTCGAGTTCGGCGACCATGAAATTCGAATAAAGTTCGGCAACTAAAATTTTGTCAATAAAGTTCTACATATAGAAATTCGAAAGAAAATGTATATATATTATATATATATATATATATATATTTTTTTTTTCCGAAGAAGAAAATTCATAATTTCTATTGATAAGAAATTACATGCTGTTGATGCCCATGGGCATATGCTGTAGTGTGAGTTGTCCCCACTGATCAAAATAACAAAAAATAAATACATAGGTTCCCATTGGGATACTGAGATAGGTACTGTCCATCATATGAGGTGCATAAAAACTGTACATAATATCATGCTGAAATATACTGTGGTAATTACAAGATTATATGCAAAAATTTTAAGTTCCAAAATTTTCAGAAAAGAGGCCATTGCCTCACTGTAGAGGTCCTTCTATATATGGTCTGTGATAAAATCTGTGCGTCCCTGTGGGAGTGATTTCCTCGATCAGCCAATCTCCTAGAGGACGATCCGCCGCTTCTTTCGAAAGCCGGTCAGCAATTGCATTTCTTTCCCTGTAGATATGAGAAACAGATATCTGGTCAAAATGTGTTTTGAAAAAAACAATTTCTTCCAAGATATGTTTCAAAGAATATGCATGACAAATGGATTTGTTGTTAAACCAATCAACCACAGTCTTTGAATCACCAAAAATTTGAATTTGCTGGCAGTTTTTGGTCATGGCAAAATATATAAGATGTCGCAGGGTCATCAGTTCAGCATGGTTGTTTGTTCCGGGTCCCAGACCCAATCTCATCTGATAGTAGTGTGAGTCTGTTAGATGAAACAGGATGCCACCACCACATCCTTGCCGCTGGGCCGCCCCGTCAAAGTATGCCCACGACACATCTTTGTTTATGCGTTCTGGGTTGATGTTCTTGGGCTGAAGCTGTTTGGTCACAGTTGGTAATTCTGCATATGCCGCACATATGATGGGGGGAAGGAGGCTCCAAATTACTGTACAGTTTTCAAATATGATCGCATTCCTCCTGTTCCATATGTTCCAGGCCACCAAGAGGGGGAGGTTCCGGGGCTTTTCTGTCGCCACTGTTGTCCACCACTGCTCCCACGCCGCTTGAATGTCCACCCCCTGCCAGTCCGCGTTGATGTTTAGAGTCTGAATGACCTGTGTCCATATTTCCCTGGTGGTCGAACAGGTGAGGAATAGATGGACGGCGGTTTCTTCCTCTTTCTTACATAATACACACCAGGATGGGCCTGCGAAAGCCCTTTTCATGAGATTGGATCCCGTGGGGATTTTGTTCGCTAGAATATTCCACATAAGTAGTCTGGTTCGTGGCTGGGCCTGCAATTGCCAGATAGCAGACCACCAGCTTCTGTGACTGTCCGGATTTTTTGCTTCGATCAATTTGTTGTATCCTAATTTTGGCGAGTATAGTCCAGTTTTTGATATGGCCCATATGAGCTCATCCTCCTCCTCCCTTAATCGAATATGGGATTCGATTAAGGCCTGTATGTATGATTTCCAGTCTTCATTCCACTCATATGTCAGGTTCCATTGCCGATCAGTTAACCATGCTTGAGAGTATATAGTGGAGTGCTGTTGGTCGCCAATCTGAGAGAGATATTTTATACCTCTGTTGTTAAGATGGCGGACCAGTCCTTCTGGTAAGTTGTGGGCATTCCCTGAACCTGGCCATGGGTCTATGCCAATGCGCACAGATGAGCCATTGCCAATGCGCCATAGGAGGCTATCCCTGATAAGAGGCATGGCATTCAGAATGGCCTTCCAAATCACTGATATACCCTGTCTATTCCAATTTGGCCGCCGGATCCAGTCAGTGATGGTCAGAGGCCAGATATACTTGTGGTGTATGACTTCCGCCCAGAGACTGTTTTGTTTTAGTAATATCCAACCCTGTTTAGCTGCCAATGCTTGCGCAAATTCCGGGAGTGATTTTAGGCCCCCCCCCCATTTTTTTGGTGTAGTAATCTTGGACCATCTTACCCAGGCGAAGATCTTTCCTTTTTTGTTGCCATTCCATAGAAATCTGTTACATGATTGTTGTATTCTGTGAAGTATTCCTCTGGGTATCCAGGATAGAGACATCCAGTATACAGGTGTGGCTTCAAGGACTGTTTTTATCAGCATAAGTCTGCCAGCTTTTGATAGAAGCCTATTGTGCCAACAGTTTATCCTCTTTTCAATTTTTGTGATGAGCCAAGTCCAGTTCTCAATCTTGTAACCATCTGGTTTTAGTCTAAAACCCAAATATTTGATGCCTTCTAGCATGTTTGTTTCCTGGAAGGGGAAATTCTGATTTGCAAGATGAGTTTCCTGATTTGTACACCCTGCGAGAGAGATAGTAGATTTCCCCCTGTTGATCTCCATGCCCGTAGCACTACAGAAGAGCTGTAGAATTTCATTTAGTGCTGTGGAATCCCGGACACTCCCATTAATGAAAATAAGGATATCATCTACAAAGAGAAGATGGGTGAGGAAATAGTGCTCCATGATTTTGAGGCCGCTGATATTCCCACTCCTTTTGGCTGATGCAATGAGCCTGCTAAGCCCTTCCATAACAATGAGGAAGAGAAGTGGGGATAAAGGACATCCTTGTCTGATTCCTCTGCTGATGTTGAATCGTGTTGAGGCTGAGCCATTGATGAGTATGGCGAAGGAGACGGAGGTGATACATCCCATAATCCAGTCGATAAGTTCAAGGGGGAAGCCCAAATGAGTGAGGATCATCTTCAAGTAGAGCCAATTTACTTTATCAAAGGCTTTTGCTAGATCAATCTTGAGGGATATACCTTTTAGGCTTTTATACTTTATGGAGTGTAGAGCTTCCTGGGCAGTGCCAATGGCCTCTTGTATGTGGTGGTGATGGAGGAAAGCAAATTGTTCTGCGGAGATGTGAGTAGATAGGATGGGCTTGATACGGTTAGCTATGATCTTGGATATGATTTTGTAGAGGCAGTTACATAAGGAAATAGGTCGAAAGTCATTATAGGACGATGGGGCATCTGATTTAGGGATCAGGGCTATATAGGTGAAGTTCATAGGGGGGTGAATGTGCCCGGTGATCCTGCTTTCTTCAATGACTTCCAACAGATCCTCCCCCAGTAATTCATAAAAGGCCAGATAGAACTCCACCGGCCATCCATCCGGACCGGGGCTCTTATCTTTTTTGAACCATTTGAGAGTACTTTCCAATTCCTGCATGGTGACTGGCTGTGTAAGTTCCTCATGCTCCTCCTGTTCAACAAATCTGGGGAAGTGACCAGCCAGATTAATGATATCTGGAAGATTTATGGCAGTCGGGGCAGTAAATTGCCTTTTGAAATGAGATACACCCAATCTGGCAAGTTGCTGGTGTGATGTAGCCCATCCATCCGGTTCATACGGCAGCTGCCAGATAGTGTTTGAGGCCTTTCTGCCGTTTGCAAGGTTATGGAAATATTTGGTATTACGATCCCCCTCTTTAAGCCAAATGGCTCTACTTTTTAACCTCCATAGTTCCTCCTTTTCTTGCAGGATCTTGATTTTTTGAACTTCCAAATTGTACAAGAGGGTTTTTGATTCCTCAGATAAGTAACCAGTCCCCTTTTCATCCGTCAATTGTGCAATCTGAGTCTCTGTATCCAAAAGAAGCTGTTCATCTCTCAGTCGTTTCCTCTTTGCCCAGTTCTCAGTCAATTTCTTGAGGTCATTGAGTCTGTCGCAGAAATCCACTGCCTTTCTCTGAGCTCTTAGAGGTGGTTGTGATCTCCAGTAATCCGTGACCATATTAATAAAATCCAGATCTTGTAAGTACCCCGCAAAAAATTTGAATGGGGATCGGGGCTTGTTTTTTTCTCCACTGACCTGTAGGAGGATGGGAAGGTGGTCAGATAGGCCACCCGAGCTTACCCATTGTCTGTACAGGGGAAGTTTTTGAATCAGGTCCTCATGTACCAGGAATCTGTCTAATCGCCTTCCCAAAGCTGCCTCCCCAGTTCTCCTGTTGTGCCAGGTGGGGACTTTCTTGTTCATTGGAAAATCAACAAGCCTGTGCGAATCTATTAACATGCTCATCTGTTCAGATATGGGATCAAGTTGAGCATGATGTCCCCAGGATTCCCCGACACCCAGGGAGAAATTGAAATCACCGCCCAAGATGGTGGCACTAGTGATGAGGTTGCTTCCCAAAAAATTTTGCCAGAAGGCCAGACGATTCTGATTCGGGCCATATATATTGATAATGCGAATAGGGAAACCAATATCTCCCATGAAGATGTCCATACCCATAAAACCCCTACCGCCCCAAGAGTATAATGGCTTGACCTTTTTAGGATTTATGCCGATGGCGAGACCCCCAGAGCGTCCATTTGCGTCCATACCTTGAAATAACCATCCTGGTAGTAGGGCATGAAGGGATCTCACAGCCAGTTCCGAGGTGCAAAGGGTCTCCTGAAGGAAAAGAATGTCACATCTGGATTCATGTATCAGTCTCTTGAGAGCCAATCTCTTTTTGGGGTTGGCTAATCCCCTACAATTGAAGGAGAGCCAAATCATGGAGAACCAGTGGCCAAGGGCTCAATTGCTCTAAGTGCCCGTTCGATTGTGCATTGGCGCCCTCGGGCGACATCTGCCACTGCATTTTGTATGGCTGAGTTAATCTTTGATGGACGTCCTCTTTTGGGTTTATGGTTAGAGTATCGGCCAGGGGAAGAACCGAGTCCCAGAAGTCTGGTTCGGACCCGAGGTCTGAGGTGGTAAGGGTGCGATCCAGAGCCAGTGGGGGAGGAGGATGGATAGGGGAGGGCAGTGTCCATCCTATGAGAGGAGGGGGTGGTGGCGAAGGTAGGGGGGGGGAGCAATGGTGCAGAGAATAGAAGGAATAGGGCCCGGATCAATAGGTGTTGACTGCAATGAGGAGTGCATAACAGATAACATAACTTCTGATAAAATAGCAGAGGTCATGGGGAGAGATTCATTACCCGGGGTGGATGATGCAGCCTCCGCTGTCTTGGACCGGGTGCGAGGAGGTGCGGGAGTCGATGAAGCCTTCCTTCTGTTGTTCGTCTTCTTGCTGCCTTCAGGTTCCGCATTCGCAGGGGCCACATTATGCGTTAGTTCTCCTTCTCCTTGATTGATATCCCCTCTGTTTTGTTCCACTGATGTCTGTTGTTTATTGCCTTTAGTATTTTCCGAGGTCACTCCAGAAAGAAGAGGGCAGTCCTTGTACAGATGGCCGACTTTATGACATCGACGGCATCGGAATGGAACACCTTCATAATCCAACAGCTGCTTGCGCGAAAAATGTCTGCGATGCAGGGTGATTTTCTCCTCCAGCCCATCCCTGGTGTCAAGATGTACAAGGATCCGAGCCATGGTCATAATGCCGGTATGCTCATAGGATTTATCATGCTCAAGATAGGTGCCCAGCGCATCTCCAATGCGCTTGAAAACTTGTGGAGTCCAGAATTGCATGGGCAAGCCTGGTAGACGAACCCAGATGGGCCCAGCGCCCAATTGTTCTCGCTCCGGATCAAAAAGTGGATCCCAGCGTTTCAGCAGAACAGGAGCCAATTCTATATGCCAGAATTGGGATAGGATCCATTGGGTGTATTCCGGTCGGTGAAAATGTAATGCAAACCATCCTCTAGCTAGGACCCTGATAGCTGGTAATTCCTTAAGCAGTGATCCCCAAATCTCCTCCGTCCATTGCTTTAACCTTTCCACAGAATATGTTCGACCACGAACCCTGCCGACCAGGACCTTTCGAGCAGTGTCAATTGCATCCGCCATCTGGACGTCCTCTCCGAAAGTTAGGTTGATATCAGAGTCTATGGCACGAAGGCACCTCCCTTTTTTTTGTTTTTCAGAGCGCTTGCCGATGGGGAAGTCCTTGAGGAGTTTACGACACGGGTCGGATGTACTATGCTGTGCAGACCCAGCCGAACGAGCAGGTAGCAGCGGGGAGCTGAAGCAGCCCGAGCGGATAGGGGAGCGGGGGTTCAAGCTGCTAGAGCCGGGGTGAAAAGTGGGACGGGGTGTACGCATAAGACCGTGAGGGTTTGCCGGCGTCAGAGAAATAGATGATGGGTTCAGGGGTTGAACGGGAGGTGGAGGCGACGACAGAGTGGGCTGTGCAGCGGTCTGAAGAGGTGAATCGAAAGATGGAGAGGTCTGCAGACAGGAACCCAAAAGATGAAGTGTGGCCGGCGAGAGAGGCGGACATTCAAGAACCGGAAGGTCCGCCAGGTTGACATCCGTATTATTCTTCTTCCCTGAGCGCGGCAGGTGGGGTTGCAGACTGGAGGCAACTGTCGCAGATGCTTGTTCTCTTCCCCAGGGTTCCATGGCAGGTCGGTTATTATATGCCCAGATATCTTGATTTGGCATGGGGTCCTCCTCGTAGTCCACGAGGTCCTCCTCTACCATAGCAACCCGACAAATAGTGACCCCCAAGACCCGCCGACCAGGGAACCGAAAGTCAGTTGAAACGGTAAAACCAGCTCGTGAAGAATCGCCGGGAAAGTGAAAAACCCTAGGGTAAACCAGGTGCCTGGAATCCTGGGATGCTGTCCGCACTAAGGGCCCGCGCTGTTCAGAGACCCGTGTTCCATGTGCTAGTATCTGATAACCGCCATGGGGCAAAGGCTAGTGCCATGAACCAGGGTCGAGAGTAGGGTTAGGTTATCTCCATTTTCGCCGATCGCCAGAGCTCAGGGATCGCCCCTTTCCATGTATTCAATTTCAAGTAAAGTTTATATATATATATATATATATATATATATATAAAATCAATTTAAAGTCAAATTCAAATAAATTTTTGGCTTAGCAAGAGAACAGAGGCTAGAAAAGTTGAGCATTTTCAAAAGGATTGTTGGCATAACAGTTTAGAATTTTCATATGACAGTGATGTAGTATAATAGTATTCTTCTTATGAAATCATAAAACAACTAAATTGAACATTAAGTCTATGACTGGAAGTTACATAATTCCAAGATGAATGAATGCATTAACATTTGACACCCAAAAAAGTTTCTAAAAAAACAGCAGCAGTTCAATGCTTAAATGTAATGATTCTCCATGTTCATCTGAAAATAACAGTGCCTCAGGAGATTGTGGCAGAAGTTACAAGCCATAACATACATGAGGCTATTGGCTATAGATTGACAAGCAATCACTAACATTTTGTGCTTCTCTTCAGCATTTTGGTGGCACATCTTACACGTTAGTTTTAATCTTACTTCCATAAACGTAGTAACAGGTTTCCAATTATACATTCCAAACCTCTTGATTGTGCTTTTTACATATGCCTGCTGATTGATATGAAATAATAAAACAAATGAGAGCTCATATTTCTTTCCATTCATCTGCCCAAGCAATAGTGAACTTCTCCAGTATTCATCATGTTGAAAGCAGAACTGGGCAGGGTGAAAAAGGCATTTTAGAAAGCTCAGACTTTTGGGAAAATCCAAACAAGATTTACACGTCTCCAGCTGGCAGCAACATTGTGAAATTAAACAAACAATTCATGGTAAATTTGACAAAATGTAGTTCCACATAAAGATGCATTGAAAACGTCACACCAAAGTCTTGGCTAGCCAACATAAACATCAAGCCTGGTAAACACCAAAATCTGTTTCTTCAAGTTTCAGCAAACTGGAAATTATTAACAGCCGCTCGGTGTAAATTGTAATGTATCAGACTATCAGTGAAGACTCCCGGCAGAAACTTTCCCAACTGGCAACAATGACTTGTACACTGGTGACTGGACTGCAGACAATGAAACCCTCCGGCGAAGTTGCGATTAGCGAACAATGAAACCTGACAAACAATGAAACCCGCAGACTGTTCATTTGGTAAAATGCGTGTAAAAAACGAACTTCAACGAATTTTTTTCAACCCTAAACGAATTTTTTCGAACTGCAAACGAACTTCAACGATTTTATTCGCCAAAAAATTCGAATTCGTGATTAAGTTCGAGTTCGCCATAAAATTCGGCGAACTCGAACGATTAAATTCGTTTTCCTTTGAAATTCGGCGAATTTCGAACTTCAACGATTTTGTTCGCCGAATCTGGTGACTTAGGGTCAAAGGGTCAAGGTTGTCTCATTTGATTTGTTTCTAAAGAAGAGAAGAACTTTTGGGTTTTGCCCTAGGAGGGGTTTTTCCCTCGCTGAATGCCTACATCTGGTGTCCATTTGTCTTTAATGATCTTCATGACTTTGATGGTTGTTTGATGATAAAGAACATAATAATGATAAGAAAAAGAAGAATCTAATTAAAGAAGTAAAAGAACATCACAAGCACCTATTAAGTCAAGATAAATCATTTTAATTAGCTGCCCTAAGGATTCCTCAACAGCTGGCTCGAATGGCTTTAATAATCACATCGCTCCTTCTCCATCCGTCCTTTGCCCAATGGAGTATGATGTTCACTACCCAAGTGGCCACATAGGCACAACTCTCCATGATAGCTAGAGGCCGCCACAATCTTACTATTAGTGAGGTTTCATAGTAATGCAAGGCTAGTCGAGATGATAAAACTTGACTCCTTATTCTATGTATAATGTGCATGAATATCAAAGGCACAAGAAATTTAATTCAAATCATCATGGTATTTCTTTTGTTATTAAACCTCCATCATCAATCTTTATCGATCCTTGTTCTAAAAGCACCTCTTGGTTAGTTAGCCAAAGAATCAACCACCATGTTGAGATTTCTTTTGACATGAAAAAATTCAATCAAATCAAATTTATCCACTACTAATTTGATTCGATGCAGTATAGATGTAGGGATTTGCTCATATTTTCCTCTAATTTTAATTATTTGTTGGATCACAATCTTTGAGTTGCCAAAGACCATCAATTGACGAAGTCCCTTAGAGAAAGCCAATTCCAAGCCTTGCCACAATGCTAGATATTCAACTTGATTTTTTGTTGATATTCTTGATTCCTAGGCAAATTGAATCTCCTTTTCTTCGTCAGGGTGAAAGATAACCCCTGTCGCTCCTACCTCCCCAACAAACTCCTTTGATATTAATGAAGTAGTCCTTTAAAGTTATTTGATGACCTATCCATTTTATTTTCTTTTCATCTTGCAAAGTTAGCTGATTCTGGATTCACATTATTTTAGGAGGAAGGCAAAATATTTATTGAAAGCAAATCCTGTAGATAAAATATTTTGTAGTTCTATTGATTCCCTTTTCCTTCTAAAAGTAAGATGATGTGCTTAACAAGTGAATTTGCTAAATGAGAGCTTTATTGGAAGATTTGTTGGGGTTTGCTGTTTAGCACTCACCTATTACATTCATTTAATGTCATACAAAGAATATTCCATATATAAAGAGGGGAGTACCACCTCCATAAAAATGGTGAGAGTTTTTATTGTTCCCCACAAGATTTTCTCTCAATGTTGGTTCTTTTCACCTTTTAGAAAAAAGTGATCAACAATTGCCTAGTGTGTTGGGTTGAAGTGAGACAAAACTTTTTTGTTATTTACTATTGTAAATTAATATTTTAGATTAGTACTAAGGTTGAAGTTGATAGGGGACTAGATTTCAAAAACTTGTTTGGGAGGTGGAATTTTTGTTTTGCATTAGAATTCAAATATTGCAGAAATTTATACATGGTATTAGAGTTGTTTGCTAAAGACCCTCTTTTGATGAAGAGGGAGTTGGTATTTCATCGATATTCTACTTGGAGTGGTGCTTGACCTTGTTAAGGTTGATTGGGCCGTGAAAACCAAGTGCGCTTGAGATAAGTACCTGTCGCCTTGTGAATGGTTTTATGGATCAAAACCCTAATTACTCTTGTTATGACAATAGGACACAAATATACTTTAAAAGAGCTTTTTTTTTCAATGTCCAAATGGGACATGACAAAAATAATTTTTCTTTTGGCTTAAACAAATTCTTTTTGACTCTTTTAAAAAATTATAATGATAATATATATCATGAAGACTGAACCAAGTTACAATTTCAACACTCCCTCTTAACTAGGGAGGTATTCATAATGACTCATCAGGATATTCTCAAGTTGAAATATATATATAAGAAAGGATACAGATTGATAAAGCATCATTGATGATAACATCATCATAACAGTTGGAAAATATAACTATGTTTGGTCTTCATTAATGTACTTGAGTCATCATGTAATGTACTTGTCAAAAGAATAAAGAAAATAATTTTATTATTATTATTATTGTGACTTATTAAAGCATGGATTTCATGCTTGGGTCACCATGTTTTAGATTAAAGTCCCCATTGAGGACTTCTAGGATTTATTCTAAGTCTATAGAGTTATTGTACATTTAAAGAGACCCTTCTTGGGCTTTTGAATCAAGTCGGCCTAAGGACCCTATTTGACCCCACAAGAGGCTTATAAAAGGAAGCTCATTGAATTCTTTTGGAGCATCATTCTCTCACAGGTTCGAATTCAGTTATAGTTGGGAAGAAGTGCGAATATCTCTTGTTGCTGGGTAGAAGTGCGAAGTTCTCTTGTAGTTGGGAAAAAGTGTGAAGTCTGTTGTCGTGAGGCCAAAGTGAATGCGAGTTTGGGGAAGTCTAAGGAGACAAGGAAAATCCAAATTTTGGTGCTTCTCTCACTCTGTTTCATGTCCTGGATTGGGAGATCGAAGTCTTCCAAGTTTCACTGTTGTCAGAAGCTGCCAATTGTTGTAAGTTGCTGCATAGTCAAAGTTGTTGGGAAGAGGTCGAAATTCTGGGAGGCTGACTTGGTGTGGAAGGAAGGTCTGGTCTTGGTCTAGGGTGAAGAGTCTCATAGAATACTATTGAAAGGAAGAATTGTCTTGACTGGGTTTTGCCCTTGAGGGGGGGTTTGCCCCAGCATGTGGCTACATTTGGAGTCTCTTGTTTTATGTGCTGTTGCTTTTGGTAATTGCTTGATGAACTAAAGAAATAAGATATAAAGAATCGTAATAATAAGAAACATCATAAGTAATTATCAAGAACAAGAAAATCTTTACTGCCTTTCTAATTTTCTAACATGGTATCAGAGCTTTGGTGAAGAAGGAAGGAAAAGACAGTCTTAAGCACTTGATCCATTCGTAGTTACTATTTCAAGGAAGATGTCTAACTTAATAAAGGGTGAGAACAAACTTGAAGGAGTCTCTTACTTTAGGTTTTGGAAGAAGATGATTGACCTAATCCTCGAAAAGAACAAGGTGCTGGACTTGGTAAGAGGAAATGTAAAGAAGCCTACAGAAGAGGCTAGTGATGCTGACAAAGCAAAATGCCGAGAATTAGAATTGGTGGCCATGACTCTGATGGTAGAAGGGATAAAAGACAATCTTGTCCCTTTCATAGCTAACATCGATCATGCTCAAGAAATGTATGAAGCCTTGTTGAAGCTATTTACTATTAAGAACATTGGACAAGTAGCAAGTTTGAAGAATGCACCGAGGACTACGAAGATGACTAAAGAAGATACTGTGGGAACCTTCTTTGTGAAGATAGCTAGACTTAGGGATGATCTCTTAGCCATTGATGAGATCGTTTTGGACAAAGAACTTGTGATGACTACTCTATTAGGATTGCCACCCTCTTGGGGGGCATTTGCTGCAGGTCTCAACAGTTGGAAGGTAGGTCCCACCTTTGAAGAATTATGGACCACCTATAGTAAGAACAACTAAGGATCTCTATGGTTACCAATCCTGAATAGTATCAAATGCTTATGTTGCTCATCATAAAGGAAAGAGATAGAAGGGACTAAGGAAGAAAGATGACATGTCCAAGATAGAGTGCTATCAATGTCATTTGAAGGGTCACTACAAATGTGACTGTCTCGAGAATCCAAAGACTAAGAGGAGAGGAAGGGATCAAGCCAACCTTGCTGTAGAAGGAGACTCAAAGAAAGTTAAGCTTGAAGAACACGACGTTAGGGACTTACACTACTAAGTCATTTGCTTGTAGCTTTATATATTTTGTTTTATATGTTTTAGAATTTATAGGTTTTTAACATATTTTGGAAAACACATTTTTCATTGTTTTGTAGGTATCCCTCCAGCTTTGGAGGGAGCCCCCGACAACTCCCAAAGATAAGTATTTCATGTCTTTTCAGTTTTGGATTCATGTACTCATTTAGTTTTGATTATATTAAATACCAATCACCTTTCTCCCTATATTGTCTTGATTAGGGAAAACATTTGCAAGAAGGAGGACCTCTTAAGATAAGGTTAGTCAAGAAACAAAGGTATGCTCTAAATACAATGATTGAAAGGATTATTCATTTGATGATCTATTACTAACATTGCTATGTCTAAGCTATATTGAATCTTAGTGATTCTTGTTTGGGTGATTCATCTCTTGATAAATCTACCCACCCCACTCTTAACTGATTTTGTAGAACCCTAGACAAGTTTTGGAAAACCCTAACCAAAGGGTATGCTTTTGTGAATGTATGAAACCCTAAGGTGATTCAGGGTATTGTGAAATGATGTTTGAAGTTTTTATTGATGATGTCATGTTTAGGATTTTGGTATGATCAGGAAAATCTACCTTGTTAGGGTGGAATGATAAGATCTAAAACCCTGAACCTTTGAAGTTTTGGTGATTGTTGGGTTTGCTATGTTTCTACATTGAAACCCTAACTCTTTAGGGTTTGGTAGAATGTGTGAGCAAGACCCTTATATTTTTTTAGAAATGATTTCCTTGTTATGTGTTTGTTTGTCTGATCAAACCCGAGTCTAAACTAGTTTGTATAGCTAACCCTTATTGATCATTATGAAGTTGGGTTTGACTAACATGATATGAAATGTATTTGCATGATGAAATCTTGGCATATATAGATATGTCCTTTTGATTGAATCCCTAGCTTGGTCTAGGTCACGTGTATTAATATTGTTGGACATATGATGTGATTATGAATGATTATGAATTCCTAGATGTGTGTGTTGACTTGGTTATCAATGGTCATAAGTCTTAGGATTCAATGGAAATCCTTGTTTGAGATTTTAGGATGATGATATTTGGAAATCTAGGGTTTTATAGCTAAACCTTGGTGAAGTTAAATTGTCTAGTATATGTGATATAACAATATGAAATTTATTTAAATGATTGTTGGAAAATAAAAATCTAAGGTTTTGCAGTTAAATCCTAGTATTGACATTGTCTAATGTATGTAATATAACAATCTGAGATCTGTGTATTGAATGATTGTTGAGATTGTGAAAATAGAATTCTAGGGTTTTGGAGTTGAACCTTAGTCAAAGTAAAATCTATGAAATATGATGATTTGAGATTTGTGTAAGATTGCTGAGATTGTGAAATTGGAATTCTAGGGTTTTGGAGTTAAACCTTAGTCGAAGTAGAAATCTCTGATATATGATGACTATATGATAATTTGAGATTTGTGAAAGATTGTTGAAATTTGAATTTTTGGTTGAGATTGATGATTGATTGGAAATCTAGGGTTTGCAACTAACCCTAGTGGTAGTTGGTCATGTTAGTGACTGATTGATGGTTGATTGAAAATCTAGGGGTTGGAACTAACCCTAGTGGAAGCTGGTCAGGTTAATGACTAAGCTGTGATTGACTTTGATTGATTCTTTTGTATGAAATCTAGGATTTGTATGAATCCCTAGTGAGAAGTCTAACATATGTATTTTGAAAGGTTGTTAGATGCTTTGTAGATCTATATTTGTGTGAATTGTTTCTAGGGTTTTCTATATGTTGAAGGAAGGTATGTCATACCTTTGGAAGAAACATTGAAACCCTAGATGGAATGAGAAGTGTTATGAAGTAGTCTAGGGTGTGTGACAAAAGTCCCTAGCAAGATGTTGAAGAGTATATGTCTCTTGTTTGTAATTGAGTTTGGGTATCTGATATGTATAAAGATGAAATGCTTCTGTGATTCTGATATGGCTAACATCATGCTTCTGTAGATTTGGTTGTACTTTCTATTTAAGTTGTGTAGGTACACAATCTTCAACTTGGTGAAGATGCTCATTGATGTGATAAACATGATGAGGATAATGATAACTCTGATATGGTTGGAAGCCACGAAAGATTCTCCGATGACAAAAAGAAGAAGTTGATCTCCCTAAGAAAGCATGAATAGAAGAGAACTTCCTAAGATTAAGAGGGAGTCCGGATAATGAGATGCTTTCTGGTTGAGAGGGAGGGCATAGCTTGGTGTTAAATGAAGAACGAATTTCGGAGGATATGTAATGTTGAGAAGCAACATCAAGTTGTTTGAAAGAGCCAGGAGGTTTGTATTTGATTGTGTACATGTGAAAGTATATTATTGATTGGGGTTGTGTTTGTACAAGGGAATCTCTCGAAGGATTTGATAGCATGCTGGTTACCAATCAATTTGATTGGGAGAGATTGGTCATTCGTGATCTGCTGGATCAAGGGGTGCCGAGGCTTTGCGAGTGAAGCATTGCCCGGGAAGACATTTGGCTAGCATTTTGTGTTGATGTCTGGGTCCCGAAGTTGGAAAGTTGGTGTTGATTATTGATCTGAATTGGATTCATGAAGAATAATCAAAAGGGCCATGACTGTATCAGGTCGGGACAGACGTCAAATAATCTAGAACATCGATCAAAAAACACCTCTGAACCAGTGGCAGTTGGCAGCCAACGTGGAACAACGAGGACCTCGGTGAAAGAGCGCTGACTGAGGCCCATGGAGACTGCGCGGGAGGCAAAATTAGCTCCTGAGAGGCCCAGATTGGGAAACAGAGGGAGTTTTTGATTCGATGGGCGAAAACCCTCAAAATGGAGAAGCCCCGAGCGCTTGGTCGCATGGAGAGTCGGAGAACCGAAGGACAAAAGGCGAAAAGGCTAAATGCTAAAAGGCGGGACCTGCTCCGAAACCAATGGTATTGATCAGGGGCTCCTTGAGCAGTAAGCGGAATTGGCGAAATTGGCGCGATCCCACCTAGCGATCGACCGCCGCTGATCGCGCGCTAACGGTCGAGCAAGTCAACCGTGCAAAACGTGTGTATGGTGTCGGATCTGGAGGCCCCAGATCTAACGGCTGAGATCGCGCCCGACGAGAAAGTGGAATCGACGGGGGATCAAGCCGCAATTTGTAAAGATTTGACGTCCGATTTGACTGCCATGGTGGCGGAAGACTCATTCCACGATGTAACCGAAGAATTGAATCGACAAAGCAGGCTGGCGCAGTTTACAGGAGGACATGTGGCCACTCCCTGTGAGCCTGATGATGACGCCGAACAGGGAACTCCAAGCGCAACTGCAGAAGGCGATTCGATGGAGGTGGAAGAGGAACTGAACAGCCATGGGCTCGAATGGCCTTAAAGCCATGAACAAAGAATAGAAGACACACCGAAGAGGAAGAACCAAAGACAGAAGACAGAGAAGCAAAGAAGACAGTGAAGCAAAGAAAAGCAGTAAGAAGACAGAGGGCCGAGCTGACCAAAGGCAGCGTCGAGCACCAGAGAGCTTGAGAGATTCAAGCCATCCACGAGAGGATCTGTCAGACTAGAGAGGTCGAAGAGCTGGTAGGAAAAGAGTCTGTGCACTCCAGTGGCTTGGGGAATCCAAGAACCACCCTGCCAAGCAAATCTGTTCCAGGGGACTCATATTGAGCTCCTGCATTGTAATTCTTTGCTTAAGACACAATAAAATAAGGCCACCACTGAAAGCTGGATCGGAGATGTAGCCCTGGAGGATAGGGTGAACTCCTTATTAATTTCTTGTGTTCTTGTATTTGCTTACTGTATTTCTTTGTTGTTTTTCCATTTCAAGTGTCTGTGTATTTGCAATCTGATCGATCCGTTGCCTAAATAACATAGACACACACACCAACACGAGTCCGTAATACCTTTGTTCAATAAATCTTTAACTGAGGTCATTCATAGGGTGATTATCAGATCAATTATTGAGCTCTGTTTTTGGTTAGCAAGTAAACCCGAGGGGTTGAAACTTGAAAGCTTGAGTCCATCTTAGTCCCACTTGGATAGATTGCCTCGGTAAGGAATCTAGTCCATGGCATTGTGGTGCGTAAACTGTTGAGTGACTGTTTAGATAGATTTCCCTGGTGAGGAATCTAGTGCATGGCATTGTGGTGCCTAAAGATCTTCATGGTTCATATAGTTTGAGATCTTCCATTGTATTTGTACATTATGAATACCTCCTTAGTTAAGAGGGAATGTTGGAAAATATAACCATGTTCGGTCTTCATTAATGTACTTGTGTCATCATGTAATGTACTTGTCAAGAGAATAAGGAAAATAATTTTATTTTATTATTATTGTGACTTATTAAAGCATGGGTTTCATGCTTGGGTCACCATGTTTTAAGTCAAAGTCCCCATTGAGGACTTCTAGGATTTATTCTAAGTCTATAGAGTTATTGTACATTTAAAGAGACCCTTCTTGGGCTTTTGAATCGTGTAAAAAGGTTAAGTATTGACTCAAATATGAATTATGTAACCTCCACACCATGTTGGCCTGAAAGAAGATCAAGTCAGCCTAAGGACACTATTTGACCCCACAAGAAGCCTATAAAAGGAAGCTCATCGAATTCTTTTGGAGCATCATTCTCTCACAAGTTCAAATTCTCTTGTAGCTGGGAAGAGGTGCAAAAATCTCTTGTTGCTGGGTAGAGGTGCGAAGTTCTCTTATAGCTGGGAAAAGGTGCGAAGTCTGTTGCCAGGAAGCCAAAGTGAATGCGAGTTTGGGGTGTTGAAGGAAATGTAACTATGTTCAGTCTTCATAAATGTACTTCTGATATTTGTATTTATTCAAGAAAAGAAATACTATTTTTATAATATATGCCAATGAGTTACTTGCTCATTGAAATAGGTCTAGCACTATTTAAAGTGCTATAGGTGAGTCAAATAGTCAAAATAATAAGTTGAAGACCTTAAGGGCATGTTATACCTTGTATGTATATGTATTATGGTCAAGAGAATACCTCCAAGCAAAGTCACAAGCATCCTCCAAGCTACAACATCCTAAAAAGAAGAAATCTGAAGCATAAGAGCAGTCCTCAAAGTCGGCCTACAAACAGTTGACTAGTTGGCCTAAATGGAGGGACAATCCTCTATTTATAGAGGTTGTCCACTCCAATACAATGCATTCATTCAAGCTCTGAAATCAGCGAGGAGATAAGCCGAGAAAGGAAGTTAAAGGGAAGTCTATAGGGTCTCCAAGGGCAGCGAGGAAGAAGGGTATACAACCGAAGTTAAGGAGACCGTTTCTAGGGCAGCTACAGCCACACGTGCGAGGATAAGGAAGGCTGCCTGTGGTTATGACAACAATCACTAACAACTCACCATATCTCATTGTTTAGGGTTCAAACCAAGCCTACAAGACCACTCTCTCAAGCGAAGGATCAAGGAAGAAAAGCGAAGGTAAGAGGGTTGTTCTAAGGCCCATTATAGTCACACATGTGAGGGAAAAGGAGGTTGCCTCTGCTGTCATAACAACCCTCCCATTACAGTCATACAAGTTAGTTGATTGGTGAAGAGAAGAAAGGAACCATCATAGGAAAAGGGTCTCATCAAAGGTTTCTCCTCTAGAGCAAGTGCAACAAGGTTTACTAACAAGTTGAAAGAAGAATGAAGTGCCGGAAGGAGGAGGACGAAGTGCCGGGGAACAAAGTGTCAAAAGAAGGAAGTGCCAGGGAACAAAGTGTCAGAAGAAGGAAGTGCTAGGGAACAAAGTGTAGAAAGGAGAAAGGGCTTGACTTGTGCTTGGAGGATTTCTTTGTTAGGGGCCTAGGGTTTGGCATTGATTAATAGAAGCTTCAATAAGAGAAATTCACTAAGGGGTTTTCCTCTCAAGAGAAGATTTTGGCCTTGGCAGAGAGCCAACATCTTGTGTTCTTGTTTTTATGTTTTGGTAGCAGTTTGATGAAGTACACACATATGAAAATAAGTAGAAGAAGAAGAATGAGCTAATAAGGAAAAGTAAAAATACTCCACAAATAGTTATCAAGTAACGAAGAATCACACTACACTACTCTGCCCTAGATTCTTCAACATGGGAAAGTCTAAGGAGACCAGGAAAATCGAAATTTTGGTGTGTCTCTCTCTTTGTTTTGTGTCCTGGATTGGGAGATCAAAGTCTTCCAAGTTTCATTGTTGCTAGAAGCTGCCAGTTGCCGTAAGTTGCTACATAGTCGAAGTTGCTGGGAAGAGGTCGAAATTCTGGGAGGCTGACTTGGTGTGGAGGGAAGGTCTGGTCTTGGTCTAGGGTGAAGAGTCTCAAAGAATACTATTGAAAGGAAGAATTATCTTGACTGGGTTTTCCCCTCAAGGGGGGTTTGGGGGTTTTGCCTTGGCATGTGCCTAGATTTGGTGTCTATTGTTTTATGTGCTGCTGCTTTTGGTAATTGCTTAATGAACTAAAGAAATAAGATATAAAGAATCGTAATAATAAGAAACATCACAAGTAATTATCAAGAACAAGAAAATCTTTACTGCCTTTATGATTTTCTAACAATAACCAACATTGTCAAATTACCAAGGCCTTGACAAGTAAGCTCTATCTCTCCACTAGATCAAGGCACAATGCTGGGAGGCATTCAGTAGGACACCACACTGCCTCTCTGAGGCATACTCCACCTAGGTTCACTAGAGTATGTCCTCCACAGGACCATTTTTTACTTGTCACAAGGAAATGTTAGTCCTCTAGACCATTCTTCCACAGGTTCAATGTACTTGACTTAAGGCGGTTAGTCTTAGCCACAATACATGACTTAAGAATTTTTGTCCAAGATGGTTATCCAATCCACCATTCTCGCTATCCGTGTCCATGTACTCGACTTAAGGCAGTTAGTCCTAACCACAATACCTTGTTAATTTGTGTATATATTTGAAAGTTTATTGCTAATTGGGATTGTGATTGTACAGGTTAATCTCTCCATAAAAGGGTTGAACATTTTGAAGCATGCTGGAACTGATGGACATATCTAATTTAGTTTATAGGGAGAGATGAAGCTTCTTGGGGTGACAAGATGCTTGGGAGGACATTTGGTCGACATGTGATGACATCTAGATCTCGAAGTTGGGAGGGTGGCATTGGTCTTGGAGCTCTGACCATGGATACACTCCTAGATCCTTGGGTTGGTGTTAGAGCTAAAGCCCGATGGTACCTAGAGTGGATGAAGCTTGGAACACACCTTAGTTCCACTCGATTAGAATACCCTGGTCAAGCATCTAATCTGTAGAACTACGTGTGCTGTGACTCTTTGTAGAACATATCATTTGAGATCTTTCATGTACCTCTGTCTATATCTTATTATGAATTCCTCCTTAGTTAAGATGGAGTGTTGAAGAATGTAACTAGTGTCGGTCTTCATAATTGTACTTGAGCCATGATGTAATGTATTTGTCAAAAGAAAGAAAAATATTTTTTTATTAAAATAAATTGACTTATTAAAGCATGGGTTTTGTGCTTGGATTAGTAGTCAATAGGTCAAGCCTCCATTGTAGGCTTTTGGGATTATGTCTCGACTCATTGTCATCATTATTCTATTCTAGACCCTTCATGGGATCTTTGTATCAAGAAAGAAAAATATTATTATGTTAAAAATAATGTATTGTCCCTCCATCAAGTCGATCTAGTCTCCTTCAAGTCGGCCTCAAAAGAAGATATGTCAGCCTCAAAAAGGGAAGCTTCGAACTACTATTTATACTCATACATTCGACCTACTAAAATGTACATACACGTGATTCGATCTGCAGTTAAGAAGTATATGAAGGACGAAAAATGCTAGAAGGAGAACATATACTATGTATTCGAACTATTAAAATATACATACATGTGATTCGATCTGCAGTTAAGAAGTATATATGAAGGACAAAAAATGCTAGAAGGAGAACATATACTATGTCAAGAAGAAAAGAAAGCCAAGTGAAGGTCTGAAGTCAGTATTCTTATGCCTCAAATGCAGGTTTTGAAATACTACAGGACTGAAAAGGTGCAGGAGACCGAGAAATTGTAGAATAAGGAATAGAGGGACCGAAACCCGAGTCAACATGATATTATTCTTGACGTGATATGTGAAAGTGTGACTTATTCATGGAAGGATGACTTGATGGAGTGAAGGAGGTGATTTGTCTTAGTCTTGGGTCCTGGTTGTTTCAAATTTGATTTGAATCTACTAGTGGAAGAGTTTTACTAGGTTTTCGCCTTCATAGGGGTTTTTCCCTGGTCGAGTGCCTACATCTTGTGTAAAAACTAATCACAAGAAATTGTCAAGGTAATAACTAATCACAAGAAATTGTCAAGTAAAGGAGAAATCGAATTAATAAGAAGCCCTAAGTAACTTGCCCTAGATTTCTCAACATTCTTCTCTCATTAGAAACAAGTCATATACTGCCTCAGGAAGACTGTTACAAGGGTGAGCGAGCTGCCTCAGAGAGGGCCAAAACAGGCCTCAGAGAGTTGTCTTGGATCTCCCTTGAAACAGAGTCTTGAAATGACTTTGTTTAGGGCCTCAGACAGACTTTTAATGGGGCCTCAGAAGGGATGAAATTCTGCCCAGCAATGCCACACAAAAGATAGAAGTAGGCTCAAAAATCTTAACAATTTTCAATGTAGAGCTCAATCAGGCCTGAGGTTAAAAGTGTCCTTTATCAGATTGCCAATAAATACCCCAAGCTTGCTCCAGAAGGGATGTCTCGGTCTTCTTTAGATTCTTCTTTTAGGGCTGATCAGACTTGATCGCAGATACCAGCCTTCTCTAGGGTTTGGATCTCTTTATCAGTCCCTTTTATCACAGAAACTTGGCTTTCTTGTAGTCTTTAATGGCTTCTCTTTCACCTAGGCTCTGATACCATGTTGATTTTCTAGGAGAATTCTGATCTTCTAATCTGATAATTACTTTCCAATGATTTCTTAAACAAATTTACCTATGTTACATTCATCGTTAAACAATTATATATAGAAAATCTCAACGGTAATGCAATAATGACAGTAAGATCATAAAGAGAGAGCCAAGCACATAAAGAGACAAAATTTTCACCTAGGACACCCAAACTCTGGAGAAAACCCAGCAATCTTTTCTAGGAGAAATTCTTCAGTTCAGCAAAGTTACAATCTGATATTCACAAGTCAAATTAGGTCAAACAGATCACAGGTAAAACCTGGTCAGCGCAGCAACTCGGTCAAACTGCTCATTACAGACTTGGTCAAAGCCTCAGAAAACCCGGTGAAACTAAGAACAGCTTGGTCAAAGCCTCAGAAAACTTTGGTCTTCTGCCTCAGAAATTGGTCAAACTGTGCCTCAGAAAACTTTGGTGAAACACCTCAGAAATTTGGTCAAAGAGTGGTCAATGCTGGTCAAAACTTCTTCTCCTCTGTCTCCTTCACACGTGTGAATAGAGAACAGATTATATTTTTGTGATCTGAATTCATCTCCAAGTGATGATGTCGAGTGTCAATATATGGTGATTTAGGGTTGCCCAAGTGGCACATCCTTTAGCTGGGCCAACCTGATCTTTTGGGGCTGACTTGAGCATTTAAATTCAAATTTTAATTTTAGTTTCCCTCTTTTAATTTAGGTAGGCTTGAATACCGACTGCAGTTACCAAAAAAAACACTTTAAACCCTTATTAAAACCCATCTCGTGGAAGGCATTGTTTATTTTATCCTTCTTATATACATCTCATTCAAACGCAAGAGAGAGAGAGAGAGAGAGAGAGAGAGAGAGGACTTTGTTGAGTTTATTTCAATACTTGTGTCTGTATAATAAATGTCCAAAACTTCCTTCAATGATTTTGTGTCTCTGATAGTTCTAGAACCACAAGTATGGGCATCATCGACAAATATAATATGTGATAAAAATAAGACTACAAATCTGCACTCCTTTCGATCTTCCATTTTGTTTGTAACAATCAATGAGCTTACTCAGACCTTCAACAAATGATAACAACAATTTAGGAGACAATGTACATCATTGCCCTCTTTGTCGGTTTTAAAAAAATTTGAAGTTGAACCACCTCTCAGAACAACGAAGGAAGATGAGGTCAAGCAGTGTTCAATCCAGTTAATGAAAGAAATATTGAGCCATATGTGGATTAAAATCAGCCTTAGAAACAACCAATTTACCTGATCAGAAACTTTGGACAGATGAATCTTGATCACCGTTGAGGGAATCTTCTTAGGCTTAATGGCATTAGATAAAATTACTTTGAGCATTGTGCTTATACTTCAAATATGATTTTGTAAATAGAGTTACAATAGAGAAATAGGCGGAAGATTATTGAAGGAGGTAAGGTTTTGTTTTTTGGGTTCATTGTCCAAAGTATCTTTCCAAAGGTTCTAGATTCCTCCACTATTGCTAAGATATCTTCTTTAGTGACTGATAAAAAGCTTAGAAGTCAATTGATTACCTATCAGGGCTTGTGTTCTTATCCTCTTGAAAGGAAATGACTAGCATTTTAACTCTTCCTTTGATATCTCAGTACATAAATATTCATTTCCTTCTTGGTCAACAAATCTTGGGAAGAGTTTTGCCAGTTTAACAATTTTTGCTAAGTTGGGTCTATTCAGAGTTGTGAATAGTTGATTGGAATAATTTAAACCCATTCTTCCTATTTCTTTGAGCTTTGTAGCTTTTTCTGCTATTGGACTTGGGCATCCCCCAGATTTCATTTCTGATTTTTCTCCTCTTGGCATAATCTTGAATTTTGTTTGTATATTCCTCACCTTGTGGTAACAAAACAACTCTACTCTTTAAACTCCACTTGGCCTTTTTCCATTCCAACAAGTACCTATTTCTAGGTTCTAGGGACTTTAGTTATGCCTTTCTATCCTCTGAAAGTATACCAGTCAGAGTTTTACCAAACAACTCTGATATCTTATCTCCGACCTCTATAATAGCCTTTTGAGAGGTGTTGAATTTCTTCTTTGCCAATCCACAGTTTCACCTTTTACTTTTTGGAGATTTGAGTAAAATTGGTACGTAGCAGTCTCCTTAGTGTGGGGATCAAGCCTTCTCCATTCTATCTTAACTATATTTGAAAATTCTTCATTCTGCAGCAAGTGAGAATTAAACTTAAAAGGGGCTCGGGTTTTTGTTAGGTCCTTATCAAATGAAAGGAAGGTGGGCACATGGTTTGATACTCCCCCCCTCATCATTAGCCCATGTTCTTAACTTTTCTGTCCTTTCAATTGTTGATTCAGATACAATGAATCTATCAAGTCTTTTTGCATCTTTATCCCTACATGCTTTGAATTTCTTCTTGGTTGGGGTGAACTTGATTGGATCTAGGTTCACATAAATATAAATTGAAGGCTTCCATTTTGTCCAAGAAAACAAGATAGTCAGATTATCTATGTACTCGACTGTCCTGAAGCCTCACCTCATTTTAAAACCAAGTTTAAATCCGCAAGTCAGTAATTGAGTAATTCTATCATTTTCGTTTATTCGATAGAATTTTTATGGACGGTTGTGTTTCTAGTCCATGCCATGAGCCAATTTAGTCTACAAATTCTTTTAATTGGCCTAGATTTGTCAATATCTCATTTTTCTCTAACAGTTGTTAAGTTGACAAGCCTTTTGTTCGGAAGTTTCCTTGAATTTAACTTTTCTCTTCCTGCAGGATATATCCTTGATGTTGATGTCATAACACTTTGGGTGCTTTTAATAAATTTTAAGTTTCTATCCAAGATGACACTTTTTGGTATCTTGTTTTTGTCAACCTATCATCAATCTTTGCTTTTCTCCCTCAAGTTTAGGTGCCTTAGACTCATTTTTCCAAAACTTCAGTTCCTCAAGAAAAAATTTCTTTATGGAAGTAAGTGAGATCTGGTTGGTCAAATGGTTCTGACATTGCTCCCTTAAAAACATCGTAGCCAAATGCATAAAGTTTTGTAAACTAGGTTTGCCATGTTAATATCAATGTTTTAAAACTCGGACTCGGACTCGGCCGAGGTTCGACTCCGACTCCGACTCTGACTTGGTATCGAGTCGGTCGGCTTGATTTCAATGACTCAGTCGTTGTAAAAAATACATTAAATATTTATTTTTTTTACAAAAAAACATAATTTTAAAGATTTTCATTCATGTTTCCAAACACACAACATTAGAATATAGATAAAAGACAACATATGATCAAAGTAGGCTCATGAATATATCCATTATATCAAAATGGCACCCAGTGCACTGTACTAAACTTTAAACAAGCAACTAATCATAATTTGACTAATAACCACAGACTTGCCATGTCCTTTGATTCTTGTATTGCATTGCGTTCAGAGATTCCAAGTGTCACAATAATGCAAGGGAATGGTTGATTATGTTCAACTAGATTGAATCAATCATTGCAAATTTAAAGATACTATAAGTTGAATTCCAAAGCATGATCTATGGTGCTATACTGCTATGCTTCATGCTTGTTTATTTTTGATAATTATTCTCCATAGATTGCAGTTATTCTGGAGTGAATCTTGGGAGATTAGTATGTACTCTTTAGGAAGACTGATGGCTTGGGCTGATTTAGGCACTAATCCTTCATCATCTCATAGCTGATTTAGGCACTAATCTGTTAACTTCTATGCTGAATCTGAAATAGATGTAGTATTATAATGTACCTTCACAATCCCATTAGCCACTTTTAGCTACTAATCGATATTCATATAATCCTTCTATCATACTTTTTTCCTATTAATTATATGTGGAACAGTGGGGGTTTATATTTATCCGTGTACTTTTTATCATGTTTTTGAAGGCTGTAAAAGTACCATGTTGAAATGACAATCTATTTATCCTGGCCTTTTTGAGATCAGAATTCAGTCGAAAGTCACCTAAAATGTATCTTATTGACAAACAACACATGATAAAACTGTTTTCACAAGTTTGAAAACTGAAAACAGAGAATGGAATGTCAAGTAAAAGACTGAAAGAGTGCTCATGAGAAGTTGTTG
This sequence comes from Pinus tabuliformis, assembly GCA_031772625.1. Taxonomy (NCBI): domain Eukaryota; kingdom Viridiplantae; phylum Streptophyta; class Pinopsida; order Pinales; family Pinaceae; genus Pinus; species Pinus tabuliformis. The sequence continues at coordinate 750,765,135 of CM062818.1, forward strand.
GACAACTTCCTGGATGCCCACCATGCTTGGACAAAGAATATTGCAGCAATATGTAGGACAAAGAAAAAGCTGCACTGCTCATAGCATGCCAAGGACCTGCTGTGCTCTGTTAACCGGCCATCTATGCACATATTGTATATATTAGGAGTGTGTTAAGAGCCCAGTGCGCGGCCGAGTTATTATGGACTTGGGCGAGCCGGCCGAGTTGTTAGACAACCTGGCTGGCTCGGTATTAACCCGGCTGGCCGAACTGTTTCCTAGGCCGGGTCATCGCTGGGGGGTCTGGCTCGGACCAACTCGGCCGAGTCGGTTCCGAGCCGGCCATTTTTGAAAACACTGGTTAATATTGCTCCCTTAAAACATAATAGCAGAATGCATAACTATCTGTAAACTAGGTTTGTCTATTGGCAATGTTGAGTAATTAATTTCTTGAACTTAGCTTGATTTTTGTTGATTTCCTACTTTTTGAGTGTAGCATGACAGATGTTAACATTGTCGTCTTATATGACTTTCCTTGCTTCTACCTTACCATGATTAGCCTTCAGGCTTCATCAAATCTGATCTTGATTGTCCCTTAGATGGTGGAGTCCATCTTATGTAAGACCTTGAGGGAGCCTTTAATAGTTGTTTTTTATTAGTAGGGCACTATGGAGTGTACTAAGCAAAAGGTTCAAATACAGAGAAAATAAAAAAGGAGGGCTATCTAAAATTGTATATGGAAAAAGACTTTGGCAAGCTTGCAAATCCATTGTTTTCAATTTCAGAGACCATGGATACAACTATGTTAGGCTAAAGATATCAGGTTTCTTGCAATACGAGGATTAATTAATGAAACCTCTTGGCTTTTAAAAAATAAGTTACTAGTTAGACCTTGATACAAAAACTAAGAAAAGATAACCTTCTTGGCTTTGAGGAGGGAATATGATTTTTGATATCTTCTATGTCAAAAAAAGTCAAATTTTCTGCGAGACTATATTCAAGTGAGTTGATGATCATTATGATCAATCATCAATATCGTCCGTTGTTGGGAATGGGATTCTCATCTATAGGGAAATAGAGCTGTGAAGGAAATGGGGGGTTTCCCTCATATAATGCTGTTTTAAGGTCTGGTGGTTCTAGCTTTTGTTCCTATTTTTTGCATAGTCTAACGAGGCGGAGGAGTTGCCTGGAAAGTTATGGAAATTCGGGTCATATTTAGGGAAAATCTGGCAAGGATTTTTGTAAATCCAAGTTATAGTTGTTAAACTTCAAAATTTTAGGTGCCCTAGATGTTTTTGATGGTGTTGAATCCATTTCCACAATCAAAAACATGATTCAAACACTGCCTCTACAAGATTTTTTGAATTTTATTTACCCGGATTCCGGCCACTTTTGGCCGTCCGGGCAATTCCTCCACCTCATTAGATGACTCCTGTGGACCCAAATTGGCTGAAGTTGGAATCAGTTGAGCAAGCTTATTTGATCAGTTTCATACCAAACTGTCTAGTTTGGCATGGAACCAATTCAGGCATTGGTTTGTTAGAAATTAAGGTTAAATTCAATATCAGTTTTAGTTCAGCTGATTTTAAAACACTAGTTGTAGTATGGCTTGCTTTTTTGGTCAACCAAGATTTAGGAGGTTTTGCATTGAATTAGGAAAATTGAGATGCATGATGGCATGTTAGACTGTCCCTAGTTGTGTTGGTTTGTTGAGATTGAGACCAATTTTGGTTTGTTTGCTTCCCCTAACATTCCATTTATTGATTGAGATTGCTTTTTAGGTGTTTAAGAGGGAAGAGATGTTGCCAAGATAATTGATTTTTAGGTGTTTAAGAGGGAAGAGATCTTACCAAAAGATAATTACCTTCCCTCTAAACCTAAGTTGTAAGGAGACTATCACATTGAATATGAAGGGAATGAAAAGACTGAAGTAGGTTCACTCTCTCTACATATAAATAGTTTGGTGAATTGGCAAATGATTTATTTCATGTCTTCTCCTTTGCAAGTAAATGGGGGTGTAGTCCATTTTCATTATTTCCATGGAAGTTTCATCCCATGTTTTGAAAGCAATAGACATTTAGTTTGTAGGTGGAATGATTAGTTTGCTATTGAACATTTGTGGCTAGAACATGATGCATTCATGTTTAGAGCAATGTTTCTTGGGGATGCATCCCCAGTGGTATAATATGCATTCCTTGAAGTCAAGATGCTTGTGTTTAAAGGAGAAGATAGGCCTTGGGGATGTTCATTGTCGAGGAGGGTGCTATCTCATGGATGTCTTGAATTCAATAAGGGTTTCCAGTGCATTCCCTATGTGGTTTAACAATGTTAATTTTAGGTAAGTTCTATGCTGAGAGCAATTTACTTCAATTTTTCATTTATCTCAATAACAAGTCCATATTAGCAATCACATCAGCATGATAGTAAAGTGCAGATAGAACATTAAACATAAACATCAGAAAACAAGCCAAGACAAGAGGACACAAGATGTGGTGTCAGCCAGGGACAAACCCCAATGTGGGGAAACCCTTGATCAATTATTTTTATATTCTTCAATGGTTCAACAGAGAGAGAGATAGTCCATATACATCAGAAGTCAAAATTTTGACTCGTCAAAATAAGAGCAGAGATCTTCTCTAAGAAGATGACACATGAGGTAGCAGGTCTGAACTCAGGTGAAGGCATACTGCTTCAACTGATTCTCCAAGGTGATTCCATCACCATGCTGCACCCATCACTGTGCTGCATCCATCCAAGCTATATGCGACACCATGCTGCACACATCACTGTGTTGAATGGCTGATCTGAACGAACTCCAAACAATCCTAAGACAACAACCCCATGGTAGTCTTAGCTATGGTGCTATGGCCTACGGCCTAGCACATAGCAACGTTGAAGAGAGTGTCTTCAAAACATCACCAATGCATGTGATACTATTTCCTCTCATTGCACACAAACCATGAAGGAGCATATATATATATATATGTACCGAGACTTGTTGTGATATCACTGATATACATATTAATATAGCAAGGAGGCGATCCACATACTGTGAGATAATGCTGTATACACAAAAATGCTGAGATTGATATCACATAAATTGTGACTATGTGAAGAATGAATCTAACCCAGAATTCATATTAATACAATGCCTCTTTTCTGTGCCATCCATCTGAGGACTATCTTGACTACGTCTTTAATTTACAAGTATGCCGAGAATGATACAAGCACATAGCTCCTTGCGTCCTTCTATCATGCGTTGATCACCATGAGACTAACTTGGGTACCCATCCGACGTAGCAGTCAAACCCTGAATAGAAACCTCTCTGTGGTGCGGATATGGGTCTTCCTATTGTTGCGTTTGAGGGTCTCTTGTAACAACGAGTAGACCTCTCCTTAGGACAGCGGATTGAGGACCCCTTGGACATCGTATAAGAGCTAACGCTATGCCTGTGGTTAGGGCTTGTACTGACAGTAGTTAGGGCACATAAAAATCCTCCTTAAATTGCGGCCTAGTCTCGTCAAATATTGCGGATAGAAGACTGCGTCTAGGGCACCAACTTGTGACACTTGATAAGACTGCGGTTAGGGCTTGTCAAGGTCCCTTCTTTCCAGCGAATACCTGCCTCCTTTTGCTGCTTATGAAGCCCTCATTGACTGTGTTCTAGGTGACAAGAACAACAACATTAGACCTGCGTTTTGGTCACTTCCTAGCTGTGTTAAGGAAGCCTTCTTCCCTGACTGCGTTTGGGCTCTTTCTGTGACATCGTTTAGCCTTCATGACTGCATATTAGATTTAGGGCATCATTAGGGCAACATAGAGCCTATAACACTCCCTTTAGATCTCTCCTTCATCAAACCCAAAATAGAATGAAGAGAGAGATCACAAGAATGAGTGTGTGCAAATGACTTGAGTACCTCTTCTATTTATACTAAAACGTGGAGGACAAGAGGGGGTAATTTGGTTGCTGGCCGACCTTTGACGAATTGTCACAGAACACAAATAAAGTCATATCTCCATGAATACATATCGGAATCGGATGATCTTTAGATCAATCCTACACCTCTCGACGAGAGGAATCCAAGAAAAATATCAATTGCCATAAATAAGTAGACCCACATGGAGTTTGGCCCTAGTTACCAATTTTAACACTCACTCTCAACTAGGGAGAACTCCATCTGCTAATCCATACTATTTCAACTATCAGTGCCCTGCATTGCTCTGCTCTTCTCTTCTGAACTGAAGAAGAAGAAGTGATCGAGAATGTATCATACCATCCTCTACTGACTCGAAGTCAGTCCCACATAAAAGAGAGTGTCTCATACCACTCTTATTGATCTGAAGTCAGTTCCAATTAAAGAGAGCGTATCACACCACTCTTACTGATCCGAAATCAGTTCCAAAAGAGAGTGAGTTATATCACTCTTATTGACCTGAAGTCAGTTCCAATTGATCCCAGATCAATATCATCCTAGCATAGGGAGTACGGTAGTAACACGATGCGTCCATCGATACTACTATGGTCCCTATCCTCATTTCCCTACTCATTGGCCAGATGAGAGGTATTTCCCATGAGTCCCATAATGCATGGGTAGGATGTCTTAGCAGGAGAAGGATGAAACACTCATTTTGCCTACATGTCGCCAGGGGTATTCTAGGGGAACGCTGAACCACTCACCCTGTACACAACAAATCACTAGGGGAAGGTTGAACCACTCACCCTATGATGATATCTCGGTAGGAGAAGGATGAACCACTCATCTTGCCTACATGGCAGATCACTAGGGAAGGCTGAACCACTCACCCTATGGTTGCTCATCGCTCCAAGAAGTACCCCCAACCCCCCCGGAGCTCCTAGAGCTCAATGTCCATATTACGCTGGACCTTCAGGAGAGAGTCTCTCCATGATTCCTAGTCGTTCTCGGAAAGTCAAGAATTTGACCTTTCCCAGGGGCTTCATCTAAATATTGGTGACCTGCACATCAGTCCCAGAGTGATGGAGCCTTCTTGTTCCCCGTTGTACCACATTCCAGATAAAGTGGTACCTGATGTCTATATGCTTGGAGCGACCATAGAACACGGGATTCCTCAACAATTGAATGCCCCTTTGGTTGTCACAAAAGATCACGATGATATCCAATATGTGTCCAAACAGCTCATTGAAGAGCTTCCACAACCAGACAACTTCACGCGAGATCATACTTGTAGCTTATGTATCTGGCCTCATCGGTGCTCAAAGCAACCAACTTCTGCTTCCTGCTCATCCAGGATATCGAAGCGGAACCCGAAGAGAACCAACACCTAGAAGTGCTCTTGCAATCCTCCACATTGTCTGCCCAGTCAGCATTCGAAAAATCACCCAACCTTATATTTCCAACAGTGTATCTCAATCCATGAGAGATTGTGCCCCAAAGATATCTCAAAAGATTCTTGGCACCAATCCAATGAGGCTCAACCATATATGAGCTCAACATGCAAAACATATATCCGGACGAGAGTTCACCAAGAACATTAATGCTAGTATGAGTTTATGAAACTCAGAGGCATTTCCCAAATCATGTCCGACATCATTACTGCATAACTTCTTAAAGTTCATCAAGGTAGTCACGGGCTTGCAGTTCACCATTCCAAACCCAGAATCCAACTCCCTCTTACTTTTGCAAATGAGAGGGTTTGCACTTGTTAGAAAGAGGTCGTCCTCACAAGGTGCTAGTATGAGAGGTCTATCATCCACAACCTTCAAGAACATGTTTGGATCGGTTTCACTCCTAGTGAATCTTAGCTTTATCAGCGAGCTATCAATCCTCTCATATCAAGCCTGGGGTGTTTTCTCTAAATCATAGAGAGATTTCTTCAATATGCATACATGAGATTCCTGATCATGAATCTCAAACCCCTCAGGTTGTTCCAAATCTGTGGACTTGCTACATGAGGGGAATGGTCCCCTTGTAAGTTTTTCTTCGGTACATCTCGGACATGTACCTCTATGCTCTTCTTGAGTTCAGGCATTCCTATCACCACATGACTCACATCGGGTAGGGCCCCATTATGAGCAAACCTCAGGTGCTATAAAAAAGATGTGTCAACTGAAATGGTCAACATTGGACTTTCAACAAGTTGATACAAATTGCCAACCCTGAACTTCAAGAGTAAAAACCCCTTTTTCAAATACATACCTTTCCATTGATGAATGCCACCTTGAAACCTTCGTCTTCCATTGCCGAAATGGACACCAGGTTTTCTTGAGATCAGGTACATAAAGAACTTCTTGTAAATGTCGTGTTACTTTCATTCAATTGAGGAGTAACATTCCCTACACCCTTTCTGGGATAGGTGGCATTGACTCCAAGAATAATCTTCATGATTGTTTCCTTCTCTATTAGATTAGAGAGCGCTTCCCTGTGTCCGTTGAAGTGCCTTGAAGCACCACTATAAATATACCACTTTTCCAAAGTGTTTGGAGGAGAGGTAGTGAAGAGGGCTGATATAAGGTGATACTCTTGCTTATCCGAAACAACATTTGATTCTTCATACTTGGAGATCCTTTGTTTCTTGAAGAGTTGGCCATTTCCTTGATGACCTGCATTCCTTTTTCCTTTTCCATTGTACCTGTCATTCCTTCGATCATTGAGGATGCCCCTGGAATGATTGTTATCATCATCAAGTGATGTGTCCCTTCTATTCAGACACTCCTTCGCATAATGGCCAAATTTATTGCACGCAAGGCATTTTCCTTTCCTTCCACCCTTGGTGTACTTGTTCTTTGTAGCTGGTGCAATTTATAGAGGCTTAGGGATTTTATCCTTTACTGAGGAACTCATGGAGCCTTTTCGTCCTTTCCAACTGTCTTAGGTGATTGCTCTTTCACTGTTGCTTGGGATTTGTCTTCGCCTCTACTTCGATACCATGTTAATTTTAGGTATGTTCTATGTTGAGAGCAATTTACTTCAATTTTTCATTTATCTCAATATCAATTCCAGATTAGCAATCACATCAGCATGATAGTAAAGTGCAGATAGAACATTAAACATAAACATCAGAAAACAAGCCAAGACGAGGAAACAAGTTGTGGCGCCAGCCAGGGACAAACCCCAATGTGGGGAAACCCTTGATCAATTCTTCTTATATTCTTCAATAGTTCAGCAGAGAGAGAGATAGTACATATACATCAGAAGTCAACATTTTGACTTGTCAAAATAAGAGCAGAGATCTTCTCTAAGAAGATGACACATGAGGTAGCAGATCTGAACTCAGGTGAAGGCATACTGCTTCAACTGATTCTCCAAGGTGATTCCATCACCATGCTGCACCCATCACTGTGCTGCATCCATCCAAGCTGCATCCAACACCATGCTGCATGCATCCAAGCTGCATCCAACACCATGCAGCACCCATCCAAGTTGCATCCAACACCATGCTGCACCCATCACTGTGCTGAATGGCTGATCTGAACAAACTCCAAACAATCCTAAGACAGCAGCCCCAAGGTAGTCTTAGCTATGGTGCTATGGCCTGCGGCCTAGCACATAGCAACGCTGAAGAGAGTGTCTTCAAAACATCACCAATGCATGTGATACTATTTCCTCTCATTGCACACAAACCATGAAGGAGCACAGATACACACACACACACACATATATATACCGAGACCTGTTGTGATATCACTGATATACATATTAATATAGCAAGGAGGCAGATCCATATACTGTGAGATAAAGCTCTATACACAGAAATGCTGAGATTGATATCACAGAAATTGTGACTATGTCAAGAATGAATCTAACCCAGAATTCATATTAATACAGTGCCTCTTTTCTGCTCCGTCCATCCGAGGACTATCTTGACTACGTCTTTAATTTACAGGTATGCCGAGAATGATACAAGCACAGACCTCCTTGCGTCCTTCTGTCATGCGTTGATCACCATGAGACTAACCTGGGTACCCATCCGAGGTAGCAGTCAAACCCTGAATAGAAACCTCTCTGTGGTGCAGATCTGGGTCTTCCTATTGCTGCGTTTGAGGGTCTCTTGTAACAGTGAGTAGACCTCTCCTTAGGACAGCGGATTGAGGACCCTTTGGACAGCATATAAGAGCTAACTCTATGCCTGCGGTTAGGGCTTGTACTGACAGCAGTTAGGGCACATAAAAACCCTCCTTAAACTGCGGCCTAGTCTCTTCAAAGATTGCGGATAGAAGACTGCGTCTAGGGCACCAGCTTGTGACACTTGATAAGACTGTGGTTAGGGCTTGTAAAGTTCCCCTCTTTACAGCGAATACCTGCCTCTTTTTTCTGCCTACGAAACCCTCACTGACTGCGTTCTAGGTGACAAGAACAGCAGCATTAGACCTGCGTTTAGGTCACTTCCTAGCTGTGTTAAGGAAGCCTTCTTCCCTGACTGTGTTTGGGCTCCTTCCATGACTGTGTTAGAGTCTAGGGCATCCTTCCATGACAGCGTTTAGCCTTCATGACTGCGTATTAGATTTAGGGCATCATTAGGGCAGCATAGAGCCTAGAACACTCCCTCTAGGTCTCTCCTTCATCAAACCCAAAACAGAATGAAGAGAGAGATCACAAGAATGAGTGTGTGCAAATGACTTTTTTCCAAGGAAAAAAACGGTAACCTTTTATTAAAAAATTAATGAAAAGTTACACAAAGCAGATGCATTGAAGCATTCCGTAAGCTGCCACATGGGCCCGAGTGCTTTCGCACCCCACGCAACGTTAGAAGACTAACGTGCACAAAGAATAGGAAAAGAGAAAGAGAGGAGAGAGAAAGAAAGGGCAAAAAAAAGCTGAAAGTCTCACGCTTCAAGCTTTTCTCCCCTTTTTCTTTTCAACCTTGCGCCACTCTCCTTGTGTGGGCTCGATTGAAGCAATGACTAACTGTGTTTCTGCATTCTGAGTCCCTGTTTCTTTGTCTGAGTCTGAAGTATCTGAATGGTGATGCCGTTTGATGCCTCCCATGCTTGGATCCATGCTTGTCATCTCTGCCTGATTTTGGTGATTCTTTGTGCTCTTGTTTGTTGATGTAGTAATTTTTCCGGAATCTGAGAACAGATGTTCCTGATTGTTTGCCGTTGGGGTCGCTGCCGCGGTATTCTCCCCAATAGGATCATCATGTTGTTCAGGTGGGGCGTTAAGCTCCCCCTCATCCTCTATTTCTTCTTCTGGATTCACTGTGCATTGCCAGCCTCTTGGTTTGTGCACTTGTTTCTTATTCCTTCTGTTTTCTCTTTTATTTTGCGGACAGTTATTATGTAGATGTCCTGTTTGCTGACAGCCTCGACATCTGAAGGCCGTGTTTTCATAATCAAGAGGCTGTTTCCACTGAGAGTTGTTATGGATCAGAATTATATTGTCAGGAAGCCCTTCACTGAGATCAACCTCCACACAGATTCTGGCGAAAGTATGAATGCATCTTTCTATTCTTTCCACATCATGCTTGATGAATGAACCTATGGCATTCCCTATCGCTGCAAAAACGTTAGGAAACCAGAAATGTAATGGTAGATTGTGGAGCCTGACCCAAACCGGCATTTTGGAAACCACCATAGTGGAGGGGTCAAATCCCGGGAACCAGGGGGTCATGAAGAGTCCAGCATTGCCCCAGAACCATGGCCCCTCATGGAGGGCAAAATCTTTTTCCTTAACCGAGTCGAATTTTACAATAAAGAAACCCTTGGAGCACAAATGGATATCACAATTTGAGGTCCATGTGGAGAAGATCCATTGTCTTAAAGCATCTGTTTTAGGCCAAAACCCGTTGAATCTGCATATGACAGCCAGTGAAGCAAGATCAGAGTGAAATTTTTTTACCTCAGGCAAGTCGATTTGCAGAGCAGGAGTCTGTGATCTTTGCTCCACAATGTAGGGACCAGGAAGATCTGGAGATGGTGATGGCTTGTTTTTGACTTCCCCCTTCCCTTTGACAGCATCTTTAAAAGAACCAATGCCTTTAGGGCCTGAACCAGAGCTTCCTCCTCTCAACCTTGTGTTTATAATGATGGTTGAGTCTCGACCAATGCCATAGTGCTGTACTGTAGAATTTTCCTGCAGGATTTTACCTGCATGTATCAGGCTTATCAGATTTGATGGGATGCCCAAATCTGCTTGTATTTCATCCTTTATATTCTTTATCAGCTGTCCTGTCCAGATTTGCTTGCAGATAGTTTTTCCTGACAGGGTTCTGATGAAAATTTGGGTTCGATCCTGTTCTGGGTCCTTGAGGGCTAGCTTGGATTCTTTACCCCCTGAAACTTCTGCTATGCTCCTGTTTGGGCTGTCGCTTATTTGCATAATATGCTCGTCGAGCCCTCTGTTACAACGCAGCGTCGAGGTGGTAAGAGCCCAGATCTGCGCTGTAAAAAGCTTAATAGACTCCACGCACCGCGGCACCAGATCCCTACTCCCGCCCCATGCTTGATCTACAACTCTACCAATTAAAATCCGCCCTAGGACGGGAGATCGACTCCACAGCGCATCAAGATGGGGCTTGGGAACTGCCTCTCTGCCATGCCAATGTATAGCATTCACGTAGGCGAGCGTATCCAGAAGAGACCAGGGAAGAACCTGCTGTTTTGGGGTGCAAAACTCCGGGCAAACGATTTCTGGTGTCGCCCTGAGATAATCTATCTGCAACCTGACAGAGGTGAAACACACCGGTCGCAGATTCCTTTGGTTCGAACCGTAAAAAACCCTTTCCTCAGCAGATCCGGCCCCGGACCAGAAGAAGCCAGCGGGATCAGAGTTTCCAGCGGCCAGGCGTCTTGCCGATCCATAGCAAAGCAGTTCTTTTGGGGCCGCGGCGGCGCAGAAGCTCTCCTCTGAAACCCTAGATCCATAAAACGCCTCCATCGCTCCTCCTTCCCGTTGTTTTCAAAATCCGTGTGTGCAAATGACTTGAAGACCTCTTCTATTTATATTAAAACCTGGAGGACAAGAGGGGGTAATTTGGTTGCTGGCCGACCTTGACCAATTGTCACATAACACAAATAAATTCATATCTCCATGAATGCATATCGGAATCCGATGATCTTTAGATCAATCCTACACCTCTTGACAAGAGGAATCCAAGAAAAATATCAGCTGCCATAATTAAGTAGACCCACATGGAGTTTGGCCCTAGTTGTCAATTTAACAAACAAACCCCCCATAAAGTAAACAAAAGATTTGTTTTCAAATAAAATAGGGCATGTTGCACTTTTAAAAGCCTCTCACTCCCACCCAAAGATTTAAGTGTTCATTTTGTATCTGAGGATTTACATCTCTTGTTTGCATTGTTTGTATCATTTATGATGCATCTAAGAAAATAAATTTAAAACAGCCTTATAAATTTCAAGTGACTATGTAAGTATATCATTGCCTTTTCATCTTGATCTATGAGAAATGCAATGATTCATCCATTTGAATTTCAGATCATTGGATGTTGCATTGCATTTATTTTAATTTTGTGATAATCTTTAATAAAACTACTTTTTAATATTTTCTATAAATAAGTTCAAAACATCCTTTAAATTTCAAACAACTATGTAAGTATATCAGTGCCTTTTCATCTTGATTTAGGAGATAAACAATGATTCACCAATTTGAATTTCAAATTTGTGATAATCATTAATAATATTACTCCTCTTTTTATATTTTCTATATTTTTCTAATTTGGGGAAGATCATCTTGCGCCATCCCCCTCTCCCTATTCCCTAGCCCCCAAACCTTGGCAAAACACATTATTAGAGAGACAATATAGCTTTATCACCAAGAATTTGTGAAGTTAACTCTGAATCCATCATCATTATATACCATAATTTTGTCTAGCTATGTAAGAACCCCGGTTTGACAAACATATACCAAGTGAACAAATATTAGCAAATTGGATCTTTGGGAGTAAATAAGCAATGATTTTCTAAATGAAATAGTTGGTTCTTTTGCATATCGTTTGAAAGGAATTCCTTCAAGTTTTTTTGCATATTGTTAAGGGAATTACTCCTTTAATCATTTGTTATATTCTTATATATTTGTTGAATATTCTACAATAAGCACAGTAGAAACCATTCTTCTGATCTGATAATTACTATCTAATGACCTTCAAACAGTTTATCTCATGCTACTGATATCATTGAACAATTATACACAAAATTTCAACAATAAATACTGCAGAAACAATAAAGATTGTAATGAGATAGCCATGCACAATAGAGAACAAATTTTCCCTGGGAAACCCAAACTTGGGAGAAAACCCAGCAACTCTTCTTCTAGGAGAAATTATTCTTTAGCAAGGTATACAATCCCAATTTTTTAGAAATCTGTGCTAAAAATCCAAGTCCAAACTTCAGTAAAATTCGTCTTCTATCTGCTCCCATGTATGGCTGTTATAAGATGTGATAAGTGAGTGATCAAATGAAGTGTCATGTCATATATATATATATACAAGTTGATTAGGTGCATTTACCCCAAGGTACACGTCCCTTCATAACCTGGGCGGACTTGTCCTTTTTGAGCCTACATGAAGCCCAATAAAAAATCAAATTTTAATTTCAATTTTCATAAATCTTCTATGCCGACTTAGGAGTCCTCTTGGTAACACTTGTTGCATCAGGTCTCAATTTCTCTACAAAGTTATTTAAAAGGCCTGTTTCTATGCACACATTTGCTTGGCCTCTAAGTTCAATTTATATGGATGTTTTAATCTGCTTTATGGAGATATGAAGAAATTACCTGTGATGTTGCATACATGGACATTGGACCCATACTCATACATGGTAAGAAATTAGTATTTAATAGCCAGAAGATTATGCTAGCAAATCTGAGGGCCTAACATGAAACATCATTACATTTCCATAGGCCCAAACAGAAATGTGTGCTACAACTTTGTTGAATTCTTGATTAGGATCTCTGTTTTGTCCATTGCGATTAAACTCATGTACAGAGTTTGAGAATTAGCTTTAAGCGAATGGCTGGTAAAACAATATATGAAATCCCTCAGAATAATGTGTTAGCTGGGAAATTTAGATTCCAAGCATATATGCCTATATCAAGTGAAGCTGTGTCACCTTGTGATGGATACTGAGAGAAAGTCTCTTGCCTATTTTGGTGCAATTACAGACCCCTATAATGCTTCAAAAAAGGGTTGTTGAGTTTAACATAAGGCTTTTATCTACTCAAAAAAAATCTGCAAAAGTCAGTTGTCATAATAATAAATAAACATGGGGTTATATGAATATCTATGATAGGTGAACCCTCGAGATTGATTTTGACATACCACCTTGGGAGGAAGGGAAAGAGAGCAATAGATGCCACAATAGAGAGAGTCAACCAAACCATGAGTGGAACATTGAAGACAGTGATCTTTAGTTAGTGTCTGAACCCAAGCGGGAGCCTCTATGCTAATTCATCATTATGAAGTCACCAATATTGTGCTCTGACAATGTCATTTGGAAAGTGCGTTGAATTAAAGAGGAGTTGATTGGTCTGAGGAAGGCTGCTTGGAGCTCTGAACAAATATTCTCCTAATGTCCAAGTTCGATAAACTTCTAGAAGAGGGGAATGATTTGGTGACCTTCTCTTGTCCACAGAATTTATGGGCAGGAGAAGAAAGAATATTCCCTCAACTAACATTGCCTCAACTGTTGGTACTGGAACCAGTATGCAAGTTGATTGTGGGATGTCTTGAGTAATTGTGCATTATCGAATTGGTATGTTATTGTGACAACATTGATGTAGCTATAGGCTCACCTGACAACTGATTGCAAAATCAAAGGCATAGAAATCACTGATAATTTTTTAATGTTAAATTAACATGTCAATCAAGGCTTTAAGCTATAACTCAATATCTGCATTTTTAGCATTTATAACATAAACATAATGTACAATAAATAATCTTCTGTCTGCCTTCATGGTTGATGTCAGAGTTAATGAAGTGCTATCCTCCTTTTTTGTGTCAGCTGTGAACTGCAACCAGCCACCCATGCTTTGCAAGAGGAAAACAGTGCACTACCTTGTCTTCATATTCACAAGTCAATGGGTACCCCTTGTGCTGAAGAATTGAGCCAGTATTGCATTAGTGACCAACACTCGGTCCAATAGAGATCAGGAAGCCAATGCTTCTGCTCAAATCCTGGCCCTTCTCTCATAGATCAAGCCTCAGAGCGCTGGCTCACCATCATACCAGGGCGATAACTAAACCCAAGTGATAAGAATCAACCAACAACAAAAAGGCCTCCCAAACCAAACCTTTATCTCAAGGGTGAAAATAATGACTGTTTAATTCACTAAGCTAGTATGATTACTATTAGTCATACCAAAGCATATCAATACAAATTCCTAGAAGTTCTATCCATAAGAGATCCTACCCCTATCACTGATGGGAGAGGAATGGAACCGTTAAAATTCCATAATAATTAAGTACACTTTATGGGAGTGGCACAGAATAACCATATGCCCTCACATCAATAAATGCTCCATAAAAAATTACAAATATAATCCTCACAAGCCCCATTGCAATGTTTTTCCAATGTTAAATAAATTTTAATAGTTCCACAGTTTGCTGCAACAAATAAAAACAATATGCATTGTCATGAATCAGTCTCCCAACATGAGTGCATAGAACTAATACCATGGTCCTGAAGGCCTAGCTCCTAGGTATTTTAGATTAGGGAAGACATCATGGATCCAGTAAGGTCACAGAATTTTTTTCAAGTAATATTATTCCATCCCAGGGTGAACTCAAGGCTCACTGTTTCTCGTGATCTCCTTTCCTGTCAACAGGCCGTATAGGTTGGGTTTGTCCCTGGCCACTGACGTTGTCAGTGTGGGACCTAACAAGCCCTGTAACTAGTTATTGATCTGTAAACGGTGGGCCTATAGCCTATCCATCTCATCAACATGAATGCTTGTTGCAAAAGGAATTTCTCTGTTCTCTGCAAACATTATTAGACTTCCTTCAAGCGTGTGTCTAAACAAATACCAATCAAATAACAGAGATTTTGTTCTGCCTTCTTTCTCTCAGCACACTAACATTCCCTGCTTTCTAAGAATGTATATGCAGCGCTTTAATAAAATCCCACTGAAAATATAAATTCCATGCGTAAGGGATATTGCACCTTCCTCCTTATATAGTCATTGTTATGGCTACAATTATGCATCATATCCATCAGTGTATATTCTTATGCCAATAAGAAGCATATCCAGAATGGAAATTAACCAGCATATAAGAAGCAGAGTGGAATCACAAAGGGCAGAGTGCAAAAGGCATAGCCAATAAGATAACAGATGCCTTTTGCGTGTCTTTTTTCTAGTGTTGAGTTATTGTTTTGATTGTAGCTATTGAGATTCATATTGAGCTGTCTAATTCTTGGAGACTTATTCATCCCATAAACTATTAGGTACCAGTTAAAGAGAGTTCAGGGAGCAACTCAAAATCTTGGAGACTTGTCCACCCTATGGGCTATTGGGCAATTAATTAAGGAGAATTATCGAAGTGATCTTTGTTTGAGATTTGATTTGGACTGTTGATTGCTAAAGGGCGATTTTGAATGGGACCTCCTAGGGTTTTTCAGATTTTGCAATTTGCATTTTTTTCATTGTTGTAAGTTCATCAGTAAAACCCTGAAAAGGATATGGTAGTGATTTGAGTCTTTCGAAGGTTTCTTGCTCGTGTTTTTGTTGAATTTTCAGCATTTTTCCTTATAACTTCTAGATTTGAAGCTAATGAGCATATTGAGTGAGTTGGTTTCCAAGTGATTTTGTGATGTAACAGGTCTGGTTCTTTTGGTGCTCGTGTCAGATTTCTGTTTTGCAGGAAAGGAGACACTTCGTTTTACTGTATTTAGAAACTAATGTGTTACAGGTATGACACCAAGCCATGATAAAATACAAAGACAGACAAAATTGTCAACTATGTGTCTATGACTTTGCATAAGTGCAAACAAATCAAGCTGCAGGGTTCTCCAAAAGAGGGGTATGATCACTGTGATGGTCATTATCACCAACATGCAACAAGATCAGTAGCAGTTCTATGCTTTGTTGTTAATGGAGTTGCGTTTTACTCTTGCTTTGAAGGCTGTCCTCTATCCTGATGCGGGTGTGGCACTACAGAGATATAGGGTCATTTATGTTATTTTTTAGCTATCATTGTGGGCCAATAAGATCAGAGGTCCTATTGGTTAATGATTATGATGGAATATGATATGGAATTGTTGCATTTAGTACTCATTAGTGAGGAGATCCAACCAGAAAAAGAGGTCTCAAGTAGAGTCATTATTGAAGGGAGAGTCGTTCATGTCAATACTCCCTGGGTGGGATCATGGAATTGTTGTCCTAGCTCTGTCATGTCTTTATAGTGCGTTGTTCTGTGGATGATCTTTTTATACAGGCATACTTGTATTCAATATAAAATATGGTAATTTGTTAATGTCTAACAAATGACCAAAAATATGACAATAGGACTTGCAAGTACAATCAGGGAAAACAAAGCTGCTGGAGTACTCTAGGCTACACAAACCATATAACAAAACAAGACATGAAATTCATAATCAACATGAAAGAAAGAGAAGAAAGAGTGCAAGATATCTGTGAGAATTTGGTCGACATCGGAATAAACTTCCTGCAAATTCAAATGCCAAATAGGTATAATTGCCCATAGTTTTTATTTGCTGGTGTGTTGTACCGAAGGCTTGGGTGCAGGGAATACACATTGACATTTTTTATTCCTGGTTGTAGCTGGGTCCTGGGTGATGCCTCTGTAACTGTTTTTGACAAGTATAATCCAATTTGAATGGAGAAGGAAAGGAAACCAATATTAGGGGAGTCTGTGCAGGGTCTAGCCACATGGTGGCTATGAATGCTAGCTTATAAGGTAACTTTTGGGTAGTGGGTTTTGGTATTGGACTGTAGTAGTTTTGGGTGGAAAGCCTTTAAGACAAGGAGGTATTTATCTTGTGATAAGTGTGTTTTGATGTACCAATTTTAAATTTAGTGTGTGGTTAGCATGCACTAGTATGTCTTTGTTTTTGCAACAGTGTGCTGTTTTATGGTGGGAATTAAGGATTTCTGTGCTCAGTGGCCTATAGATCTGATCCAGAACTTTATAATTGGCAATCTTTTTATCAGAAAAAAGGCAGCACAATGAAAAATCTTAACCACTAAGATTTCTTGTAGCAGATGCTTTTCCCGGTTGCAAATTTATCACAATTTTGTTCCCCATCACTTTTAATCCCAGATATGCTATCCAAGGTCCGAGTATAATGGATCACTTTTTTTGTAGGTTATTGAGTTGTTGTCTTAATGCTTGTGTTGATGGCTTCTCAATGCAGATATTGTCAGATTGAATACTTGATACATTCATGTTGCTTTAGTTTTGTGAGTTGTAGTAAAATATGCAGCGTTTTCTTCAGCTGTCATATGTGTATAGTCACCACCGAAATTTGAGATTTCATCACTCATCTTAGTTTGACATTATGTTTTATTTGATGCTTTAACTGTACCATGTACTCGACACCTTTGAAATGCTGAACTGCTTTCTTCTGTAAATTGCTTTTGCTGAACAGTAACTGAAAATTTGGCATTTTTACTCTTTATGATATAGATTAAACTTTAAAGCAAATGCTTCTCTATCAATTTTAGTTATATTTCCTATCTACGCATCTCACACTTATTAGCTTGATGCTATTTCCTATTGTTATATCAGGCAAAGGATTTTTCCTATTGTTATTGTTTATTATCAGGCAGAGGCTATTTCCGATGGTTTTCTATGTATTTTGCTTGTGATTTCTGCCTATTTGTTTGCAACTTTGCATGTTAGGCCGTGATAAGTTTTTATTTAATTTGTTGTTGTTAACAGCTCTCATTTCCTTCTTCTAAACCTTGTTACAGGTTGCAAGCCAAGAAACATATGGAACATTGGGAGCCATAGTTAAAAGTCGAACTGGCTCTCGTCAGGTTGGATTCTTGACAAACCGTCATGTAGCAGTTGATTTAGACTATCCCAACCAGAAGATGTTTCATCCATTGCCACCAAACCTTGGTCCTGGTGTCTACTTAGGTGCTGTTGAGAGGGCAACATCATTCATCACAGACGATCTGTGGTATGGCATTTTCGCTGGCATGAATCCAGGTTATCTCCAGAACTTCAGAATCTCATTCATGGTGTACACCTTAACTACTTTTAGAAAACATGTTCTTCTAGTTCTAACTTGGTTTGTTTTGAAACAGAAACATTTGTGCGAGCAGATGGGGCTTTCATACCTTTTGCAGATAGCTTTGATGTTTCCAATGTTACAACTACAGTGAAAGGTGTTGGAGACATGGGTGAAGTCATGTTGGTTGACCTACAGGCTCCTGTTGGGAGCCTCATTGGTAAGCAAGTGGTGAAAGTAGGAAGAAGTTCTGGGTTGACAAGAGGAACTATAATGGCATATGCACTTGAATACAATGATGAAAAAGGCATCTGCTTTTTTACGGACTTCCTCGTTGTAGGAGAGAATAAACAAGCTTTTGATCTAGAAGGTGATAGTGGAAGCCTTATACTAGTTACTGAGGAAAGTGGTGAGAAGCCAAGGCCAGTTGGAATTATATGGGGTGGCACAGCAAACCGTGGGCGATTGAAACTGAAGAATGGTTCTGGTCCTGAAAACTGGACGAGTGGTGTTGATCTTGGCCGTCTGCTGGACTTACTTCAGCTTGACCTGATCACTGGTGCTGGAGGTCTTCGAGGTCTGAACTGGTCCCTGGTTTCTGTTTTCTCAGGAGATTTATTACTTTTTTGACAAGCATTGCACATATTTGAAGGAAATTATAATGTTATGCTTTTATTGCTCTATGCTGGTTTTATTTTTTATTGGCAGTTTTCCAAAGTAGAAAAAGGGTGATTGTATTGTGCATTATGTTTAAATTTGAACCACAAGCGTAGTTTCTTGAATCATGCCTTATGAGAGTCAGGACTCAGGGCGATGTATTTGCATTACTTATATCTTGGCTGCTAGTAGAGGCAGCAAAAGTTTGTATCCTACTTGAACTGGGTTTTTAATTATAATAGGTTGTTCAGTTGGGATTAGGGAGATGTCTTGAGATATCTTATGATTGATGTTTGATGCTTTTCTATTTTTTTTAAAAATAATATGTGTTGTGGGTTAAGCTTAAGAATGCGAATGTGTATGTATTGGATAGGTAATTAAGAAAGCATGAGGTATGAATGCATTTCAAATGCCGCAATGGGTTTGCATATTTTGAGAGATATTTAGAGGCATTTCATAGCTCAAGTAATTCTCTAATTATTTTCATGTTTGAAATGGAGGAGTTTACAGATTTGACGAAATGATTGATATTATATTTTCTTTGTTATCCGTAATTTGAACAAAGCATTTTTTCTTTCACCCTGGATGATGATGAAACACACATCCTCTACATTTCTTTGCTTGCCAGTGATTCATCTTTATAGGGCAGGGCAATGCGATTTTGTTTCTGAATGCAAGGTTGGACCTTATGATTACAAATAATTTTTCATATACTTTAAGATGCTTTGATTAAAGGTTCGGACTTGTAGAGGCCCCCTGAATAACCATTTACTGCTTCTACTATTGCAGAAGCTGTTGAGGAACAAAAGCGGTGGTCATCAGCAGTGGCCATTGATTCAACCGTTGGGGAGTCGTCTCCAAGAGGGTACAGAATTGGTCCCTTGACTTTGGCTGAAAAGGAGAAAACAGAAGAGGCATGTCCACTTATGCAGTTTGATAATGATGACATGTCCAGCTTTCATACACAGCATTTGGGTCTCCAGAGTGGAGCTGAGGTGACCCCAATATTTAGGCAGTCAGAGTTCATGACAAGATTGGCTGAGCCTTCAACAAGTGTTGAGCACCAATTTATGAAGGATTTTCATAGATCACTGGGCCATCCAGAGCAGGCCAAAAGTCCAAAGTGTGAGAACCTATCTGCACTTAGGGATGGGAAAGATGGTTCCAGCGAGGACATTTCTATTGGCTTGCATCTGGGTGACCGAGATGCAAAAAGAAGGCGTTCAAATGCATAAATGTGTGCTTCTCCGAGGATGGAATTTATTCCATGTACAAGTAACTAAACAACTGAAGTTTTGGCAGTGCTAGCACTCAAATGGGAAAGCCAAATGGAAATTATATAGCAGTCAGCATTATTGTTCAATAGTCACATAAACTAATTTTTGTCTATTGACATGTTCCATTGCTTGTGTCAGTCAGTTTCTGTTTCCCAATTGCCATCTTGGTTTGTAGTTATTGTTCCTTTTATGTCCAAGAGTTTTTCTCTTATGAATCACGTAGGCAAAGAGAAGGAAATCAAACACATAAATGTGTCTTTGAGGATGGAATTTATTCCATGTACGAATAATTGAACTGAAGTTTTGGCAGTGCTAGCACTCAAATGGCAAAGCCAAATGGAAATTATGTAGCTGTCAGCATTATTGTTCCATAGAGTAACATAAACTAATTTTTTTTCCCTTGACATGTTCTATTTCTTGTGCCATTTCTGTTCCCCGATTGCCCTTGGTTTATATTTATAGTTCCGTTGTGTTCTGTCCAATAGTTGCCTCATGATTCATATTCTATTTTCCTTCTCATATCTAAGTTGTAATACAGCTGAAGTTCCAGTTATTGCAGGTTAAATGCACTGTATCCTTTCAGACTGTGGCATCAAATAGTCAAATTTAAGTTTGGCTATTATAGGGAAATCCTTTCTTCACTGGTTATGAAGAATCTAACTTCTAGTCTATTCCAGCAAAATAATCTTCTATACAGTCAGTCAACCCAACTTATTTGGTTCTTTAGGGAATTTTTTTTTCCAAAATTCCCACATTTGATTGCACAGTAATTGTAGCGGAGCAAAGTAGAATGTTTCAGGGCATCAATTTCAAATGGTAGCTTGCCTTTCTGCAACCTTAGGCAAGTATGATACTTGGAAGGTACAGTTGACAGTTTGAACAGTATGATGTTTGATACACTTTTTGCTCACTTATTTTCTATTTTTATGATATGGAAGGCTGTTTCGAGAGAATTTTAACTGGACATGTGGATTTCTGAAATTTATCTACAAGCTCCTCCAGTACATCTCATGAAACCATAATACCATTTAGAGGCTGTTGGAACTCTACACTGCCACCCAACCTTTTCTGATTTATGAAGTCCAAAGGAGTAACAATACATACATTCCAAACGTTTAGTGCCTTCCTGACTGTAAATTGTAATCCTAACCAAGGTTCTTACATGTACATCAAAGTGATTCATGGAGGTGCAAGCTTGATCAACAAAGCAGTGCCAACCAGATATGTTAAATGAATTCAATTTCCATGGATCGTGCATGGCTAGAACTCATTTTTTGAAAGAAGCACATAATCTCCAACCAACATGAAGTTGCTCTTGGCGATCTTTTAGTGATCACTTAGGAAAATCAAATTGCTTAATATTGCCACTTAGAGTAATTATTTTCTTGTTCCTACCAAAAAATGTTTCACTATGGCGGATGGCTCAAGTTTTACTAAAGGTTGAATTTTGCAGCATCATTGTGGGGAAAGGGGACCGCGGCCAATAGAGCTCAATTCCTGTCAAGTGTTGGATGGCTTTCAGCGGTAAAACCTAAAGACCACCTTCAGGTCAAAAATTTCCTTAAACAAGTTTATGGTTGCAGAATACACAATGCTTAGCAGGATGTACACAATGACCTTTTTGATAAGGGAAAAAATGGCTGCCGCTTCTTTGAAGGTTATATCACATCCATGTATCTTAGCAATTCCTAAAGGGGAAGGCAAGAAGATAGCATTGCTGTGCTGGAAAGCTGGGCTTAATTCATATCCTTTATGTAAAACCCTAATATGGAAAAGCATTGTTGGTTGCAAGGACTTTGATTGCCGGAGAAAATAGCACTAAAGAGCAATCTGTAACAGCAACGGCAGTTGCTATGATCCATGGTGATAATGTGTAAATATTGAATATAGTGCTATATATAATGTTTTAGTATTTACATGTAATTATTAGTTGGGGAGTTGATAAATGGACAAAATTCAATTGTTTTGGTGAGCTAATTCTTCTGGCGCGAGGCAAAGTTACCCTTGAATTTATTCATTTGTTTGAAATTTCAACGATTTGGTATGTACCAACCAAAATAAAGTTTCATGGTTAAAATTCATGTCTACGTGAATTCGAACTATAACTTGGGCCAAAATTCCTATCGTATTTGAAAAAGAACTAAGAATTTTCATTGTAAGTATTGAATTTATCTACTTATTAAGCTACTTTTGTTAATATCTCTTTATTGGAAGTATTAGAAACAACTGTAGGTAAATTACAATACAATTGTGGCCATGGAGATGATGAACACTTGAAGGCTTGAAAGTAGTGGGTAAAATAGTACTAACAATGAGAAAAATTGGAATGATGAATGACGATATATCGAGGAATGGGTTCAGGTTGCAGAGAGTATAAGATTGGCATGTAATGTATGATAACAACAGAAATTATTGGTGATTAAAAAAAATATATATTTATAAAAATGGATGAGAAATGAAGTACTAAGAATTTTTTTTGCAGTGTGTAGTGGAGAGATAACAAATATATTTATAAAAATGGATGAGAAATGAAGTAGTAAGAAAATGTTTTTGCGATGTGCAGGGGAGAGATAACTAATGCAGATATGAGTTAGATGGATTTGGTTTGGTATGCAATGAAAAAGAGAATCCAAACTTAATTTTTTTTGTAGTGTGTAGTGGAGAGATAACAAATATATTTATAAAAATGGATGAGAAATGTAGTAAGAAAATGTTTTTGCGATGTGCAGGGGAGAGATAACTAATGTAGATATGAGTTAAATGGATTTGGTTTGGTATGCAATGAAAAAGAGAATCCAAACTTAATTTTAACTTAATTTTTTGGTTTTACTTTTATGTAGAAACAAATTATTTTATTTTTATTTTTTTCTCACTTGAGTGTATTGAATGAAGAAGTTGATGTGTTTTTGTCTTTTCTTTTTCTCTTTTTATTAAAAAATGTAAATTTTATATGAGATAAATTCTCTTTGCTTTTTTGGTGTTTCATTGAACGTGGAGTGGGGAAATAAATAATGCAGCGATACACTAGATGATTTTGGTTTAGTATGAAATCGTAAAAATAATACAATGTAATTTTGATTTGTTATATATATATATATCCATATCCATGTGTTTTGTTATATATATATATATCCACATCCATGTGTTTTGCGATTTTTTTCCGATGATAAGAATAATACAATATAATTTTGATTTGTTATATATGTGTGTGTTCTACTAAATTTTTCCTTGATAAATAAATTATTCTTACCTTTGCAACTAAGTGTAATATAAAGTGGAGAAACAAATAATACAACAATAAGTGTGATGGCTTTGGTTTAGGATTCTCACCTTTGCAATTAAGTGTAATATTTAGCGGAGAAACATATAATGCAACAATAAGCTTGATGGCTTTGGTTTAGGATGGCGTTGGCAAAGAAAATACAATCTTATTTTGATTAGTGATATATGTATGTATGAATATATGTGAATATGTTTTTTTACAAATCATTTCTGTAAATTTTTGTAATAATTTTTGTGCATTTACCATGGAAAAAATAAATTCTCTCATCATTTCACATTTGAACGTTTAGAATGAGGAAGCTGGTGCATTCGCGTATTTTTTTTTTGTTGTTGGAGAAATAAGTATTTGCTTTAGAACTTATCTGCAACATGTAGTGGTGAATTGAGTATTGCATTGATGAGTTAGATGGATTTGGTTCATTATGCAATCGCGAAGACCATTTAATTATATCGTAATTAGATATATATGTCTGTTGGCACTTACGCATAGTACTGAGGAGAAATTATGATTTAGTTTGGTTGATAAGGTTTTTTTCATTTTGTTTTTTCTGTTCTTTTCACTTTTATTTATAAAAACTGTAAATTTTACATGAGATAAATCTTCCTTTCCATTTTGGCGCTTCATGCAACATGGAGTGGAGAAACAAATAATGCAGTTATATAGTAGATGATTTTGGTTTACTATGCAATGGTAAGAACAATACAATGTAATTTTGATTTGTTATATATATATGCATGTGTTTTGTGATTTTTTTCCTCCATAAATCAATCATTATCACCTTAGCGATTAAGTGTAATATGTAGTGGAGAAACAAATAATGCAACAATAAGCTTGATGGCTTTGATTTAGGATGTGTTGGTAAAGAAAATACAATCTTATGTTGATTAGTGATATATGCTTGTATCTGTTTTATTTTCTTTTTTTGCATTTAATATGGACAAAATAAATTCTCTCACCCTTTCACACACATTTCGAATGAGGAAACTAGTGCATTTGTGTATTTTTATTTGGGAGAAATAAGTACTTGCCTTAGAACTTATTTGCAACATGTAGTGGTGGACTGAATATTGCATTGATGGGCTAGATGGATTTGGTTCATTATGCAATGGTAAAGACAATAGAAGTACATCTTAATTAGTTATATATATATATATATATATATATATATATATATATATATATTGGTACTTAAGCATAATACTGATGAGAACTTATGATTTGATTTGGTTTCATATGCAAATATGTGGCTTCTATTTAATATTTTACATAAATAAGTTCTACTTGTTTTCTTGCACTCAAATGCAACGCTTGGATAAATATATGATGTAGTGACATGCTAAATGGATTTAGTTTAGTATGCAATGGTGAAGACATTAAATTAAATTGGTGTATGAGACCCCCTTGATTGTGGGACCAAGGAGCTATTGTTGTTATGATGTAATGACATGCTAAATGGATATAGTTTGGTGTGCAATGGTGAAGACATTAAATTGGTGTATGAGACCCCCTTGATTGTGGGACAAGGGAGCTATTGCCGTGCAATGATTTGACTGGTAAAGTTTATAGAGGTGTACATACTCTTCTCCCCTCTGGGCTTGAACTTGTGACACTTTAGGATGAAACATATGTTTTTAACCATTAGGCCCACTCAAGTTGTGATGCACTAAATGGATTTGGTTTGATATATGCATGTGTAATTGTGTATGTGCATTTTCCATCTCTCCTCCTTGGTTTATCCAATTGGAGACTAGTGTTATTTGTTAGTGGCAATAGTGCTTGGTAATCTCGTAACATTACCTAAAAATAGATCCTGTGACCTTGTAACCTAATGGTGATTGGCGGGAAAGGATCCCATGACCTCCATCGACATTACACCTTAGTAGGAATGATTGAACCAATAGAGTTAACTATTGGGGCTTTGTACATATTAGTTTTTGTAGCACCAGAAGTGTTCTAGCCACAAAATTTGGTGGAGAGGTTAGAATACATGAGATCTCCAAAACCCAGAAATCGTTTTTGGAAATTTCGCCTAGAAGTTTCTCAATTAGAATATTAATCAATTTTTAAATATTTCTTAAGTTTAAACTTAGGGAATATGGTTATTTATTCAGTATTAATTGAGACAATGTGATAATCTTATAGAAACTCACATGGATCAATCAAGATATAATCCTAGCCATTGATTGAGTTTTAATCTTGGTCGTTGGTGTTTCAACAGTGGATTATAAGAGGAGATCGATGTGGTGATGGAGACTACACCAGTGAAGATAATTATTTGCCTAGGCAGTTTGATTTTTTAGTGCCAGTAATTTAGCAGAGAAGATAGAGTCAGAGGGTGAGTAGCAGGTGGAAGAGGAGGGTAGCAACATTCCGGGAGGAAGTTTTCAAGTTCCAGGAAGAGGCAAAGGAAGGAAGGCCGAAACCCCACAATATCTGCATAAGCACTACGCAGAGGGTGATGCAGAGGCTTAATGCAAAGGCTAGGGAGGTACTTTCAGAGGCAAAAATTAGCTGTGGGGTGAGAAAATTCTCACAATAATTTTGCCAGTGTTTTCCTCAAATTAAATTGCCAGTTTGGCATATAAATTATTGTACTCAGAATTGTTGCCGAAGAATAATAATAAAACCCTCATCTGCTGCACTGGGTTTCCCACATTGGGTTTTTCTGGGAATAGTTGTTCAAAATATCTGTGTCAAAATTCTTGTGTGTGTGCTAGAATTTCTCAGTCTTCAGTGTTTTATTTTCCGCAGTATTTTTATGGTGAAAATTGCAGTGGTGATTTTATTTGTTATTTGTCGTAGCAAATAAACTGCATAATTAAATTTACAGTTAGAAGAATAATTTTCAGTTACTGCAGTAGATAAAAATTTCACTTGGTATTAGAGCACATTTGATTAGTTGGAGAGCTCAGAAATGAAGAAAAGGTATTTTGTTGCTCAGCAAGGGCAATACGCTGAAATTCCCAAGGGCAACACAATCTTTTTGCCAAGAGGCCAAGTTGCTTGAGAAAGTCAGATTTTCCTGAGAAAGGGGCAGAAAAATTTGATTCTTCTAGTTTAAGTGATTCCAGAGGCAAAGGGAGCAACTCAGTTATTTCGTTGGGCGAATTTCTACCAAGATGTAAAAGGTTTTGCAACAGATTGCTAGTGCAAAACTAGTGTCAGGTGAAAGAGGAATAACACCATAAATTCTTCAACATAACCATGGACATAAGTGACTTTAATGAGACTTCAAATTTGTCTTCTAGGTTGGAGGATGAATTTTCTCGCTTATCAGGATCAACTTCACAGGGTGTCTGGTATATAAATAATGGAGCATCATCTCACATGATAGGGGTTAGAGAATATTTCTCTAGCTACAAGGAGGAGCAGATGGATTTCCAGATTACTATGGGAAACATGACGAAATGTACAATAGTGGAGAGAGGTACCATAGATTTTTAGAGGGAGTGAGGAGCAAGCACCAATGCTAGAGATGTATTGCATGTGCCAGGATTGGGTATGAACCTGATTTCAACATCCCAGTTACATGATAAGGGGTATGATATTCATTTTATAGGGAAGAAAGTGTATGTCAAACACCCAAGTTATAAAAAGGTAAGACAAATTGGAGTTCGAAGTAACATATTTACCGATTATAGATTGACTCTCCAATGACACTAATAAGCAGTCACAGTAGCAGTGGGAAGGAGTTGAATGAGTTATTATGGCATACGAGAATGAGACATCTACACCATGGAGCACTCAGGATGCTCAGATAAACGATAATAGGGGCTTTAGAACTTGGTGCGAAACATGATGATGTGTTTAGAGGATGCGTACTTGGAAGTATGCTAAGGCAACATTTCCAAGAAGTGACAACAAAGCTGATGGCGTGTTAGAACTCATACATTCAGATATTTGTAGCCTGATGTCTATTGAAGTTCTCAACGGTGCCAAATATTTCATCACCTTCATTGATGACCATTCCAAGAAAACCTGGATCTACTTTTTGAAGACCAAAGATGAGGTCTTCAATCGTTTTAGAGAGTTTAATGCTCTTGTGGAGAATGCGTTAGGGAAGAATATCAAGGCCCTTCGCTCAGATAATGGTGGAGAATATATTGATAAAGGTTTCATAGATTTCTGTGCGAAGGAAAGCATAAAGAGAGAATGGAAAACTCCATATAATCCACAACAGAATGGTGTAGTGGAATGAAAAAACAGAGCCATTGTTGGCGCTGCAAAGACTATGTTATATGACCAGAATTTACCCAGATTTCTATGGGCAGAGGCATGTAACATGACAATATATATTCAGAAAAAGATTCCTCATAGAGCATCGGGGAAGAAAACACCAGAAGGAGTCTTCACAAGGAAGAAGCTAGAAGTTAGTCACTTTATAATTTTTTGGGAGCATTGCTTATTGCCACGTGCTAGATGAGAAACGTACCAAATTGGATCAAACCATAGTGAATGTGTTCTTCGTTGGGTGCAACGAAACCTCAAAGGTATACATGATCTACATTCCTAGAAATAAGAAGATTGTAGTGAGGCAAGACGTGAAGTTCATGGAGGACTGAGCTTTCAGGAGATCTCGTGAGATGCCTGTAGGTGATCATAATTAGTCAGCAGAAGATCCTTTGGTCTAGCCACATGGGAAACCAATGGGACAAGCAGGAGGACAATCACAAGGATTGAGCACTGTAACCAATACTAATATTTTCTCAAGTGCAGGAAATTCGAGGATTTCTCAACAAATGGAGCAGTAGAGGAAGGATGAGGAGCTGGATGAACCGCCCATGACTGGTCGCCGAGCCAATAGAGAGGTTTGTCAGACATTGAGAGATACGAAGGAGTTTATTGGAACAAAAGGACAAACAAAAGACAACGCAGACATCTTGACACGTACCAAGCATTGGTGGCTAAGATTGCAGAACCTTCCAGCTTTCAGGAGGCTGCACACCAGTAAGTATGGGTAGATGCCATGGTAGAAGAGTATAGGCCTATCAGGACAAATGATATCTGAACGATAGTGCTAAGGCTAGGAGATAGATCAATTGTAGGTTCTAGATGGATCTACAAAATCAAATATGTTGGAGACGACAGTGTGGAAAAATAGAAGGCTAGGTTCGTGGCAAAGGAGTATGCACAGAAAGAAGGGATAGATTATGAGGATACCTTCGAGCCTAGTTTTTAGATACTCTTCTATCCAGTCAGTTATATCTCTAGCAGCTAAGATGATAGATCCACCAGATGGGCATCAAGACAACCTTCTTGAACGGGGTGATAGAGGAAGAAGTGTACACAGAACAACTAGAGGGCTTCGAAACTCATGAGATACACACTCATGTATGAAGACTGAAGAAATCTCTATACAAAGTCAAGTAGGTTCCCAAGCATGGTATGGTAGGATTAACAACTACTTGCAGTAGATGGGATTCGTTAAGAGTGACGTAGATCCCAACCTTTACTATTTGATGGTAGAGGGTGAGCCATTCATCCTAATGTTGTATGTGGATGATCTCTTCTTGACAGGATCATTAGAGCTCATAGACGACTGCAAGAGGAATTTTGCAACAGAGTTTGACATGTAGAATTTCGGGTTGATGCACTATTTCCTAGGATTGGAAGTGTGGCAAAAGAATGGGGAGATATTCCTTGGGCAAGGAAGATACACTACATATATTTTGAAGATGTTCAGAATGTAGGATTGCAAACCCATGTCTACACCCATGATCACCAACTAGAAGAATGTAGATGCATCAAATGACAAGGATGTCGACCCCACCTTGTATAGACAACTTATTGGGTCTCTCATGTATCTAGTCAATACTAGGCCATATATTTGTTTTGCAGTCAATACTCTTAGTTAGTTCATGGTAGAGTTGAAGAGGGTACATTGGGCAACACCAAGACACATTATGAGGTATGCGCATGGCACAATCGAGTATGGGTTGAGATATACTCAAGGAGATGAGTCAGATTATATGGATTCACAAATGCAGATTGGGCAGGAAGTTCAGTGGACAGGGAAAGTACTGTTGGGTACTACTTCAGTGTTGGATCAGGGATGGTTTAGTGTAACAAGAAGTATAAGTCAGTAGCATTGAGCTCTGCAGCAGTAGAGTATATCGCAGCAAACACAACCACGTGCAAAGCTATATGGCTTCGGAAGTTGCTAGTGAGTTTGTTCAGGACGAGGATGGAGGCAACCAATGTCTATTGTGATGATCAGAGTTACATAAATCTCTTTTAGAATCCAATGTTTCATGTCAGGTCGAAACACATATATTCGATGTCATTTCATCAGAGATTGTGTACAACGTGGAGTAGTCCATCTACAGTGTGTTCCCACAGAAGTGCGGGTTGCAGATATACCCACGAAAGCTATAGGAAGAGATAAGTTTGTTTATTTTAGAGAATATATGGGTATGGTGGAGAACCCGTTTCAGTAGTAGAGGTAGATTACCTTGGATTATTCTCAGCAGCAACAACAACAGATGAGAGGGAGTTGCAGTGCATATGCAATGCTAGAAACAATATGTTAGTGTCAACAACAACATAGATGCAACATATATCAGAGTTGCGCAGTGGTTGGTGGGAAATATGGCCAAACATCAATTGTGTGTCAGAAGATGATGCAGAGACAATGTGTTGTGGTAGGGAGTGCATCACTAGAACACATTCTTCGCTAAGAGGGAGTGTTAGTTTTTGTAGCATCAAATGTGTTCTAGTCACTAAATTTAGTGGAGAGGGTAGAATACATGAGATATCCAAAACCCATAAATCGTTCCTGGAAATTGTACTTAGAAGTGTCTCAATTAGATTATTAATTGATTTTAAAATGTTTGCTAATTCTAAACTTAGGGAATATGCTTAATTAATCACTATTAATTGAGACAAGACGAGAATCTTCTAGAAACTCACACGAATCGATCGAGAGATAATCCTAGCCATTGATTAAGTTTTAATCTTGGTCGTTGGTGCTCTAACAATGGATAATAAGAGGAGATCGATGTAGTGATGGAGAATACACCAGTGCAGATACTCAGTTGCCCAGACAGTTCAATTTTCTTAGTGGAAGTAATTCAACAGAGAAGATAGAGCCAGAGGGTGAGTAGCAGGTGGAAGAGGAGGGTAGCAACATTCTGGGAGGAAGTTTTCCAGTTCCAGGAAGAGGCAAAGGAAGGAAGGCCGAAATCCCCATAGGATCTGTGTAAGCACTGCGCAGAGGGTGACGTAGGAGGCTCAACGCAAAGGCTAGGGAGGTAATTTCGGAGGCAAAAATTAGCTGTGGGGTGAGAGAAAATTCTCACAATAATTTTTCCAGTATTTTCCTCAAATTAGATTGCCAGTTGGGCATCTAAATTATTGTACTCAGAATTGCTGTTGAAGAATAATAATAAAACCCTCATTTGTTGCATCGATTTTCCCGCATTGAGTTTTTTTGGGGACAATTGTCCAAAAATAACTATGTCAAAATTCTTGTGTGTGTGCTAAAATTTCTCGGTCCTCGATATTTTATTTTCCGCAATATTTTTTGTGAAAATTTCAGTTGTGATTTTATTCATTGTTTTCCATAGCAAATAAACTACATAATTAAATTTACAGTTAGAAAAATAATTTCTAATTACTGTAATAGATAAAAATTTCATAGTATACATATATATGTATGTGTGTGTGTGTGTGTGTAGAATATATGTGTAGTTCACGTATATACGACCCAATTAGTCGTTGGTTCACGAGTGAGATGAACATCAACAATGTGTATCTGTATGCATGTATAGGAGTGTATTTCCTTGTCAAGGGAAACATTTGTAACTTTATATTATTCAGATCAAAAAACAAACTACATTTAGCATTTATCGAAGCACTAAATAATAAAAAGTAATGGTCCATTAAACAATCCACAAGGTCTACCTATCGGGGTTAATTGATCTCTAATAATGCTTAGATGATGAAAGCATAGCGTAATGCCTTAACCATTTTTCAAAAATAAAGAGGTGCCATCATCCTTTAAAACATGAATCATATCCCAAAACGAATTTTGCTTTTAAAATTGATTGGAAAAATATGAAGAAGAACATGAAAATGAAAAGCATATGGGTCCATCGGCTATCATCTTCAAGGATTTGTAGGGGATTATACCCTTGCTTCAACCTCCCCCTCTTTTTAGGAACCATATTTTCCTTGAGACCTTTGCTTTGGATAACCCATCGACATTATAATTGTATTGATAATAGACTTTGAAACTTATTACCTCGAACTCAACAACATTGAAAATTTGTTCTAATAGGGGTTCGAGAGAGGATTTTAGGGTTTAACAATTTCTTAAAACCCATTCAATGACCAACGTGGATTGGCACATGACTTTCTTGTTCATATCCTTTTTGATAAACATTTTCAGTGGGTTTAGGACTGCATGCACTTCAACACAATTATTGGTTCCACTCCCCAATGACAACTTGAAAGAGAACATTGATCCATTACCTGAATACAAGACACCCTCAACATTTCATGGACTTGGATTTCCTTCTTGGGCAACATTAAAAGAACCTTAAGCACATTACTTTTCTACCATAAGGGGGCTAGAACTTTTGCGATTCCTCATAATGTAAGGTTGTTTTAGGTCTTGCTACATATATATTTATTAGAGGAAAGAAGGGTTTATCTTCAACGAAGCCATGTTTTTTGCGATCCATATTTCCCATGCAACAATACATGGGTAGAGTTTACACTACGCCAAAGCCATATCACTCATCTAGTTCTTGAAGCATTCACTAAGTGGGTTTCCAATCTAGCATGCCACTCTTGATAAATTGTATACCTCCTATCATACTTCTTTTGCAAATGCACAGTGCAATAGAATATGTCATATGGTCTCTTCATCCATCTTACATAGGTAATAGAATCTTGGACACACTAGTACAAAATGGCTAATTAGTTACTAAAAAAAGGACTAAAATTTGCATATAAACGACCATTTTTCAGTTGGTGACCAATAGTAGCTAATTTATAGTATCTTATAGCACGACCAACTTTTAGTCATTTGTAGCTTAGTCATTAATTGATTGTCTCAATTTTATCATCTAATAGTATATTTAGTCATAAATTTGGTTATTAATTGTCATAATTAATGACCAAATATACAACAAAATATATTACTATATGATCATCTGAGAAATCCAATTAATGACCAAAGAAATATAACCAAAATGTTGGTCGTGTTATAAAATACTGTAAATTAGCTACAAATAATCATATATATATAAATTGTAGTCATCGTTTAAAACCAATTAATGACCAAAGAAATATGACTAATTTTTGGTCGTGTTATAAGATACTGTAAATTAGCTACTAATAGTTGTATATATGCAAAATTTAATCATCATTTATAATCACAAATTTACCATTTGCAGTATTCATTTATCTTTTTTTGGTAGTTTCATATTCATCATATAAACACCTAATTTAGTAGTCTATATTCATTTCATCTACATTCATTAATAATTATTATAAAAAATTAATTTAGTCATATATTCATTTTATTTGTGTTCATCATTAATCAATATAAACTATTAATTTAGAAGTTTTAGATTGATTTTATGTGTTCATTATTAATCAACATAATTTAATTAGTATGGTTTTGCGACTAAACTAAAAAAATGTCATACAATGAACATGTTCATCTAATGTGAAAACACAAAGTTACATATGTTTATTACAATACTAAATAATATCAAATACAACTATAAATATTATATGAAATTTCAAGTATTACAATACGAGTTTTCAACTTAATATTAGTCGGGCTACAATTTACACATGAAATAATGTTTCATCACTTCAAAGCATTATCATTATTTTGTCAAGGCATTGCAGGTGAATTCATCAACTCTAAAGACTTGACCATCGGTTTATATGTGTGTATCTCATGCAAGATATTGGCTTTAAAGGTATCACTAGACCGATTCTCTTCTCTCTCTTTCTGCATTTTTCACTCCATTGTTATTTTCTCTTTCTTAAATTCCTCCTTCTTACCATCAATATTGAGTTTATCTTCTGAAAATGAAAGAAGATACAATGCAAAGTATAATACACCAAGGACAATGAACATTGGAATATAAACTAAAGTAG
Source organism: Pinus tabuliformis (assembly GCA_031772625.1). Classification (NCBI taxonomy): domain Eukaryota; kingdom Viridiplantae; phylum Streptophyta; class Pinopsida; order Pinales; family Pinaceae; genus Pinus; species Pinus tabuliformis. The sequence continues at coordinate 750,798,581 of CM062818.1, forward strand.
ACTATAAAGGATTTATACGACATATACCTCAACATCATCAATGTCAATGCCATTTTTTTCCCTAGAAAAGTAAAAAACGCAAACAAATTTTCTTCTGTTGGGAAATAGTTTTTAGTTGAACGATAATGGCCACTATGCGTCTAGATGACTTGTATAAACAAAGAAAATAAAATGTTACCATAGAAAATAACACCTTAGGAACTTAGTATTCAACCTTCAAGAAAAGCTTAGGCACAATCATACCAACTAAGTTACATGCTAAGAATATCAGATAGTAGATAACTTGTGAAAACAAATGGAAAAAAAAAAGATCAGTGTAAAAAATATCCTTATTTCTTGTCCTAAAAGAGTCATGTTCCTTAAAATTGGAGATGCTTTTGCCCACGGTAAAAATTCCTAGCTATTATGACATATGTTTTTAGGATCATCAGATTGATCCAACATCATATTGGATTGTGGAGACAAAATGATTCAAATTTCCAAGATGAGTACCTCACTTGGTTGAATGAAGGTGCTAGCTGTGAGTAGTGTCAAAACCTTGGAAGAAGAACATTAAGGCACAATAAAATATATCACCACGGTCCATTGAAAGAAAAAATTTCAATCCCACAATGGCCTTTGGTAGTATATTTCGTTGGATGGATATCACACTCTAAGAGATGATAATCTAATACAATGAGAAGTGTACATATATTGTCACAATTTCCTTCACAGTTAGACCCTATAGTTGTGTCCTATAATATTAATCATATTATACTATTTAATTATAAAATTATGACTATCAGATAATTATTAGTTTGAATAATTAGTCTAAAATTGTATTTTGAGTATTTTTGTATACATGAAAATATTCGAAAAAAAGTATTTTTTTATGACAAGTTAATTTCGAGTGAATCTAAATACACAAGAAATTATGGCGTCTCAGTGTTCCTGTAGTGGTTATCTGCCCATTGTACCAATTGCTCCCATGTCCTCTATTGCTTTTGGTGAAGTCCTATTTGATGATTTCCAATGCCAATGCAATGGACATTTATCCTGGATGTTTTTAAGCCAAAGGGAAGCTCCACAAGTAACAACCAAAAAGTAGCCTCAAATATATTATTGGGGGCCAAAATGTAGTAATTATATGACAAGCCAAGAAAAACTGCACGTTAATCATCTTCCCTTTAATATTGATTAATAATTTCTTTGCATGATCATTTAATACTAGAGTGTCAAGTAGGGACATTTAAAGTGAGCCATCATCAATATCACCTTTGAGAGTGCTTAATAGTTAATACTTCCTATTACACACATAGTAGATCACCAACTTCAAGGATAACAATATAAACACGACAAAAATGATATTAAAAGGAATGCTAGGAAGTCAAATGTGACTAATCTTAAGTCAAGAAAATACCAAGCCCTTCACATTAGCAAGGCATTCTAGGCACTAAAACAGAAAATCCTTATATTGCATCATTTTCACCTTTTCTTTAATTTCCTTAATTGAGAACACAACTTTCAAAAAAAATAATTCATTGAAACAGGTCTCAAAATCCTAACAAATATTGAAGTGATTTTCGTATTAATTAAATAGAAAGGCAATCGTTCGATATGCTTTTAGCTTGCGGAAGAGATTGACGAATATGAAGCTTTCTCGTCCCTTGGCCATAATCAAATTGTAATCTGTGGGTTCCAATCAAGTAATCACTTTCCTTCCAAGATGGTTAAGAGATCACTTTGGAGAAGGGATTCTAGAGGCATTGGGATAGTAGAAAGATAATTAACTAGGAGGAAAAGGAAACACTTTAGTGGGTGCTCCAAAATATTTGAAGGCAACTGAAAATGATTTTACACTCCCTCCACGTATTTGAAAACAAAACCCTTCCGTTGCATCTAATATATTTTCTACCTTTCTGTAATCTGTAATTCTTTGAGCAAGAATACAACATTCATATATTCTCATGAAAGAGGACTCTTCATAATCCTAGTAAGTTGGGCTCTAATAAATAAACGATTTCATGTAGTGAAGAAATCTTACATGGTAGATTCCAGTGATTGAAATGACAACTTTATTCTTAATCTCATTACAACAAAAACAAATTCAACCATAACTAGTTGGGATCTAGAAAATCAAGAATTTCATGTAGTAAAGAAAACTTACATGGTAGATCCCAATTATTTGCAATGAAAACTTTATTCTTGATCTTATTACAACATAGTTAAATTAAAGAGTACATACATATTTCTTTATCTAGGACAAACTTTGAACACATTCTAAGATTTCATTGAAAATATAATGATACGATTTACCTGTAAGACATGAGAAAGTTATCTACATCTACCACCTGACACTGGACAATAGTGTTATTGAGACACAATCTCATGGCATTAGAATCATGTAGATAGATAGTGCTATAAAGAGACCTTGCAATACTTATTCAACACTACCTTCAAGCTTCAAAATCGTCAGTTGATTTACTTCAGTAGCAAATTCTAGTGGGATCTCATTAAATAAAACTCGACAAAAGCCATTTATGATAGTTGTCGCTGCCTTCTCTGGATCTATCCCCCTTTAGAAATAGAATAAATGATCTTCCCTAATTTTTGAGTTACTTGCTTCATGTTCAACATGGGTTGTTGGGTTCTTCACCTGGAAAAAGTTGCAAATATTAGATGCATAATGGAAACAAGCATGTAATTCAAGATTTCTCCTAAAGTCTCTTGCGTGAATTATAAAACACCATCTAGTTAAAACATGATATATGGTAATAAAAAAAACCTACCCAAGGTCCCACTTAAGAATTCAGGAAGTTGCAAATAGGAGATGACTTAAACAATATCGACTATTTAATTGCATAATCACATTAAACTAAACAAACCTTTAAAATGTTGAAAAGTGTGAAAAAATGGAGTTGGAATATTATAGTTACGTCATGGTAGAAATAGCTACCTGAAATGTAACTTCTATATAACATTCAAAATAGCCTTTTTTCAGTCATTAAAGAGACTAACCTTTTTTATTTATCTTGGGTTAATAACTTAATACTCCACCAAAAATAGCAATAGTTATGAATTGGTTCTATTCACCAACCAAGGGGAAATTTTAAACCAGTGTGAAAATGTTTACTCATTCCCCTGCCATATTTCTGATATTTTATTTGTGTGTGGATCTAAGCTACATGTAAAGTAACTTCTATTCCCCTGTCACATGTATGATATTTTATTTGTGTGCGGATCTATGTTACGAGTAAAGTAAATTCTACATATTTGACAATTTTAAATGTAAAAAATTGCCCACACTGAAGTTATACGATTAACATATGCACAATAAGATACAATATGCATGAGCTGTAAGTAATATGAAGTTTATTTGTTATATTAAGACATTTTTTTTCTCATCTAAGCTAAGTGTAATGTAACTTATACATATTTGACAATTTAAATGTAAAAAATTACCCAGACTGAAGCTATACAATTAACATATACACAATAAGATACAATATCCATCAATTGTAAGTAATATGAAGTTTACATGTTATATTAAGACAATTTTTTTCAACTTCTACATATTTGATAGTTTTAAATGTAAAAAATTACCCACATTGAAGTTATACAATTAACATATGCATAATAAGATATAATATGCATCAAATGTAAGTAATATGAAGTTCACATGTTATATTAAGACAAACGTTTTCTCATCTAAGCCACATGTAATGTAACTTCTACATATTTGACAATTTTAAATGTAAAAAATTACCCAGACTGAAGTTATACAATTAACATATGCACAATAAGATATAATATGCATGAGAACATGAAGTTTACATGTTATATTAAGACAAACTTTTTCTCATCTAAGCTATGTGTAATGTAACTTCTACATATTTGACAATTTTAAATGTAAAAAATTACCGAGACTGAAGTTATACATATGTTAATTAACATATGTACAATAAGATACAATATGCATATGTAAGTAATATAAAGTTTACATGCTATATTAAGACAAACTTTTTCTCATCTCATTAACTCTTTTATTATAATTGGTGATGGATATAAATTTTAAAATTATGAGCCATCCTTGTCATATCTTTTTTTTTAATGATGGATATAGATTTTAAAAGCATCAACCTTATTTGTTATTTTATGTACGGTCAATTGAAATGGAAGTACTCATAATTTTATTCAATATTATCTTTCACAACTAGGAATAAAATGATGTGGGGTGGCGTTTCTAGTGATTTTCAAACTTGTTTTAATTACCCAAATTTTGCCTATTTAAAGTAAATAGTTGCACTGACCATCTTATCCTCAAGTCAATAACTTTGCTTGAGGGTGTCTTCATTTTATGATGACATCCACCATCTCTGAAAATTATGAAATATTAGTTGTAGCTTGCACTAAGTGAACTATGTTGGCATGGGATATTTTATTGTATTTTTTACTTTGTGTCACAAATTTATTGATATTTTATGATTCTTGGTTTCGTTTTCCATGCCAAGACTGGGTTCATCATGCCTTCTAGGATTTTTAGTTGTGCACACATCATATTGCTCACTTCTAATTTTATAAAAACAGAGAGTATGCACAATGACATGTAGTGACATGTGAGTGTCTATTTTACACAATGATATGCTTGATTTTTAACCCATTCCAATCCAGCTAGAGAAGAAAATAGTTGAGGAGCGACAATGACACAAGAAGGACTATCATTAAATGAAATTAGAGACTTTATAATGCAACTCAAATTGTACCTAAATGTAAGGATAAGTATTTGCAGCTACTTGGTCACCAATGAGCATCAAATCATACTATGAAAAATTCCTTGCATTTTGAGAATTCGGTTGCACCTGCACTAATCCTCTGGAGCATTTCCTTGACTTGCTTGTAGATATACTTTTAGAAACAATCCTACTCTTGCAATTCTTCCCTATATGGATCATCTTTGTCCTCGTATCTCCCTATTGATAGTTATTTGTCAAGGCAACAAAATATAACTCTCCAATTTCATCATCGCCTTTCAAAACAACGATTGCGTAATTGCAGGTGATTGTCGAACCAATGTCTACTTAGGTCTACGAAATCCTTGATTTGTCTCCATGGCACAAACCTCTTTTCGTAATAAAATTATAAATCCCACCTCTGCATTCCTCATCCCTGTCATACCAATTTTGTACAGAGGAATACTTTAACTCAACTCCCTTGGTGCAATAGAGATCCACTATGGGAAACAACTAGTTTATCTATTACCTTGTGTCTAAGCGGCCTCTTCTCTATAGAAAAGCAGGAATCTGAAACCTTAATCAGGGCGCTTACTAGAACTCCACATATTTTCACCTATTTAATCCACCTCTGTTCAAATCAAGCCGAGTTCCCATTGCTTCGATATGGTTGAGTCGACCAACGTTTATAAAGGCATAGAGTTAACCGTATATCTGTGACTACAAAAGTGTGATATATAAAAATGGGAATATTCATACTAACTGAGACCCATCTCTCCACACATAAATTGTTCAAGCCCATTACAACAAGAAAATTGCATAAGGGTGATGTATTTGGGGTTTTGAGCGAGAGATCCAGCGTAGGGAGGAAGCCTCCAAGAAAGGAATTCATCGAAGTCCGATCCAAACTGCCTTTATCCCACCCCTGCAGATCTATCTCCAGATATCCACATAGTCTAGACTTTAGTGGCCTTCCAACAATTACCCCATTATCAGAAAGTTGTTCGTACCTCCCAAAATTTGTGAGAATTTGAACCTTGCCAAAATGCTTCCTAACTAGATCAAGATAGTCGTAACTTGTGAACATTTTATTTGAACCCAACGCTAAAATTTAAATGAAAAAGAAAATAAATATGCAGATATCAACAAGCCAGAGCAAAATGCAGTGTTAAAATGTGATGTTGTAACTTGTGAACATTTTATTTGAACCCAACGCTAAACTTGAAATGAAAAAGAAAACAAATATCTATAATGGAAAAAAATAAAAGAAATATTTATAATAGAAAAATGAAAGATATAGATTGTAATTGGGTTAAATGATTTATTTTTTAATAAGAAATTTTTATTTTTGTGTTAGAGGCTAAATTAAAAAGAAGAAGAAGAAGTTAAAAGGGATATGGGGGATGAATGTAAACATTTAAATATTAGCTCAATTAATAATAAAAATTTAAATTAATAAAAATAATAAAATTCACGGTGGGTAGAATTTGTGTATCGCGCGCGCTGGAGATGGAGCTCCCCCGCCTCTGTAACCCTTGACCGCCCCCGTTCGAGCTTGGCAGCCCTGCTGCCGGGCTTGCAGGCCCTTACGGGCTTCCCCTGCTGCGCCCCCCTCACTGGTCTGCTTCCTGGGCCTCCTGCCCGATTCTTGCTGCTCGAGCTACCCTGAGGGCAGCCCTCTGTTGCGCCTCTCTTTCCTGGGGCTCCTGCCCCTCCTTTTCTTACCTCCTGCTGAGCGATCCAGCTCGATGGACCATCATGCCTCTTCTCAACCCGATTTTGAGAAAGCCTTTGCTTCTCTCGTCCCTGAGAACAACTCTGAAAGGATCCGTCCTTCTGCCTCTAAATTTATCAAAAAACTTGATGAAATTCCGGAAATCCCTCTTCCTCTTTCTCTTCCAAGGAGATCGGCTGTAGCCTTAGCCGATCGGGGATTGGTTGGCCAGTTTACGGGGCTATGGCCCTCCCCTCGAACCGTCCAACGTTGGGTGGAGAGAAATTGGAATGCCATGGTCCAGGGGAAAATTGCCATAAGGTTCTGTGGAAGAGGTTTTTTCACCTTCCTCTTCGAATCAGTGGAGGATCGCAATCTAATTTTCAGGAATGGGCCGTACTTCATGGACACAAGAGGCCTTTATCTCAACCGTTGGACCCCGGATTTCGATCCAGAAATGGATGTACCCAACGCAGTCCCTGTATGGGTTCGCCTTCCGCACCTGCCGCTTCACTGCTGGGCTGATGAAACTGTTCGGGCGATTGGAAATGCAATAGGTAAATATGTGGACAGATCTGAACCAAAGGAAAATATGTATGCATGTGCGAGGATCTGTGTTGAGGTAGACTTGGGCAAAGGTCTTCCAGAAGCTGTTAAACTCAGAGTGGACCAGTGGACGCATATTCAACAGGTGGACTATGAACAACTTCCCTTCAAGTGTAAGGTATTTCATGAGTACGGTCATTTTGCTAATAGGTGTCCTAAATCTAAATCTGAAACCAATATCAATAATTCTGGAACTCATGAGGAAGCATGGGAAATAGTAAGGAAAAAGAAGAAATCAAACCCTCCCCCTGAGCCTGAGGTGCCTCACTCCGGAACCCCTCCCTCCCCCCCTGTCTTCCCCTCGTCCTCCAACCCCTTTGGATCCCTTGCTTCAGAGGATCTCCCTTCTCCCCCACCCTCCCCCAAAGGCCCCAGAATCTCTCCCTCCTCCCCCCACCAAGCTTCCCCCCCGCAATCAGTGGAAAGGAACTTATCCAAAAACAAATCGAAAATGCCCGATGATGGCCCTCATCCTGATCAACCAGTGCTGACCTGTATTGATCCCCCTCTGATCGCCTCGAATCCATCTCAGCCAGCCCACGGACATCAGCCCATCAGAATTACCAGAAGTTCCTCCAAGGACCTTGGTGCATCCGGTGATATCCTCAAGAAATCTGGACCAGGCAGAAAATCAGCCAAGCAGCATCGGGAAGAAAGCACGCAAAAGGACATAGCTTTAGGGTTACAAACCCCCATGGACTCCTTCATTATAGGTTCTCAAGAGAAAGACACAGCAGCTAAAGAATTTGAGAGGCGAGCACCTCCTCGCTCGAACTTTTTATGACGAAGCTCTTATCTTGGAACAACAGGGGTATGGGGCACCCCTCTAAATCAGCCGCCCTAAGAGACCTTCTTCATTCAGAAAGACCTGAAATTGTTCTAATTCAGGAAACCAAGCAAAATCAGATTGATATGCAGTTAATCATAGAAGCACAAAATTCCTTTACAAGGATCAGTAGTAATTCCAGAGGAGCCTCTGGAGGAATCACCACCATGTGGAATAAGCAGCAATGGAATTGCAAATCCTCTGTCCTCAATCCAAATTGGATCAGAACCAACCTCGTCAACAAGGAAGAAAGTTGGGATTTAATTATTTACAATGTCTATATTCCCAACCAATTCCGGGAAAAAGAACAATGCTGGAATGAATTGAAGCAGGAAATAGACAAGGAACAGAACTCAAATGTTATCCTTGCTGGAGATCTTAATTTAATTCTCCATGCTAATGAGAAAAGGGGGGGCGCCTTCAACCCCGACCCTTTCAGAAGGCAGCTGGAAATTATCATGGCTGAACACGAATTGATGGACATCATTCCTAAAAATAGAAAATACACTTGGAACAATAGACGTCTGGGACCAGGTAACATTATGGAAAGGCTGGACAGAATTCTGGTTAATGTTACCCTTCTTTCCTCCTTTGCAGCAGGTCACACCAAAATTCTTAGCGCCACAGCCTCAGATCATTTCCCCATTTTATTAACGTTGGAATCTCACGCTAATTTGGGACCAATCCCTTTCAGATACAATCCATTGTGGAGAGATAGCATCGAGGCCGAGTCAATTATAGAAGATACCTGGAAGAATCACGTGGAAGGTTCTCCAAACTACATTTGGGAAACCAAAATTCGAAACACTAGGAAAGCTCTTAAGGATTGGGCAAAAGTCAGTTACCAAGAACCAGAAAAAATAAAAGAAAAAATGCAGCAGAGTTTGGAAGATATTCACAAACAAATAGAAGATCATGGATACACAAATCAACTAAAAAGTAAGGAATGGGAAGTGCAGGGACAGCTAACTCAAATTAAGAGGGCGGAAGAAATCAAATGGAGGCTCAAGTCGCGAGAAGTATGGCTAAAGGAAGGTGATAAAAATACGGCATACTTCCATAAGCAGGCTACAGTAAAAAAATCAAGGAACATTGTTACTACTATTACAGATAGTCAAGGTAACCAGCATGATGATCAGGAAGCTATTAAAAGAGCTGCCTTCCATCATTACAAGTGCCTTCTCACTGAAAATCAAAGCGCCATGGACTATACGGCCTTTCTTCGGCACCTCCCAGGGAAAATCTCTGCTGAGGAGAATGAGAGGATGAACAGCGATATAACTGAGGAAGAGATAAGAAAAGCTATCTGGACTCTTCAACCAGACAAATCTCCAGGTCCAGATGGCTTTACTATTAATTTTTACAGGGACCATTGGCATTTGATAAAGAAAGATCTTGTAAAAATGATGAAAGGAATCCAAAGAAAAAAGAAAATGGGAGGTTTCACAAATTCAACTTTTCTTGCCCTCATTCCCAAGGAAACCAGGCCCACTTCCTTCTCTAGATTTAGACCAATCTCCTTGTGCAACACTTCTTATAAGATTTTTGCAAAAATCATAGCAGCTAGACTCCAGCCTCTGCTTCCTTCCATCATATCTGAAAATCAGGGGGGTTTCATGACCAATAGGCAAATTCATGATTCCATCTCTTTGGTTCAAGAAGCTATTCACTCTAGCACCTCTAGACATGAGAAAGGTTTCGTCCTCAAGCTTGATTTAGCCAACGCTTTTGACCGAGTAAGACACTCTTTCTTGTACGCTGTCATGAGAAAAATGGGCTTTAATTCTGACTTCATAAGCACCATTGCCGCTTGCATCTCTGGTCCCTGGATCTCGCCTCTCATAAATGGTCGCCCTTGTGAAGCTTTTCAATCTTCAAGAGGACTAAGGCAAGGCTGCCCTCTCTCACCCTATCTATTCATCTTGATGGCTGAATCCCTCAGCAGCAACCTTGATTACAACCGAAGAGTCGGTCTCATCTCTGGTATCAAGTTTGGGAATGGAGTCAAAAATATCAATCATTCACAATTTGCTGATGATACCCTGCTCATTGGCGGGGCCTCCACCACAATAGCAAGGCGTTTCAAAAATCTCCTCGATCAATTTATGGAGTGCTCTGGAGGAGAAGTTAACTTTCAGAAAAGCTGCATCTATGGATGGAACATCTCTAATCAAACAGCTCACAATATTGCCAATATCTTTGGAGTAGCCTATAAAGAAAACTGGGATCACTTCACCTATCTTGGAATGCCGGTCACCTTGGGTGCTCTCAAAGCGTCCACCTGGAATGAAATAATCGACAAAGTCAAAAGGAAGGTTCAGCAATGGGGGACCCAATGGCTTAACCCAGCGGGCAGACTTATCCTGCTTAAATCAGGTATTTCCTCCTTACCTTTATATCGCTTCACTCTTTACCAAGCTCCTGCTTCGTTCCATAACAAGCTAGAAGTTGCACTCCGCAATTTTTTATGGCAAGGAGGGAAAAAAGAAAAAAATAGATACAATCTGGTCAACTGGAAAAGTGTAATTCAATCTCCAGACAGAGGTGGATTGGGAATCAGAACGCCCAAGATTCTGAATCTCGCCTTTGGGATTAAAATGGCTTGGAGACTTATAAGTGAACCAAAAGCCTGGTGGAAACAGGTCTTTGAATGCAAATATCTTTCGGACCATAGACAAAGACTTCTTGAATCTGATATTCCTATAAGAGATTCCACCAAAATCTGGCAACTTTGCAAGAAAGCAATCCCCACTCTTATTCAAAACACCTCAAAGATCCCGGGGGGTGGAAGCAGTATCAATTATGCCACTGACAAAATCATGGGCCTCCAACCATTAAACACTTTTGAAGAAGCCATTCCCATCATCCTTTACCTTCATAGCAAAGGCCTTCAAAGGCTGGACCAAATCTCAAAATGGGATGCTGAGAGCGGTGCTTGGCTTAGCTGGGAATTCCCATATATTCCCCCAAACTTGGATTCAAGCTTCCAAGTCCTTCTTAAAAATCTTCAAAACAGAGCCCCTATAAAAAAAGGAGCATTAGATGGGCTTAGATGGGATCCCACGGGTTCAGGTTACTCCATCAAATCCGGTTACCAATTCCTCTGCAATAATACTTATCAGGCTCCGGTCTGGAATCATTGGAGAATAATTTGGAATTCTGAGGCAATCCCAAAGGTCAAATTCTTCATCTGGCTGTTGCTCAAGGGTAGAATTCTCACCTCGGAAAATTTGAGAAAGAGAGGGATACATGGTCCCTCAATCTGTCCTAACTGCTGCTCCGAGGAGGAAACCATCCACCACCTATTTCTTGATTGTGCCTTTGCGAAGAAATGCTGGACCATCATGGCCAACCTGGGCAGCATAACTTGGCATCCTCAGCAAAACATTGCTGAGACAATTCAACACTGGAGAAGGAATTGTCCTTGGAAAGACAAGCGAAGCAAGATTGTTAAAAGAACCTGGGACATCATCCCCCACAACCTCCTCTGGAAAATCTGGCTCACTAGAAACAAGAAAATATTCCAAAATAAAGAAGGCAACATCTGGGAAACATGTAGCAGCGCTCACCTACTGGCTCAGGAGACGATGACTGTTAAATGCTCAGGAACAATTAAAGCAACTGATTATACAATTGAAGAGCGAATCATGATCAGGCATATTCTAGGCAATCCAAGCCAACATCAGAGAACTCAGAGAAAAGTCATGAAACTCCATCATAAGACCAAAGAATGGGAAATAAGGCTACCATCTCAGGAATTCAAAAGATGGCTAACGAGTAATAACTGTCCAATCCTATTCTTTGACGGAGCCTCCAAGTCCAACCCAGGACCAGCAGGTGCAGGAGGTATTATTTTAGGCGAATCAGGAGAAGAAATATGCAGCTACGAATGGAGTTTAGGGGAAAAAACAAATAATAACGCCGAGGCTCTTGCTCTGTATCAAGGACTGCTGCAACTAAAAAATAGGGGAATCAAAAATGCACTTGTTCTAGGAGACTCCTCTATAATCATTGGCTACATGAACCATTACAGGATATCCTCAAACAGTAGTCTTCAACAACATCTTCAACGCATCAGCCTCCTCACCAATCACTTTGAAAAAATCCGATTCTGCCATATCCTTCGCTCATACAATGGGGAAGCGGATAAACATGCTAATAAAGCAGTTGGACAACAGGAAGGAACACTGAGGCACAGTCAACGAGCCTTCTTCCAACCTCTGCCATGAACCAGGACGACTCCGGAAAAACCCAAGCATGCAAATTCAGCAAGCGCGTGAAGGGAATGGCAAAAACAGCCTTTGGGCAAATTTCGAAAATCTCAAGCAATCACACTCAGAATACGGCCCTCAGATCAGCTGACATCCCAAGGAAATTTCATAATTATAGTGAAGGACGGAGGAATGATTCTGCTACCGCAGACAATCGTCCTAAAGATATAGGAAAATATCTAATTATCACAGAGGATCGGATCTCTGATAAGAATCCAGGTTGCTGCAGCTGGACCCGATCCATAAATTCGAGTCTAGGAAGGCACTTTATTGTCTATCAACACTGCGACCAAGAGCAGCCCCGTGAAAGTGGAGAAAGCGCTCAGGATCAGCCACGACGGAGACCGTTTGTTCTGGTATCGGCTCTCTATCCTTTGCATAACTTTTCTCTAATCAATCCTTCGGTCTTTTTCAGGGAAAGCTTTGAAGGGAAACCTAGAGATCCAGATCCCCTTCTTCTCTCTCAACTACCTTGCTGGCCGTCCCCCTGCCTCTCATTTTGCTCTCTCAGCTCGCATCTTTCCGGCTCTTATCCCCTATTTTCAAGATTTCAGATTCTTCCTATTCACCTCTCTCTGAAAATCAGATCGGTGGGCTCGCCCCTCTGTCTTTCTTCTGCCAAGAACCCGCGCTCATCTCCCATATCTTCAAGAAATTATCTTTCAGTTCTGCGCGCTATCTCTCATATTTTTCCTATCTACCTCTCTTTGAAAGTGAAGGCGGCGGGATCGATTCTCTGTTCTTTTTCTGCCAATAAACTGCGCACTATTACCCGGCCCTTATCCTCTTGCAGTCAGAAGGAATCAACAGTCCATCCTTGTGAATCTGTTCCTCCTAGAACCTATCCCCCTTTTGCAATGGCTCGCTCTGAGCAATGTTTTCACTGCCGCGACCTCCAAGCTGAATTCGATGAGGTCAGAACTCAACAACGCATTCTGGAAGATCAAGTGCGACATATGGAAGCTAGGCATGCTGAGCAGATTCGAAGTGTGGAAGCAAAATTCGAGGAGCAGTTCAGAAATCTCCACGCTAAATACCGTACAGAAATGAACTTGTTTCTCCACAGGGTTCACTCACTACAGGAGCAGTTCAACGGGCTCAACAACAGATGCATCCATGCCGAGGAGTCGCTGGTAATTCTAAGGGAAATTTTGGAAACAAAGCAGAAGGAGAAATCAACATCTTCAAGCGCGAAGCCAATGGAAGAAGAGCAGCACCCCGAGGACTCTACAGCGAGAAATATCAGTCATATTTCCATTGACTAATTATGTATTGCAAATGCAAATTTTTGTGTCATCAGTTCGTCCGGATCTATAGTAGTATTAGCTCTTTAGTAGTTAGAATTTTCAGAAATCACCTCAGGGATAGGAAACTCATGCTCTATCCTTGGACATGCAATGCTCTTGAAGCAAATTTTGTACGGCTTTATGCCTTATCACTTTTTTTAATCAATATATAGCAACCGACTTTAAAAAAAAAAAAAAAATAATAAAATTCACACACACACACACACACACACATATATATATATATATTTTGATTTTGTTATTAATTTGTGAATACCATAACTTATTTGACAACCAAAATATTTTATAATAATATGTCAAGAGTCTTAACCATGGATATTCACCCCCAAATTACCATATATATTATTAACTTGTAAAAAATAGGCTTTGTTACAATACCATGGATTATCAATACCACATGCCAAAAAAACATAAATTATTTCACAATCAAAGCATTTTATAACAATATGACAAGATTCTTAACCATGGATATTCACCCCCACTTTTCCATTGATGTTACGAGCTTGTGAATAGGCTTTGTTACAATGCCATAGCTTATCAATGCCAGATGCCCAAAAATCAAAACTTTTTTTACAATCAAAATATTCTATAACAAGATGACAAGATTGTTAACCATGGATATTCACTCTCACTTTACCATGGATATTAACTTGTAAATAGGCTTTGTTACAATACCATGGGCCAATACCACAACTTATCAAAATACACGCGAAAAAACCAAAACTTATTTCATAGTAAAAATATTTTATTTTAATTTAATTTTATAACACTTTTTTAATTGAACCTAAAAGGGATAACGTTACAATTTGAGATATATCTAAACCCTCTCTCCTCACGACTAAAAATATTCTTATAGAAATTAAATTAAGGTTTTAATAAAATTAAGCTAAGATGGATCTATACTGGTTCTTTATATATATATATATATATATATATATATATATATATATATATATATATATATATATATATATATATAACCAACATACATCCATCTTAGCTAAGGATCCAAGGGATGACAGCAAACAAAGTGACTAACAATAATATATTAAACATAGTGCATGATTTTATAAAGTTTTCATTATTCTATTTTCTTTGACATGATTGATCCAAAATATCGTTTAATATTTTAAAACCAATTAAGTTTTCTTAATTTATGTAATTTATTAAACACAATACATTGTGATCAAATTTAAGGGAGAGTTGGGGGTTGGGGGGTGAGGAGAGAGGGAGGGAGATAGTGAAAAATTTGGAGGGCATAGAGAGAGAGAGAGAAAGAGAGAGTGATAGGGGGAGAGAGGGAGTGAAAGGAAGGAAGAGAGAGAAGGATAGAGGGAGAGACAGAGAGAGAGATGGAGTTGGAGGGGGAGAGAGAGGGAGGAAAGAAAAAAGACAAAGAGATAGAGGTGGATAGAGAGAGAGAGAGGGGGAGTGAGAAGGGAGAGATGGAGAGAGAGTGAGGGAGAGAGGAGAGGAGGGAAAAGAGAGAAGAGGAGAGAGAGAAATAGGGAGAGAAGGGGAAGGGAGAGAGATGGAGGGGAGATAGAGAAGGAAAGGGGAATGGAGATAGTGATAGAGTTGTACATGAGAGAGAGAGGGAGAGAGTGATTAGGGGGGAGAGATAGAGGGAGGTGGGAGAGAAGGATGAGAGAGGAAGGAAGAGAGAGATGGAATTGAAGGGGGCATGAGAGGGAGGGAACAAGAAAAACATAGAGGGAGAAAGGTGGAGAGAGAGAAGGGGTGAAAAGGGATCCATGGAGAGAAAGTGAGGGAGAGAGGAGAGCGGGAGGAAATAGAGAGAATGAGAGAGATAGAGAGGGAGAGAATGGGAAGAGAGAGAGAGAGAGAGAAGGGGAAGAGAGGGAGAGGGAGAGTGTCTATGTTTGGGGGTGAGATAGAGAGAGGGAATAACAAAGAGACACAAATACAAATATAGATATTATATAGTATTATATAACCGACCTGGATCCATCTCGACCCCAGATCTATCAAGTGTCGAGAGGGATCCAATCTCTCAAGGTGCAAACCTTTCCCCAAGTTTCACACTAAAAAAATAAGTTTGCACCTCGAGAGATTGGATCCCTCTCGGTGCTTGATAGATCCAGCATTAAGATGGATCTAGGCCGGTTAATATAAAATTAAAGTAGTTGTTATTTGATATTATAATCTTAAAAATCAATTTTTTTCTTCAAATTAGTTTCAAATTCAAAGTAGATCCAATTAGATTCAATGAATAGATTTTTAAAAAATACATAAAAGATTTTTTTATTATTACAAAATATATTTTTAAAATTACAAATTATTAGAGATAAATAATGCAAAGTTGGCTCACCTATACACCATGTGAGGATGAAAAAGTGTTTAAAGAAGGATAACCTTTCAGCCACTTTTTAACAACCTTTCAATCCCCTATCACTTGTAGGTTTAGATTGTTTGACACAATTCAAATGACTAACATAAACAACTGATTCATATTATTGTAGTACTTGTTAGGTAGTCGTATTTTTGTTCATAGACTAAATTAATCATTCATGTTAGTCATTTTTAGTTGTATTACTTATTAGCTAGTTATATATTTTAAACTGCGACTAAATTAGTGATATATGTTAGTCGTTTTTAGTTGGGTCACTTAAGATTGCTCATTTTTGGTAGTATTTCACTTGGAAAAGCTGTGGTGACTAATTTTTTTAGTCACCTAGTCACTAATTTCTCATTTTCTACTAGTGACAATGCCAGTTTTTCTTTCAAAATTTATCCCAAGTTAAAACTTATTACTCATAGCAAGAAATTATAAAAACTTGCTTTTAATGGACCTTTCAACTTCCATATTGGCTTCCACCACCCATATTCGTTTGTATCATCAATGAGAAACATGGCTTTGTAACCTATATTGGGAAAGCAATCACTTGATGGGTTACAAGGCCAAGCCAATGAATCATATTCATCCTTTAATTTTCTTCTAGTGTTCATATTAATGCGTTTCGTTGCTTGTTCACCTCTCCTTCTAGTGCTAAATCCATGGTTTCCTTTCAGTGATGCCATAAAGTCTCTACTTGTGATGTAGTGTTTATGATATCAATGATTCCCTAATGGTTTATATTTTCTTTAATATCTTTAAAATGAACGTGTTTATTTTTACACCCTATCTAGGGGTCAACCATTTTATTTCTACTTTAACCATTACATATCTTTAAAGCCATTCATTTCCCTAATGGAGGGAAATCCAACACCAATGCTTCCCACATGATTGAAGCATTGGATAGGAATTATACCTCTGCCTTTTGCATTCTTCTATGGACAAAGGATCAATATATTTGGTTGCGATATGCTACCGCCATAAACCATGAACCTTGATCAATATCCATAGGCTCATTATGGCCAAGGCTCTTCCAAGGTTGTGAATGATTTTTAATCCCTAACATCCAATGAATTTTGTTGTTACAATTCTTATCCATTTTACTAGTGACATCTCTATTTATTTTCTTTTCTTCCACATGAAACTAAAACATTTTCTTCTTTTCTCTAATATACCAATTAGAATGTATTTTAAATCATGCCAATAGATAGGGGTGGCTTCCAATACAAAATTTACGAGTTAACCCCCCATAGATAACCAATGTGAACACCATCCTTAGACTCCACTCTCTACTTTTTTTTATACACTAAAGCACAATACTTACAGGCACATTATTTGGATTTGAGTGTGAATCCCAACCAATTGATGCCTTAGCTAAATTATAATACTTGAAAAGGAAATATTTGGGCCACAACCATTATTCATTTATTAGAGAAACCATTAAAAATAAATAAAATATTTTTATATATTTATTTCCATTCTTATAGCTTCCCAAAAGAGAGAAATTATTTATTTAATATAAACAATTGCTCTAATAGAACTAGCTCCAAGTAAAAGGACATCATCTACAAAAAAAAAACATCTGAAAGAGATTTTGCTACCCAATTTTATTCTTTAAATTTCCCATTTCTCTTGTAGGATTCAATGATCCTAGTTGGTCCTTTAGCTACTAAAAGGACCATAAGAGGGCATAATTGACACCCTTGCATAGGGGCTCAAATGGGTTTGGAGAATTTTTTAGCAAACCCATAAACTAGGTTAGAAAAAGAGTATAAACTCAAGCATCCTTCATCCAATTGACATCACAAATTCTAAACATAGAATGAATTAAAATTAGTATATGGAATAACCATCACAAAGTCTAAACATAGAATGAATTAAAATTAGTATATGGAATAACCAACTAATCTTGTCACAAGTCTTTGAAAAGTTAATCTTTATAACCATTGAAAAAAAATATTGTTAGTCTAAATTGAATGTAAACTTTCTTGGGATACTCCCACCACATCACGAATTTTCCTATTTTCTAGAAACCCAAATTGTTCCATAAATATTGCATTAGAGAGGACTAGCTTGAGTCTTCAAGCTATCACCTTTGTGATAACCTTATTAATGTAGTCACATAGGAATGATGGAAATCATCAACGAATCTTTGCAAATCCTTTTCAGGAATAAGTGCTATAAAATTGCAATAAATTTACCTACCACATTACTTGAGACTCTTGATTCCTTCGCAACTACAAATACATTCTTCTATGACCACTCAAATAATAATGCTTAAAAAAGTCCATTGATCAACCATATTGTGTTGAGATTTTGCCTATTTGAAAGTCCAATAATTCCTCTTTTGACGCTTTTGCACACAAATCATCATTTATTGCTTGATCTACTTAATCTTGGAAATAATTTCATAGTACAAATGATTTTTGCTATGTTTACCTTGTTTGGAACTAAACATAACTAGGAGAAATGGTTAACTACAAGCTATGCAATTTCTTGTGAAGTGAAAGCCTTGATGCCACCAACCTTTAGCATTTCCCATTTCGTGTTCTTGTGCTTCATTCATTTCTCAAAATTTTGAAAGAAATTCATATGTTGATCTCCTTGTCCCAACTATAGAGCCCTACTCTTCAATCTCCATTTAGCTTCCTCGTATTCTAATAATTTTGATTTTTGGTGCTCCAACACATTTAAAGTTTCTTTCTCTTCATTTTAAAAAATCCCACTAGTATTTCCAACAATTTTGCAATCTTCCCCTCAATATTGGAGATGTCTATTTGGGAGTTATTACATTACTTTGGCCCACTGCATTGTGGCCCTTTTCTTCCTCATAATAAATTTTCCTCGACTCATTCTTAATAAGCAACATGAATTCTCATCTTTGTAAATTGAAGGGGTATATAGGTTTTTTACCATCTTTTCCTTGCATTTGGAAGTAGATTGAGACATGTCCTAAAATAGCCCTCAAATCGATCTAGGAGCTAAGCTTATATACTCTTTCCAAGACTGAACTTTGGACACTAAACAATGGTCCAATTTTTTTGAAGCCCCTTCCTTTCAAAAATGAAAAATTACTCCAATTTGTGTTCAAATCAATTGGATTTGGATCACAAAGAGTGGTGGCTTGTATCTTGTAGACAAGAAAATTTGACAAAGGGTCCAATCACGAGGTCTCACCCCAAGTTTCTTAGCACAAGGAAAATTTAATCTTCTTCCATTATCAAAAATTTCTTCTTTAGATTTTGAAGACTAAAGTTGTATTTTTTATTTTTTATAAACATGCATGTTAGAGTAAGTTCATATATATTTCCCACTAAAAATACCATCCCTAATTCCTTTTGACATCAATTCAAGATTCTAGAGGGAATAAACTTTGAATTTTTCAGAGAAAAAAAACCAAAAATAAAATAAAATCAAAAACATTTTCCATGATGTCACCTAATTTATAGACTAAACCACAATATAATTGGCACAAAAGCCTAGTTTTTTCAAAGAAGTAGATAGAACACTAATACACATTGGCGGAAAATCCGATGGCGGAATCCAACATTACGGATAAATAAAAAAAACTACTGAAAGTTAATGTTTTTTTAATCCCGACGGTCGTTCGCCATTATTTCATTTATCGTCGAATATCTGACATTAATCTACAGGATATTTAATAGGGTACAAATATATACACGTAAGATAATGGGTGAAAATGTGAAATTGAGTTACATTTTTTTCCATTTTTTGAGAAAAAATATCATTTTTAGAAGTTCTTCAACTTTCGGCAAGCCAAAGCAATTTTTTTATTTAGAATTTCATTTTACAATAAAATGAAACTTGTCAGAAATTTTATTAGCTTTCTATTGCTTATTTTTAGAAATTTTTAATTCACATTTGATATGTCAACTTAACAATTGTTTGACTGTGTGTTCTTTAAAAATCAAGGGATTCATAAAAAGTCATGTTTTTTGGCACTAATCTATTCTTTGTTAACATGAAGTTTTTGAAACAAAAAAATGTTGCAACAATTTAGACAATCTCTACTTCGATATGGTTATATTTACAAAACCAACTGATGCACATCATAATTACTAGAATTTTTTGAATTGAACTAATATGAAAAAACTGTAGATTTTGAAGATGTTTAACATAGCGTCATGTTTCTCAACATATTCGTCAAAAACTAAAAATATAAAAACTGCCCATTAAAGAAGATGGGCCAACATAATGCACTATAAATTTTTCATATTTTTTTACAATGTATTTTGGAAGAAGCAAAATTTTGATTCCACTGAATCATTATGGCCTTCAGAATTTTTTTGCACACATTTTATTAGAAAATTAATTAAAATTAACAAATATCAATGAAATTCCATAAAAGCTATATCTACTCAAAATAGATTCAATTCTGCAAATGCTGGTATTAGTTCTGAAAGTAAATTCACCATATTTGATGGAGTTTAACCATTCCGAAGTTCGAGAAAGGTGATCAGAGTTGAGTTGTTGCAAATTTCCAGGTTTTTGGCCAAATAAAAAAATATTCGGTCAAAATTTTGTTTTCTGCAAATGGACGTTAAAATAAACGGGAAATTTTTTCGATCGATTTTTTTTAACAGTTCGGCCGAAAAATTATGCCCATTTTTCCATTGGTCGCACAATTGAAATGGTGCTGTTCTCCAAAAAATTGTTTCGGCCAAACACTATAAATAAACTTGGCCGAAACATTATTTTTGCACTCACATTCTTCATTTGGGTTAAATTTTTGAAGTACAAGTCTTTTGGGCTAAATTTTTAAAGTGAGTTTTTTGGGCTGAATTTTGAAAGTAAGTCTTTGGCTAAATTTTGAAAGATTTTAGGGCTGAATTTTGAAAGAATGTCTTTTGGGCTGAATTTTAAAAGTGAGTTTTTTGGGTTGAATTTAGAAAGATAATTTCTTTTGCTGGATTTTGAAAATGAGTTTTTTTCATTGGATTTTGAAATTGACTTTTTTGGGTTTGATTTTAAAAATTTACATGAATTATCATTGGAAATCAAAGAAATTGCAATAGAAAATATGATCGAATAAGAGACATTGAGGCTCGTAGAGAATACTCGAGAAACTATTACAAAAGAAAGAAGGAAGAACACTTAAATATTGAAAGGGCAAATCAATCTCAACAAGAAGTTGAAGCATAGATGTAAATGTAGATATTATAAATTATATTTAAAATTTAATAATGTATTGTAAAATTTAATTTTTATTTGATGAAGTAATTTGAAAAATATTTTGCAATGTAAACAGAGAGAGATTTTCCTCATAACATTGATGATGTGATTGAAAATGTTGAAAGACAAAGTGAAAAAGATAATGAACCAATGATTGATAATGTTGAAAGAGATTCAAGTGAAGAAGTTGAATCACCATTAGGTATGTATATATATGTTATGTGTATTATTGAAATTATACATATTTATTAGTTTCAATTTCATTCATTATATATATATATATATATATATATATAT
The DNA here is from genome assembly GCA_031772625.1 of Pinus tabuliformis. Classification (NCBI taxonomy): domain Eukaryota; kingdom Viridiplantae; phylum Streptophyta; class Pinopsida; order Pinales; family Pinaceae; genus Pinus; species Pinus tabuliformis. The sequence continues at coordinate 750,819,860 of CM062818.1, forward strand.
ATTTTAATTATTTAATGTATATTTATACCCATTTACATTAAATTCTCATATGTACATATGAAATAATTATCGATGATGAGATGTTAGAAAATGTTGACAATTAAATTCTCATTTGTACATATGAAATAATTATCGATGATGAGATGTTAGAAAATGTTGACAATGACACATATGAAGATAAAAATGTTGATCGTGTTATATGATATCATATTAAGCTCATTATTTATAAGTTATTCAGAGATAAAAATGTGATAGTTCAAGCTCAAATTTTGAGAGGCCTCTTAACATCAAAGAAATTAAAAGAAGCTACAACACTGTTGGGTATTCAAAAATCAACGAAAGATAAAGAGGTGGAGGAAAATGTGATTCAAAATATAAATAGTGCTCTAAAATCAGTTGGGAGATCTAGAAAAAAAAGTGATCTAGATGCATGTAGAGCAATACAAATGGCAATGGTTTCTTCAAGTACTGAAGAAAATCGTTTGGTAAAATATATAGCAAAAACATTAGGGACCTCATGAAAAACATTAGGGACCTCATGAAAAACATTGCACAAACATAGGAAATTTCGATTGTAAATAGATGCAAACGAGGAGCTAGCTGGTTGGACAGTTATTTGTAGGAAACCATACAAAGATAGACTCGGATAATATGTTAAAAAAATAATATATGAATATTGGATGAAAAATTCACGTGTTTCACCAAAAGTAAGGGATGTGATGCGGCGAAGAATAACATGAAATCAATATGAAGAACTTGCAAAAGATATTTTGGACACCACTAAGATAGATTTGTTCAATAAGTTCATAGAGGAGATTTGTGGAATTAATGTCTCAATTAGTACTTTTGTGCAACAAAAACCATGGTATGTTAAACCTATCATTGTATGCGATGTTGTTGTCATTATCATGTGGAATTTTAATTATATTATGACACCTTCTTTAATTTTGGTAAAACATTTGGAAAAATTCACCTCCTTCGTCCATTATCCATGATTTCATATCGGAAATTCTACGTGGAAGAGAAAATCATGAATTATTTTACCAAAAGAAATGCGTTGGCGGTAAAAAAATGTGATCATTGTGGAAGTTTGACTTTGTTTCATGAAAATATCCTATTGATATGAATGATAAATCAATGTCCAATATAAAAGTGAAATGGAAGAGATAATAATATATCCATACATCGATTGGTTCAAATAGTAGTACAAGTGCTAAAATGATTGATTTATAAGAAGAAGAAACTTCTGTGATAGAGTTTTTGAAGAAATTTGAGACATAAATTTATAAATACACCAAGCATTCTCATAGAGCTTGATGGTAGGACCTACAATTCAAAAAATCTCGTGAAATTTTTCCACTAGGGACCATTTTGTCAATAAGTGATTTTGTATAAAATTACACATTTGTTGCACAAAATGAAATACAAAGTGAATATTATCATTCTGACCAAGTCTCTATGCTTGTCCATGTTCTATATAGACATGCTGAACAAAATGTTGATCATATAAAAAGCACCGGTGAGAATCGACATGTTATTAAAGAATATCACTTTTATATCAACGATGATCGTACACATGATACACATTTTGTACAACATTGCTTTGATAAGATTTATGACTCATTGAAATGTCATGGAATAAAATTCAATGAACATTGGATATGGTCAGATGGATGCATAGGTCAATTCAAATCTTCACGATCATTCTTTTGGTTGTGTCGTCTTCATATTAAAACCAACATTAAACATTGTTGGAATTTCTTTGAGACTAGTCATGGAAAAGGAGAACATGATGGTGCAGGGGCATGTATAAAACAAGCACTTCAAATATATCAAATGGACCACTCTGTAAACCAACTTGTCTTTGTTGGACAGGTTGTTCAATGGTGAATTTCTGCACTAAGCCATGAGACTAACCCACCAAGGGAGGTACGTAGGTATGTACATTTTTTTTTTCCACTGGAAAAATCGTAATCTTTCATTAATATTGAAAAATTACATGTTGTAGATGCCATCGGCATATGCTGTAAGCAGTGATCCGTAAAAAATGGTGCTTTTTTTTAAAAGAAAGCAGTGATCCGTCAACACCGCGCAGGGTGTACGAGTGCAAGAAAATATCATGTTATGCATATATGATTATGTACATGTGGGGGAAAATCATAGTTTTCGCCCCTTTTTCTTCTCAACTTTTTTCCAAACCCCCTGTGGTTCTGTTGGACTTATCAATGCCAGTGCAGTTTCAGCCACAGGTTGTGGATTTTCTTTATCAGAGTCTGAAGAATCTGATATGTGATGTCGCTTGTTTCTGCTCATGTCCATAGTATCTATTGTATTTGCCTGTGTTATTTCTGATTGTTCCTGTGGTCTTTTGTCTTCCGCTGTTGGTACTTCGTTCGTCTGGCTGGGCTGTTTGGGATTTGTGGTCTCCATCTCTTCTTCCTCCTCGTCATCTGAATCAGGTGAGGAGAATTGCCATCCCTTCACTTGTTTTTCTGTTTTCTTCTTTCTTCGATTGTCTTTTTTGGCTGATGGACATGTGCTTTGTAGGTGTCCTGTTTGTCTACATATTCGACATCTGAAGGCAGTATTTTCGAAGTCTAAACCTTGAGTCCAGCTCCTCTGCCCATGCTTCAGCTGAATCTGGTCTGGCAGGCCTTTGCTGAGGTCTACTTCTACACATATCCGAGCATATGTGTAAATTCTTTCCTCCAATCGCTGTGTGTCCCATTTGATGTAGCGTCCGATGGTATTTCCAATTCCAGCTAGTACTTGATCAGTCCAGAGATGTATTGGGAGGTTGTGTAGACGCACCCAAACTGGCATTTTTGTAACAACCATTGTATTTGCGTCAAATTCTGGAAACCAAGGTGTGATGAAAAGTCCTGTGGATCCCCAGAACCATGGTCCTTCCTGCATTACTGTGTCCCTGTCAGATGCTGATAAGAAGTTTACTATAAAGAATCCTTTGGAGCAGAGGTGTATTTCGCATTGCATGGTCCAGTTCGTGAAGATCCAGTGGAATAAATCAACTGGTTTGGGCCAAAAGCTGTTAAATCTGCATATAACTGCTTGCCTTTCATATATATTACAGTACTCCTCTGTTTCTGGTGTGTCTATGTTATATACTGGGGTATGATCCAGCTGTTCCACGATATATGGCCTGGCGACCATCCCTGTTTGATTTGGCGTTGTTCCTTCTTTGTTTTTCCCTTGCAGGATGTCTTTGAAGGAGGTGTTACTTGGTTTTTTCCCTGCACCTGTGCCACTCCCTTCAGCTCTATTATTGTTTCTGCCATTGACAGATGCTCCCCCTCTCAATCTCAGATTGAGTATGATTGTTGACAGGGGTTCAATCTGATATTCCCAGAGATATTTAGTATCTTGAAGAGCTCTGCCCTCATATATCAGATTTTGTGATCTGATGGGGAATCCTAATTGTTTCATGATCATTTCCTGCACTTGCTTAACAGTATCCGATTTTTGTACCCAGATAAATTTCGATTTTCCTTCAGGTAGTTTTATAAATACTTGGAATCCTCTTGCCGGAGTTCCAACTCTTGTAATTGATGGATCTGATGCAGAGATTTTGTTCTGTGGCTTTTTCATGTCCCATATCAATGGATGGGCGACCAGATCTGATATGGTTTGAGTCCGATGGGTCCGATCTGCCATGTTGGTATCTGGTTTGACGATCCCAGGTCTCGATCTGCGCATATTCCCCTGGATCGGGACAAAATGGGGTCGATATGCCATAATAGGGTCTAGATCTGTTAGTTCAGGGCATGCTCTGTACAGGATGCCACGGATCGGTGGGAAAGGCTCCAAATTCGAGCTCCATGGTAGGAGGGAACCCAGATCTACGCCAATAATGGACAGAGCAGCGTTCTGAAATTCAATGAAAGGGGTTTTTCTTCCATACCTTGAACAAAAACTACGATTTTCCATCCTGCGAGTTCCATTATTGCAGAAGACCGCTTCTCCGCCGAGCTTGTTCTCGTCAGCTGAGTCCTGGTGGTATCCTGAGTGGCCGTTCGAACCGCTTGTTTCAACCCAAAGATTGTCGGCGATCTTCGTCTTCAGGGTGTTAACCGTATCTGTCAGATCTTGGCGGACAGGGGGTTCGTTTTGATCCGGGTTCGTTTGAGCCAGGGATTGTAGAGGCGGACGATCGACTATGGATCTGGATCCTCCATGCGCTAAACCCTCTAGAGAGCCCAAGGAACAGCAGGCGCAAACAGTCGAGGCCATCTCCGGAATCGATCGCGGATCCGTCACAATCTTTTTTTTTTCTAAGTAATACTAAACTATTATATTACAGCAAGAGCAGAGTTACATTGTGAAAATTACAACGGGGCCGCGGCCCTGTAAAATTTGTCCGTGGACAGACAGTAGACACTTGAGAATTCTTGCCAGAATTGCATAGGACACATGGACAGAGGACACATGGATAAAGACTTAGGGCCACATTCATGCAGCTGACACATGGACATAAACACTTGCAGAACATCGACACAGAACAGAGATAACATAAAACCGACACAATTACATAGAGACAGAGTGACAGACTCATATATAACCGCATAGGAAGCAGACTGAGAAAAATTCTTGCTGTAGAACCTGGAGTGCGAGCTGGGCATGTCAATCTTCGTCAGTGGTCTGCGGCTCATCTTCTGCTTTGCAGCGTGGAGGCTGTAGGATAGCCTTGCCAAGGTTGCGCGCTCCATGGTCGCTTGGGCCAGCGCCTGAGTCACCAACAGGCTCTCTCAGGCTCGCTCCCGGGTCATGTAAGGGCCGCATCATCTCAACAGCAGGGAATTCCATATCCACCATGGGAACGATCCCAGGAACACGCGGAGGGTTGGCCCGAGGGTTGTCGTCCTCATCTTCCCAGGGATTGCTACAATGCTCAACAGAGACAGTCACAAAGAAAGTAGAATTGGCTAAGGTGCAGGGGAGGCGGTATCTCACCATTGGGTGTTCCGTGTGCCCACAATCCATGCGCACAGGAGGTTCCCCCAATCTGCCTCTGCCCGGGGGCCTACCCCTCGGCCTTCTGCATTCAGAGGTTTCCTCAATTGAGGAAGAAGTCGAGGGGGCTCTGCCACTATATCCACCCCTGCCGCTGCTGCCTCTTCCCCGAGTGCGATGCATGCTGGTCTTATGAGCAGAGCGCTCAATTCCACAGTGAAACAGTGTTGTCGGCCTAGAAATACTGCCAGACCAGGTCTGAGTTTCCCAATTGCCGAGAGCAGTGGCAGCAGAGCCTTGACCCTCTTTCTTAATGTTTGATTGAGAGCTGAGACTCTGTGCCTCCACACCTTCTAACGAAGCCAGAACAGGACCTAACAATGGACGCGGATACGAGCTGAAGCTCTGAGTCCCCTCACCTTCTAACGAAGCCAGAGCAGGAGCTAAGGAAAGACGCATACAGAGAGGCGTTACCAAATTCTCAGAGGCGCAATTGGCATGCTTGTGAGCTTGCCAATTGCCCCACTCTTCCGCAGCAACACACCCACATTCACAATCAAAGTTCAGAACCTCCGTCACCTCCGGCGAGAATGAAACAGTTGCAGGAAGGAATGGCGGAAGAATGTCTGGGAGAATGTTGTTATGAAGCGCCATGATGCGCTTCTCAAGACTCGCCTTGAATGTCGACAGGACTCCTCTGTCAACCTTCTTTACTCCCCTCCTTAAATGCTGCAGGGTGGTGGAATGAATGCGTGTCCTTCCGTCATGCTTGGCTCGTCCGGGCGGACACCTGCCCTTTGGACGAGCCTTGTGTGCCACATGTCTAGCGATCACCCGCATCCGGGGGATCCGTCACAATCTTGTTTCACGTAGGTATGTACATATATACATTAACTTGTATATTTTTTTAATATATGATAACTTTTATTATTTTTTTTTAATTTTAAGCATTTATAAATTACATAGTTTAAATAATATCACGGTGATTATCTTTGATATATAAATTGTATTTTAAATAACATATTTAAATTCTTGTTTTAATTTACTATAGGTTTTTTTTGGCATATCAGAGTCGAAGATGTAGATAGATCCATTACATACGAAGCTAAAACAATAAAAGAGACTCGAAAATTGTATTTAATTAAAACAAAGGAGTATCGAAATGCATTTGCATTTGATAAAAGAAAATAATTTTGTTTTTGTCCTGTTTGCATAGAGGAGATACAATTCAATGATGTTTGTGAAAACAATATGTATGTAAAATCTTGGCAACATGCATAACTAAATACAAAGGGGAAAATATTGGTTGCAAGCTTCGAAAAAATGGAATGAGAGGAGATTATAGTGTTATCTAAAGGTGATCGAGTTTCTAATCTTGTTAGAGAAGGTAACATTTCAATTGATTTCAAAGGATATATATGTGTGTGTGTGTGTGTGTGTGCGTGTTTTATGTTTTTAAAATCATTGTGTATAAGTATCTAGAAAATAGTTAAAATATAGATCTAAATAGATAATAAAATCAAGTCCATGTTGATAACTAATTTATTTTTAATTATGATTTGAATTTACACTTGTTTTATTGTGCAAGAGATGCTTTTGTTGTAGTTGCACCCATTAACAACATAGAAAATGTCAAGTATTATTTGATGCGGTGCACTGAACGAAATATGAAGTTATTGGAAGACTATGATGTTAATGATTTTATATATGAAAGAGGGTCTATTATAGTGAAAAGTTATTTTTCCAAGACACTCATCAAATTGAGAGTAATGTTTACTTTCAAGACTATCAACATGATGCCATAAGTTGTAAATATAGTCACTTGGTGTGCGCAATGCGCATAAAGTTGATAGAAGTTCAATAAAAAAAATTGAAAGTTAAAAAATAGAGAATGTCAAAAGCTGACCATGAACGTTTCATTGAGGATAGCATTCCATTTAGAATTTTTTTAATTGAACTGCCCAACAATTTCTTCTCCTTGTATTCATCTTCGAGAACTTAAAGTTCAAGTACATTGTTAGCCTTTGTTTTTTAGCACTCTTAAGTTGTCCATTCTAGATATTACTAAGTATTACAAAATTGTTTTCATTAATATGGCATGACTTTGTTGTTCAGTTAAAAAGAAATTCAAAGATCTCCCAAATACTACTATAACATAAGGATGTAGCATAACACGATTTTCTTGTTTGTTGTTGATTGTACAACTATCATCTTTGCATTGATTTTTATTTCTTATGGACCATCCTTTTATCCTTTTAAATATTTGTATTACTATCTTAGTACCATGTTTTATAAAGTAATTTTATAGTATGTTTTCATGAACAACTTTATATTGAAAGTTAACTATCAACCAACATCCATAGTAGCCTTTCTATACATGTATGTGAGATTTATACCATATTTTATAATGTAATTTTAAGTTATGATTGTTTTAGACATCTACAACATTATAAGATTCATTCAAATGCAAAATTTACCATGTTTAGTACTTTGCATTTTTTCTAAATTCATTAAATAACTTGACAAAGCGTCTTTAAACAAAACCTAAGAATCATTTACTAACATTATAAGAATGATCATGCAAAATGTACCAACTAAATGCAATTTACTTTCACTGCTACATTTTCGTGAACTTAAATACATGTAAAATCTTTTTAAGCGTCAAACCATGCATCATGCAAATTGTACCATATTTTATAATGCAATTTTATAAAATGTTTGCGTGAACAACTTTATATTAAAAGTTAACTATCAATCGACATCCATAGTAGCCTTTATATACATAAACGAAAAATGTGTACCATATTTTATAATGAAATTTTAGTTATGATTTTTTTAGATATCTACACCAAATTATAAGATTCATTCAAATGCAAAATGTACCATGTTTTGTAATTTGAAATTTTAATGGATTAATTTTAAATAGCTTGACAAAACAACTTTAAACGAAACCTAAGAATCATCTACTAGCATTATAATAATGATAATGCAAAATGTACCAACTAAATGCAGTTTTACTTTCAGTGCTACATATTCATGAACTTAAATACATGTAAAACCTTTTAAAACATCAAACCATGCATTAAGCAAATCGTACCATGTTTTATAATGCAATTTTATAGTATGTTTGCATGAACAACTTTATATTACAAGTTTACTATCAATCGACATCCATAGTAGCATTTCCATACATGAAAGCAAAATGTATACCATAGTTTACAATGCAATTTTAAGTTATGATTGTTTTAGACAATACACAAAATTATAAGATTCATTCAAATGCAAAATGTACCATATTTTGTAATTTGCAATTTTACTAAATTCATTAAATAATTTGACAAAACATCTTTAAACAAAACCTAAGAATCATCTACTAACATTATAAGAATGATCATGCAAAATATACCAACTAAATACAAATTTACTTTCATTGTTACATATTCATGAACTTAAATACATGTAAAACCTTTATAAGCATAAAACCATGCATCATGCAAATTGTACCATGTTTTATAATGAAATTTTATAGTATGTTTGCATGAATAACTTACTTTTAAAAATTAACTATAAACCAACATCCATAGTAGCCTTTCTATACATGAATGTAAAATGTATCCCATATTTTATAATGAAATTTTAAGTTATGATTGTTTTAGACATCTACACCAAATTATAAGATTCATTCAAATGCAAGATGTAACATGTTTTGTAATTTTCAATTTTACTAGATTCATTTTAAATAACTTGACAAAACAACTTTAAACGAAACGTAAGAATCATCTGCTAACATTATAAGAATAATAATGAAAAATGTACCAACTAAATGAAAATTTACTTTCATTGCTACATATTCATGAACTTAAATATGTAAAACCTTTAAGTATCAAACCATGCATCATGCAAATTGTACTATGTTTTATTATGTAATTTTATAAAATGTTTGCATGAACAACTTTATATTAAAAATTAACTATCAACTAGCATCCATAGTACCCTTTACATACATGAATGCAAAATGTATACCATATTTTATAATGCAATTTTAAGTTATGATTGTTTTAGATATATACACCAAATTATAAGATTCATTCAAATGCAAAATGTACCATGTTTTGTAATTTACAATTTTACTAGATTCATTTTAAATAACTTGAAAAAACAACTTTAAACGAAACTTAAGAATCATCTACTAACATTATAAGAATGATAATGCAAAATGTACCAACTAAATGTAAATTTAATTTCGTTGCTACATATTCATGAACTTAAATATGTAAAACATGTAAGCATCAAACCATGTATCATGCAAATTGTACCATGTTTTATAATGCATAATTATAAGAATCATCATGCAAAATGTACATAAACTCCAAAATTAGCATGTATTAAATCATAATAAAGAGTTCTATTTAAAATATGTCCAAAATTTATATCATTATAAAAGTAAATATATATAATAAAAATTTGTTAAATAAAAAAATGCATCAAAGAGATCAATTCATAATAAAGAGTTTTACTTGAAATATGCCCAAAATTTATATCATGATAAAAGTAAATATAATATAAAAAGACTGTCAAATAAAAAGTTGCATCAAAGAGAATCTCGAGGAAATATACGATCTATCAACATCCTCGTGCTCTCATCATAATCATGGGTGCCCTACACAACATATGTAATTGCATATATACATAAGATTTTGTACTTTAAGATTAATTTTTAATGTTTTAAAATTAAATGAGAATGTAAGATCATCAATTTTTTTTTATAAAAAGTTTCCAATTCCATTCAATATCTCATGGTGTCCCCCCTCCATTGCCCCCTCGTGGTGTTCGCCATGCATTGTTCCCTCATGGATACCCTGTACATGTAAATATATTAAAAATTTAAAATTGCACATTAAAATGAATAAACTCGCAATATTAAAAAAATCAAGTATCAACTTCTTCAAATTGTCTAGATGATTCAATTCCTGTAACTGACCCAAGTTTCAAATTCCATGCAATACCTCATGTTGTTCCACTTGCATTTATCCTTCATGGATGCCCTGTACAATACATGTACATGTATATATTAAAAATTTAAAATTGCACATGAAAATTCATAAACTTGCAATATTAAAAAAATTGTTAAACAACTTTTTCAAATTGTTTAGATGATCCTATCGCCATCTCCGAGTCCATTGCTAAAGTCCTTGGAGATAAGAAACTGTCTCCACAAATCTAAAATTTGAAAATTTTGAAACTGTGATATGGAGATCTCATTTTCTAATGAAACTTGCTTCAATTTATAACAAAACAAAAGTGAAATATTTAATGCTTGTGACAAATGAATATTTGACACATATCCTAATAGGTAGGAAGAGAGTAGGGTTATGTCAAAAACATAAGATGGAATCAAAATATGTTAACATTTAATTATATATATGTAATTATTTCTTTAAAAATATGTACTTACGATACCCATATAGTAAAAGTAGAATAACAGTATCAACATGAACTCTTAAAAAAAAAAACTAACATCTCTCAACATATCTTGGTTGGAACTTGAACTTGGGACCGTGATATTATAAAAATTTTCATTCAACAAATGAGTTAACTACAAATGGTGAACATATTATGCATTTTTGTTAGATTATATTTGAAAAAATTAAAAAAATGTATGTGAATCCACATTAACACATATATTACATTACATTAAGATATCCACCCTAACCATTAACACATACCAATCCCACACCCTTTTCCTCATGAGCAATTAGGTCTTGCCAACCATCACGACAACCCTTTTCATAAGCTTTAAGATCCTCAATATTGATATTATGTATCCACTCATCTGTTTTATATACAAAATTAGCACGTGCATCATCTCGTGCTCTTTTTCGATTTAGAATGACGTCAATTCTAGTCAATGAATTCTGGATATTGTCTATAAGGGCATCCATCCTTCTCGACCAATTTGAGAAGTGGCATCCATATCCAACCGCAAAGTTACAAGACGAGGAGGTGTTGTGGTATTCAACAACCCCCCATTTGTTAATGATAGTAGTTAATATTACATTTATAAATGGGGACCCTTTAAAAAGTTTCATCCAAAAAACAAAACTTAACATTTAGTCATTTCTTTTATTTTTTGAATAAAGCAAAGATAACAATCAAAACCTTTTTGGGAACTAATAAAGACTTACCTTTTCATATATAGCATGTCTAAAACCCACCAAAGGACCTTTCTAAAAAACCTCCAAAATCAAGAAAAATGATTAAATAAGGGCTCCATGGTCTAAATTATCATAAAATCTGATGAAAACAAAAGTCCTTAAGATTTTTTAGGCTTAAGTCTCGCATCACATATCACAACTTATAAAGAACTCTCTCTTAAAAATGATATAGTGAAATTTGCGAGTTGCGAAACTGTGATGGCACTTTGACTTTTATCGCATTACATTTCGGGCATTCAAGCAAACACTTTGCACTTACCATCAACCGATATTGCAAAATGCGATTGGTGCCTGGACCCACACCTTAGAATATTAAAAGTAAATATTTTGAGTCTGTCAAGTCTATTGCATAGTATAAACCTAGTGATTAACTATATGAGAAACAACTAATGGACAACTCGCATCTCGCAACTCGCAGATACACAACAGGAGGTAGGAATGCTAAAAGGCACATCTTGCGATATTGCTTCGCAAATTGCACAATCACTATCATCACAGTACAGTGGCTCGCCACCCTAGAAGCTTTCATCCCGTTTTACGACGCAAACATTTATGAGAAATAAAGCTAAGGGATAACGAATCATTAGTGGGAATTAGTGGGAAATAATTGCATTTATGTGTGAAAATCCATTCAGCTTGATACGATATCTCGTTTCGTGTGTTCAAATAATGCTTCTTTTACCACCTTTACAAGTTATCTGCATTATTTCATTTTTTACATTCATCTTTGAGTGTCCGATAGCTATTCTTATTCATTTTAGGAAAAACCCACAGAGAAGAGCGTTGAGAAAAATGGGGAAGAAACGCAAGGCTGTAGCCTCTGAGAAGATAGAAATGACTCCCCTATTCATAGATACCACATGCAACAGAGAGGGAGGAACCTCTACATGGGAGGCTATGTACAACATATTGGAGGAGGAACAACCGAGGATTATGGAAACAAATGTTACAATTGATGGATGAGATTCCTCAGACGCTTCCATGCTAGAGACGGCTTGCTCATTTTTGCACCGTATAACTGCTCGGCCGAAGATAATCCCTTATACTGACATGGTAAAATGGGTTATCGATGAAGCCGACATCTCAGACAGAGAATTCAAGACGAGAAGCCAAAGGGTCATCGGATATTTTACCCCGGACAACTTATGGCTTATGTATCACCTACCAGAGCCACAGGTCATCCACAACAGGAAATTTGTAGAGAAGTTTGCTAAAGAGAACAACGACCTAGCGGATTGCACCTGCGCCTGGTCAAATAATGAAGAGAAAATCAAGAAAGACAAAAATGGTATGTACACTACTGCATCTATTTGTCCCCCTTATAGTTTTGCAGGATTATGTTATGTAGACTATTTGGCAGACTGGATAGTACTAAGTTCTCCCCAGAGTGGTTCCCGTTACTAGACACAGTCGTTAACGCAACTATAATGAATTGGGCCCAAATGTTGTCAGACAATTTAGCAAAAATAATTATCGAGTATAGAAGGAGAAGAAGTATTGCTTCGAGGGTTTACCCTCCATTTTTTATGAGCGCCTATGTTATGGATGTTATTTGTTTTAGTTCAAAGTTCCCCATCATGGGATGGAAATGGACTGTTCGAAATCCACTTCCCATTCAGATGTGCCACAAAGTCATGTGGGAATCCAATTTTCAACCACATTTTTTCAAGATTTGCCATGGAGTTATGCTTCCTATTCACAAGCGGCTATATAATCAAGATGCCCCCAGGTTTTCCCAAGAAGCTGAAGTTGAAATCCTCCCGATGGCTAGATGGTTCGAGGAGGAAACATTTACATATATAAGAGTTTTGGCAACATCACCTCCCCCCATCCTCCCATACTATGTTCCAGATAAATTGATGGCTAGGGAGATAGCCTATCAGACAATTAGTGAGGGAGGAATAAGCCATACACTGAAAGAATAAAAAGAGGCCATTTGGCCTGCATTCCCTATACAGTGTGGAGCATTTGCACTACACGACCTGGGACACGTGTTCAAAGAAGCAAAGAACATGCTATCTCTGCAATTACCCAAATTCCCTAGATGACAGTATGACCCGTTTGGCACTGTCAAGAATTTCACCACTTTGGTGAAAATAAAAGTATTCACTAATGAGGAGGATGTTTTTGATGATATCTTTTTGCAGAAAAAAACCATTACAGAGGTGAAGCATATGACACAACTACTTTTTGACCATGAAGATCTGGAAATTTTTTACAGTTACAAAGAAAGAAGGCTGGCAATGGTCCCATTGGACCAATTATTAATTGAACCAATAAGGGAGCCTACTCCGAGTGTGACTATAGAAGGTGACTCCAAAAAAAATTCCAAATCCAATTCTAGGGCAGAGTCTCAAGAAAAATCTATTGGGGAATCGTGTCAGTCATCACAAAATGGCAAAAGCAGAAGCATCGAGTCAATAAAGGATACGACCCAATCTACACAGAAGATAGTTGAAGAAGCTTCAACTAGCAAACAGGTTGAAATCCCTACTACCTCTGCACAACCAATAAAACCCATGGTAGTTGACTTAGAGGAATAGTGGGATAATTTTAATAAAAGTCTCAATATAAAGGAACAGGTGCCAGAGTTGCAAGCTCCGCAATAGAAAAAAAAACTCTGGAAATTACAGTGGAAGAAACTGCAAATGAATAAGAAGTAGAGCATATCCCTATTACCCCGACCTCTGAAATAATTTTGGGAATTGAAGAAATACCCCCTATGGATGTATTCTATAGCCCACAGCATAAGGAAAAGAAAGAAAAGAAAATTGGACTCTATAGTTGTTACTACCCTTGAAAATGAACTAATGGATGTTCTATGGAAGGACTCATCTGCCAACCTAACTAGACTCTCGCAGTTTGCAGGTGCTTATGCTACATTGACCATAGACAAAGCAACAAAAGTCCAAATGTTGCTTAGAGAAAAGGAAAATATATAACGTCGCTTGAGCAACAATTACAACAAGTCAAATCCAACCAGCAGGCATAGATACAGTTGGCCAAGCTTCAACAGGTATTTCAAAAGATGCAAATAGAACATCGAACCATCTTAGCCGAGAAGGAAGCACATGTGTAGGAAATAGCTGATTTACATAAAGACGATCCAAAAATTGATTAGTTTATTACCAAATCACTCAGACTTAATTCCCAGTTGACACATCAGAAAGAATTATTGTGCCAGAAGATTTCACACTGGAAATCTTATTGCGAAACAAGTGATAAATTGACAAGTCAAGTCATAGAAATGCGACTTGAATATGATGAGATCTTTAAAAAGGTCCCTGATTTCATCGCCTGGAAAAATACATAGGAGGGGATAAAAACCGACTTGCCCAAGCTAGAAGAATCACATAAGGAAATTCTGTTTGCAATCTGGGATTCTCGGCTTAAAGAAGCAGAAAAGGAAACAGCAGATGCAGTGCCAGCGACAAACATTATCATAGAAAATATCAATGAGAATTTTCATGGTGCCAATTTAGTGGCAGAATCCATTATAAGGCAAACACGCAGGCTAGACTGGGAGGCGTATTGGCAACATTTGGTCAAACCTTAGAGCCAAATGGATGACCCTGTGATGCCTAAGAACTTCTACTGAGAAAATGGCGCCAGCACTGACTGATACCGTATTCGATGGACAGTTGAAAGCTGAAGTTGGCCAACCTACACATCTCAAGCCTATGGTGGATATTTGTGATCTGAAGGATCAAATGCAACATAGTTAGTCACCTTGTTTACTTTAATTTTGATTTTATTTTTGCATAAATTGAGGCAGGTCATTTAAACCTCCTCAACTATTTTTGTAATAATCTATTTTTAGTTTTATAGTTTTAGTATTTAAACCCCTAATGCATTTAGAGAGGGGTCTAAAATTTTATCAAAAACTCTCTTAAAAATATGCACTTTTGTCCCTTTGAGGAAGTTCTGGTGAAATATATGGAACATGATTTATTTTTATCTGATTTAGCATCTTCTACTAAAATTGCACTTTTGTACTCTTAGATGATGTTGAATGGATTGAAGATAGATCAATATTGCTGAAACACATGAGTAGGACGTATTATAAATGGTACTTTTATCTCGTAATCCTTTTTACTTATGTATTAAGCAATCATTTCTTTTTTGAATTATTTATGTATGAAAGTCTGAATTTTGATTATCATTATTGCACTTCTGTATGATGATGATCTTTATTTTATGCTGAATATATGAATAACTCTTTATGCGATATATTTCTCACAATCGTTTCAGCTAACTTTTTATACGAAATGATTATTGTTAAAATAGATTCACTTATAATCGTAATTGAATGATCTTTACTACCAATTGCTTTTAGAAATTATTGTAGATTGTGTATATCAAGTTTATCCTGGGTATATTATGATTAGATAATTTTTTAAAAATTAGAAGTTAAATGCATTTGTGATTGATTAGTTTAGACTAGATTACTGTTAGCTTAAACATTACTCTAAAACATCACACATCACCTCATTTGGCACAAGCGTTAAACAGATTGGGAAACTGGTCCCATTATCCCCAGTCGGAGCCATTACTCCAAACGGAAAAGGAGCTGCCAACCAAGGTCCGGACCGGGTGGTTTTCCCCCATGTTGAGGCAACGATTTTCGAGGCTTTGTTGGACACCTAATCCTAAATGGGTTAGTGTGGAAGCCGAATAGACCAAAGCAGTCCAAGAGACCTTGGGATCTGAAACCCAAGAGTCATATGTTGTACTATAAATGTATATCTCATGTTAATAAAAAAATGAATTGCATGTTTTATCTTTCATATCTTTCTTGCTGTCCATGTGTGTTTAACATGGTATCAGAGCAGGCGTATTCCTGCCCTGCAAATTAATTTGAGCCATTTGTTTTATGGCCTTTCTGTGCAGTTTATTTCTGCCATATTCCTTTATACAGACCTGCGCCCAGTCTGCCATATTCACTTGAACGATGAAACGTTCCTCTGCCTCAGCGCTGTCCACGCTGTTCTGACATGTCTGTCTGTCATATACGTTTTTTATATTGTCTGCACCTTCTGTCAAGCCTGCGCCCCCTGTCAAGAGACCAGTTGCAAACGCTGTCTCACTGCGCTCTCTGTCTGACATTCATCTGACATTCGCCTGACATTGAAACGTTTAAGCGCTGGCCTGTTCATTCCATTATACCCTTCAACGCTGTGTGTTCATTCCATTGAACGCTGTCCAGCGCTGCCCTTACTGTCGTGAAAGGAATGCTGTCTGACATTGAACGCTGTCCAGCGCTGCCGTTACTGTGATTTGCCGCTAGGGATTTACTCTGAGAGCCGCTGGATCGGATCGGCTCGAGTTATTTCTGAGCGAACTGGGATTTTAATTCGGTCGAGTCTTGAAATTTTGTGTGCATCCGGTTTTCCCGCATTGGAAGCGGGTAAGCTTTCCATTGATTAGCAATTTTAATTTTTTCGAGGACCTAGGGTTAGAGTGTGGCAGATATCGGAGGAATATGGCGCTATGTTGCAGATGCGTTTCTTAAAAGAATGTTAACTGCTCCATTTTGAGCGATTTACACACGTGAGGGTTTTGGAGGGATTAGGCTTGAATCTCACCGATGTGCATGGAGGTTTTTGCATGCTTTGGTTATTTTTGGATACAACAACATGTAAATGGGTTCACTTTGAGACATTTTTAGAGGCGGACCAGGAACTATCCAGATGCATCACATTCCTTTCGGATGAAGTAAGCATGTATCTCAATTGGTATGCAGTGACCAGTCAGCGAAATTGTTGAGTAAGGCTCTCCCGAATTTGTGGTCGTTTAGGAGCAATTGCAGTCTTATGCAATTTTGGGATTTCTTAGACCAGACGTACTTGCAAATTGTGTTTAGGAGGAATCAGTAACTTCCTGGTGGATATGGTTTACTAGTATAAGGCGAATATACGTATTATTTTACCGATATCTTGGTCATGAATGAATCCTATATCATATGAGCCACAACTGCAAGAATGTATTATTTTACCGATATCATATACCTGAAAGCAACACAGGCAGTAATGTCGCACGCGGCTTGGTAATCTACCGTTTCACATCCGGTATTACCTCTGCTGGGTCTAATTACAATCTGTTGCCTCTACTGTCACTGGCTGGACGGCGAATAGCAACAGATCCCTAGTCAACAGTTTTTTCTTCAGTGCTGTATGAGTTTTGAGGTTGATATCGCAGATCAAGGTTCTGTTCGGAGTAGAGATTATACTGCAGTACGTCTTACTAGTGGGTTTCAATCACGCAGACTCTCCCATTGGAACTTACTTGCAACGGCCTTTCCGCCCTTGGAGTATCCAAGGGAACCGTTTTCTAATGTTTTATATTTCCAGTTCACTTGGTTCATATTAACGTTGTCCGTTAGCTGTATTGTAGCGGGAGACTGCGGAAGATCGTACGTTCGAATCTCAGCAACGTCAACGACATCGACTCGGTCGTATAGAAGGGGTGTCCAACAACGTTGGGAGTAAACCAGAGGTCACGTGCAGTTGCTGAAAGAACCCCTTCAAGGGACAAAAATTTCAAATCACGTCTTTCTGGAGCTGGTGGTTCACGAAATCAGGATTTTGAGAAGGATAGTGGAAGACGGTTTGAACATGAAAGTCGCCCTGGTGTCAAGATGTAGAAGAAAGAAGTGAAGTTTGCCAGTAGAATTTATCTGAGATTGTCTTTAGATGGGGGCTATCATGTCCTGGACGAGTCTACTCATTACAGTAGCGATCTGAGGCCGACCCACAAGCATCTCTGGAAGCCTACCACGCTCTGATACCAGTGTAACTGTTCATATATAATTGTTCATATATATGCGTGTGAAAAGTTGTCCAGACGTGCGTTATTCAATCCTGTAGCTTTAATTGCAAAATTTTTTAATAGATCTTTTGGAGTTGGGGCTATCGTGCAGCGCTCCTCCTTTTTTGAAATAATGGTGCTGACAAAGACCTGAATGCTGTATGCGTTGTTCCTTTTTATTTGAGATAGCGGTGTTTCAGAACGAGGCTATCGTGCAGTGCTCCTTTTGCTGTGGCTTGTATTAAAGCGGTGCTAAATTAATGCGTGGTTTATATGTGCGCTAAAGCTGTATATGTGCGCTGTGGTTACATTGACTAGCATATGTTTTGAATGCGCTGTCCCATTGAACTATGGCTTGAATGATGCTGATGATTGACCAGCATATATATATATTGACCATCTTGTTTGAATAAATTCTTTGCACGTGCCAATGAGGAGGCTTTCATACACTTGCTGGAGAGTATTCTTGTACACAGGATTTAGTTTGTGAGCACTGGGAGTAGTGTGGGCATAGATATTTCTTAAGAGTGATTTTTGTCAGAACTTGAAAGTAAGAACAACATTCAGTTCAAATTTATGGTGGTAATTGTACAGTTGGGAATCTTATAATTATTAAAACATTCAGCTAGACTGCCTGTCCTTGAGCAGCTGTACCTTGTAACAAAATACTTGAGAGGCAGGAACTAGTGATGATGCGTTTTGTGAATGTAGTTGGATCCTGCTGAAGAGTGGAGCATGCTTTGTTGGAAGTTAAATTCTCAGGTGAATTGAAGAAAATTCATTTTTTGAATGAGGAGTCTGTTTTCTGGATATCACCATTCTCTGTATGTTGAATCTATTGCAAGCTGATTGATTTGAAGTTGTTGCCATAAGTTTATTTGGTGTCCATCTTTTCCTCATTGTTTTACTATTTTGAGGTTAGAAATGGCTCCAATCGGTGCAATATTAGAGTTAGTGGACAATCTAATACTCTCTACTATGGATAATACAGTCAAAATCAGCAAGGATTTTCTCACCGATATTCATAGTTGTTTGCAAAATGTACAAGAAAAGATCGATTTTTTGCAGCTTGAATCACAGCTACAGCAAGAAGAGCTACATCAAAATAGACACCATTCTGAACCTGTTTTTGTTCAAAACATTGAGACAACCACCCATCAGCAGCATGTTAATAATGTTACAGTTCATTCAAATAAAGCAGCAGTTGTATATGCAGATGCAGAAACTTAGTCTGCACTTCCCAAGCCCATCATCAGACCTTGGGAACAACTTGTCCACAACAAGCACAAAACTGGTCTTAGATATGACAAGGACTTGTCCTTTCATATTCCAGACTATGCCAAGCCCATTCAGTTTCAGAGTGCTGGATTCATTCATGACAGTTCAACTACTCCTCATGACAGTTCAGCTTCAGCTGTTCCAGATTCTGCCCCTCTTCCACAACAACAACAACAACAACAGATCGAGAAATGCCAACACTGTGATCGAGTTGGCCATCTGAAAGATCACTGTTTTGATCTTCATCCATGTAAGCACTGTCATAAAACCAGCCATTCTTCACACAGATGCTTCAGAAACAAACGTCCTGCAAGAACAAAGATTCATCTTGGATGGATCGCTTCTTGGCAATGGGCATCAACAGCCAAGAAGATATTCCAAACACATGTCAAAACTTGTTCCAGAATATTGAACAGTCTTGTAGTTGAGTTTTCTCCATCTTCTCACCTTGTACCTGACAGGGGGGGAAATGATGGTCATCTACAAGCTTCAAAGTCACATCAAGCGAGCCTGAGCCACAACCTGCCACACCAGTTTCAGAGTTGTAGCCAGAGACAAAGATGCCCGTGAACATGCCTTCAGTTGGCAATCTGGGACACTTCCTCTAGCAGAAGACTTCAGCTTCTTGCCAGTTTTGGAAGCATTCCTGGAACAAAATTGAGAACACTTCCTCTAGCAGAAGACACCAGCTTCTTGCTAGTTTTGGAAGAGTTCAGGAATTGCATTAAGCATTCCAGAGTTGTTGGTCATCCTTAAACCATCACAGGTTGAGACTTCCCTTTTCAGGTTGAAGTTTTACCTTTTATGCGGGGTGAGACCTCCCTTTTATGGTTGAAGGTTTCCCTCTTTAAAAGAATAGGATCACTTCCTCTAGCAAAAAACTTCAGTTTCTTGCCAGTTTTGGAAGAGTTCCGGGAACCGCACTAAGCGTTCCAGTGTTGGTGGTCATCCTTAAACCACCGCCCTTTTTACCAACATTTCATAGAGCACATTCAACCTAGTGCTGCCATGCATTTTTTGCACATTTTGTATTACAGCTCTCTTCTTGGACTCATACATAACCCTTCGGATTAAGGGGGGGAATGTTGGACACCTAATCCTAAATGGGTTAGTGTGGAAGCCGAATAGACCAAAGCAGTCCAAGAGACCTTGGGATCTGAAACCCAAGAGTCATATGTTGTACTATAAATGTATATCTCATGTTAATAAAAAAATGAATTGCATGTTTTATCTTTCATATCTTTCTTGCTGTCCATGTGTGTTTAACAGGCTTCAAAATTTTGGCACTAGAAGGAGGGCATGAACTATGAATGGCAAGTAAATTCAAATTAACAGGCCATTCTAAGAGTAAAACTCCCTCACCCTCACCTCCAACTTCTCGAAAGTCTTCTAAATCCCCTGATCCTAAGTGAGAAGTTGCACAAGATATTATACAACCCGTTGCTGAAAACCCAATCGATCCAGAGCTTTCTTCTCTTACTGAAGCCCCTGAAGTTCAATCTTTGATTCACAAATTATAGGGGATTTCACTATCACAAGAAGAATCTGAGATATCTCAGGATAGTGTTACTTCTCAGTTCACTCCATCTCAGCCGTTAACTAGAGCACATAGCGAAAAGTTCAGAATACCTTTGTTCGAATTTCCTCTTCCAAGCCAGAAGAAAGCTAAGAAGACACCATCCGAATCTCACAACGAGGTTTTATCATCATCTTCATTCATCCCATCTATACCCTCACAAGATCAATCATCCATCCCACCACTCCAGATCGTGATTCACACAGGTACAAGAGCTATATCTTCCTCTACCCAATCACCTTCAAACCCTACTGCAACACCTCCCCCTACCCACATACCAACAATGGCACAAAATCCTCCAAGGCCATGGACAAACCCAAGGGTTGTTAGGATGGCTGGTCCTTTACATCAATTACCAGCACATCTAGAAAAATGGTTGCCCAAATTCAATCCTGATAATGGCCTATTGGCTGAGGAACATATAAATAATTTTATGTTGTCCATTAACTTGAATCAAGTAGAGGAGGAAGATACAGTTGTAATACTATTCCCATATACTTTGCAGGGAGCAGCAGGATCATGGTACTTTTCGTTACCATCAGGTTCTATTAACAGTTGGGATGCTTTTCAAGAGCAATTTTTAACAAAGTTTGGAGATGATAGATCTACAACTACCTTAATTAATGATCTCTCCAATTTGAAAGCTGAGCCAAGAGAACTCATCAAGGACTTCAACTCTCGCTTCAATAAACTAATGAATAAAATATCAGCGACATCTAAGCCTAGCGACGAGGTCCAAAATGAGTGGTATATCTCTACTCTGACTTCAAACACAACTATCTTTGTTGATAGAGCTGCCAAACCAACCTTGGCAAAAAATATGAAAGAGGCAATAGATTTAGAAAAATGCATCCTAGCCGTTGAAAAGAGAAACGCATTAGAAGAACATAAATCTAAGAAAGTAACCTTCAGAGGTGACTCTAAGAAGAAACCACCGAAAGATCCTTTTGATCTTAAAGGGTTACAGAAAGTCCTTAAGACCATGTCTAATGAAATGTTTGATATTAAGAAACAGGTAGTAGAGACTTCCTCTAAAAAACCTTTTAGACCATTCAAAAGGAATTCCCCTGCTGATCCTAAGCCTCCAAATTCCATATCAAATGACAAGTTAGATGTCGATGAAGTTTCACCTAGCGAAGAACAAACGGATGATGAGGAAGTAACATAGTTACAAGGGATGTGGGATTTTATACTTCCCAATGAAGAAACTCAAGAAGCCTTACCTGTCGCTACCTGAAGTAAAAATCCTATCAAATTGTCACAAACAAGTCCGAAACAGAAGGATTCAATGCCATCCCTTAGGGATAAATCAATAGGTAAGAAATTTGTACCAAAATCCACTCAGACAACACATACTTAATTGGATCCTTCTCCTTCATCTTAAACTTTGATAATTTATGATGAAATGGAATATAATATTATTGATGATATGAAGAAAACTAGGGCAAACATTACATTTCACGAACTTAGAAAATTGAAACATCAACAGAAGTTACTTCTAAAAGAACTTAAATCAATTCCTATGGAACCACTTCCTGCTGCCGTAATCTCGCACGCTGCCCAAGAAATGGGAAGACCCCCTAGTACTTCTTTGAATAAGATAGATCCAACTGATATAGCTTTAATTGGAGGAAGATCAAAATCCCACACTCCGCCATTTCTTCTTACTTTTGAAGTCTTTAACAAAAACTTACACAAATTTTTGGTTGATTCTGGAGCTTCATCTAACATCTTTCCCAGAACAGTTTGTGAGAAGTTGAATATTCAACCTCAACAATATGCTGTACAAATGGTTCAGTTAGATCACTCTCAAGTCGAAGTCGTCGGGGAACTTAATCAAGTAACCATCAAACTCTCATCAAGCCCCAAAGTTTGCCAAGTCATCGACATACTTGTAGCTGAAATTCCTGAGTTCTATGGTTTAATCCTTAGTAGAGACTGGTAATAAAAACTTCATGGTTATTTTGCAACTGACTGGTCTCACCTGTGGCTTCCTTATTATGGTAAACCAAATCAAATAAGGGTTGATCGCGAGAAACATCAGAAGTTCATAGTGACAAAATTAGAAGGAGAAAACGAACCAGTTGCGTATAACAACAATATCATCAAAAATTATTTTGTAGAATCATTTCTAGGAAATTTCAATGCTCATGCTTCACCTTTCTTAGAAAACTCTGTCGTCTCTCAAATTGAATTTTTTTCCCAAACAGACACTTCTAAATGTGTAAATTTTATAGATAAACCTGTAATTAAATCTTTATTTTGGAAATTATTTTTTGATGGATCTAAATCCAATGATGGAGTAGGAGCAGGTTGCATCTTAGTTAGCCCAGAGGGAGAGAAAAATATGCTAGCATGCAGACTTGAATTTGATTGCACCAACAATACTGCTGAATGTGAGGCACTAGTTCAAGGTCTGTATAAAGCAATTGGCCTTAATGTAAAATACCTCCAAGTGTTCGGGGATTCATAAATTGTCATAAAATAGGTAAGAAACAATATACATTGTTTATCAGGACACTTGAAACATTATCAGATCTGACTCTCCACTTTACTGCGTTTAATATTTCCCCTATCCCAAGACTTTAGAATGCTAGTGCCGATATTCTAGCTAATGTCACTTCCAAGCTTATCCCTCAAGAAGATTATAGCCCAGATCAATTCTCCATTGAATTAATTTTTATGCCTTCCATCCCTGATAATATCATCAACTAGAGAGTCTTTAATAACGATCCGGATATCATAAGCTTCCTGACCTCAGAAAGCTCATACGCCGACCAGATAGTTAATGAAGACCAGCATGATAACCAACTTAAACAAGAAACACTCATTAATGCTATACCAAAGTCCGTAGTTAAGTTGGAAGATTTATATGACCTTAAAGACAAATTTAAACGTACTACCAATTCAAAACTTCAGAGTTCAACTCTGAGGTTTGAATTGATCAATCTTGGGACTGATTTAAAACCTCAAAACATTAACTTAGGTCTAGGTCTTACGTCAGACAAAAAAACAACTTTTATAAGTTTGTTGAAAAGATATAAGAATATATTTGCATGGAACTATGAAGATCTCAAGACATACGACACCTCTATTATCCAACACACTATTCCTATGATATCTGATGAAAGACCTATTCAACAGAAATTGAGGAAAATCCATCCTAATTTAGAAAGTCAAATTAAATATGAGTTGAATAAATTGCTGAAAGCCAAAATTATTTTTCCTGTTAGACACTCTCGATGGGTTTCCAATCTTGTCCCAGTCAGGAAAAAGAACGAATATATTCGGATATGTATAGATTTCTACAACCTCAATAAAGCTTGCCAAAAGGACAATTTCCCATTACCTCCTATGGAACAGATTTTGCAATCAGTGGCAGGCTCTGAACTAATGTCTTTCCTGGATGGGTTCTCAGGTTATAACCATATCTTAGTACATCTACATGACCAACTGAAAACTACATTCATGACAAAGTGGGGCACTTATGCTTATTAGAAGATGCCATTTGGACTAATCAATGCTGGTGCTACTTTCCAGATAGCCATGGATATAGCCTTCAAAGGTTTGGTAAATAAGTCAGTAGTGATCTACTTATGATATAAGAATGTGCTCCAAAAAACATAGTAATCATCTAAGAGACTTGAACAAATCTTTGAACGTTGCCAAAGGTATGGAATTTCTCTGAACCCCAAAAAGTGTTTTTTCGCGTTAAGTGAAGGAAAGCTCCTTGGATTCATTGTTTCCAAATCAGGAATTCATATCAACCTTGACAAAATTAGAGAAATTTATGAAATACCTTTACCACATAACAAGAAATCAATGCAATCTTTCCTAGGTCAGATAAATTTTGTTAAAATATTTGTCCCTGACTTCTCAAGAATTTTTTTACCTCTTCAATCCATGATAAAGAAAAATTCCTTGTTTAAATGGGGACATTTAGAACATGAAGCTTTTAGCTTGATAAAACAAGAAATTATTAATGCCCCATCTCTAGAAACCCCAAAATTTTCCAATCATTTCATTTTATATACTTTCGCTTCCAAGAAATCATATGCGGCCATATTGACACAAGCAAATCAAGATAAGGCTGAAGCTCCAATCTCTTTCTTTAGCTCCAATTTGCAAGGAGCTGAATTAAATTACTCAGATGTTGAAAAATAGGCTTTTGCTATTTTCAAATCTATAAAACACTTCAAACCTTTTCTCCTCAAAACGCACACTAAAGTCATAGTACCCTTCTCAGCAGTAAGAAATCTTTTAATACAAAGGGACGTAGGAGAAAAGAGAGCAAACTAGGTCACTACCCTGCAAGAATATGACATAGAAATTAAACCAGCTAAAGGTTTTTGTAGGATGTTGGCGGGCGCTTCAAATCTATCAAAGTTGCATCATTCAGGTGGCAATGTACAAATATATAAGGTAAGCCTCAACGGCACATAATCAAGGTATGCTGATATCATATTTTATTTAAAAAACTGATGTGCACCAGCCCAATTGAATTACACAAGGAAAATAGCCTTGAGATTAAAAGCAAGGCAACATCAGATTGTCAACGATGTACTTTTTAGAAGAAATTATGATTTTGTTTTACTTAGATGTCTTGAAAAATCTGAGGTAGAGAAGGTGTTACACAAACTTCATGATGGAATAGTTGGTGGTCACTTTGGAGGTGACACTACAACACCTAAAATCCTGCATGCCGGCTATTATTGGCCAACACTATTCAAAGATGCACACAGTTAACTAAGAAGATGTAAGGGTTGTCAAACAACTGCTGGAAGATAGAGAAAACCCGCGCTAGCATTACAACCCGTAACCATTGACCAACCATTTGAACAATGGGGATTGGACGTAATAGGTGAGATCATTCCTCATTCTTCTAAACAACATAGATACATTCTTACAGCCACTGATTATTTCACCAAATGGGTAGAGGCAATCCCACTGAAGGTAGCCAATTCAGAAAATATTATTGAATTTATAGATCAATTTATCATCACCAGATTTGGCTTACCATCTGCTTTAATGTTTGATAATGCATCTTATTTTTCAGGCAATGCTATGACAAAATTTGCTCTTAAAAGAGGTTTTAAGCTTAAGTATTCAGAAAATTATTATCCGTAAGGAAATGGACTAGCCAAATCCACAAACAAAAATCTCATTAGGATTATTAAACGTACGGTTGACCAAGGCCAAAAGAACTGGCATAAGTCTTTAGTGTTTGCTCTATGGCCAGATCAAATAACTCAGAAAGCCTCCATCGGCACTTCTCCTTTTAATTTGGTCTATGGGAAAGAAGCTATTAGAGCCTAGATTTACCTCAGGTTGAGGAAGGTAGGATCCAGGGCCAACATCAAACCACGCTTAACCTGGTAGCTAGCCCTACCAGGTCGAGAGAGGGCTCTCTCCGGGTCAATCTCATCAAATTATGATTGATGAGGGCTTGAGATGACTGATATAAATAATGATCTTAGGCTAGGTATATGTGCAAGAGAGTTTAATTGGGTAAAATGATGTTTTTGTTGGCTCATATGGAAAGGTAGATTTTGGGTGCAGGGATTGAGGCTCAGTCTTGCAGAGATCTCAATGGGGCAAGGTAGGCAATTGATTTTGGCACTTCAAATCGAATGTGATGGAAGGATTAGATAGGTGAGGATCTGAAGAGGGCAAGAAAACTCATGGATCCTCTCCAAACAGCTGAAAACATCAAAGACTAAAGCAAACCTCAAGTATAGCACTGCAATTTCAATGGATTCTGCTTACACTCTTGTTTGTTTAGTTAAGAAGAAACAAGATAGAGAATGGAATACATAACACATAAGAAAATTCACAATTACAAAAGAAATCACTGTACCAAGACAAATTTCCACATGAATCCCAAAGAGTGTTGCAAACCCTGGTCTCAATTCCTTAGCCAAAATGCTGATATGAATCTACAATGAAGCTCAAGGATTTCTCAAAAGTCCAACCATGCTAATGACTGAAAAACAACATCATATAGACAACCATAGCTCATCCTATCCTCTAGGGGTCGAGCTCACATGTTTAGGAGTTGTTTCAACTAATTCTAAACTGAGAACTAGAAATCAGGCAACAGAACAACATGCCTCTAGAAACAAGGGAACTGATTCATTCAGTTTCAAACAACTTTTAAACTGATGAATCTACCTCTATAAGTGAACATTTGACACATTTACATCATGATACATAAATGTACATTACATTAAATAAAAAATTTGACACTAAGAAAGTGAAAAAGTCAAACTGGCAAAAGCTGGGCGAAAAACAGAGCATTTCTGGTCAAACTAGTCCAAATTTCCTCTATGCGTCGCACCTGATTCTCTATGCATATCGCCTTTTTGGTCCTACTTTTGGAGGCCTTCCTGATGTCCAAATTAGCTCCAAGTGTGCTTGTTAGAAATATCTCCCTGTCTACTTTCCAACACAAGTGGAATTTTTCAATTTTGCCTCCATTTGGCCCTCCAAAAGTCAGTTATCCCAACACTGCTTCCTGTGTGTCAAAATAGGGGCAGTAAGGTCATTTTTTGAGTGTTTTTGACCTTTTTGAGGGCTCAAAACCTGTCCAAATTTCTTGGAAATTGGTAGGAAAGCATATTTTTTCATGCCAAATCCAAAAACGTTGATTTTTTGTGATTTAGAGGCTCCTAGAAAAAGCGAGCGCCACGTGGCGTGGCGCATAGGGCAGAAAATTCTGTTTTTTGTGCCAAAAATTTCAAAAATGCAAAAAGTGCCTCAAATTTTTCGAAATCTGGGCTGAGTCTTCTTCGTCAAACATTGTGTTGGGCCAAGGAAGCTTCAGCCAATATCTGAAGTCATTGATGCTCTTTTTGCCTCCCTGATGCTCTCTTCAACTTTGCCTTTAAGCTCTTGATTCTAGCTTGGCACACCAAGTTCCTCGACAAGTAATGATATGAAAGGTTTCTCAGCATATTCTTCTCATTGATAGCCTTTTCTAACTTTCTCTCCAAGTGGATATTGGCTCTTTTAAGCCATGACTCCCGATCGGTATTAACCTCTTGCTCAAGTGAAGTGAACTCCACCCGCCTCCTTTGGGCAGCTTGGCGATTCTCCCGAATGTTTTGCAACTCCATAATCACTTGCTGGTCTTCAAGTTGCTTATTCCTTTGCTCCAGGTACTGTATTGTCCATTGGGCTCTATCCAAGTTGATGGACAAGGCATCAATGTCCACCTGTTGCTCTTGAATGATTTCTTTGAGATTTGTGCTTTGCAGGCCCATATCAGTATCATCACCCTCAATTGGAATGAAATCAGTCTCACACTCACTTGATGGTCCTTCCTCCTATAGTGGCCTCTTGCCTTTGTCCTGAACCTGTTGTGCTGATGACGGAAGCGAGGCCCCTTCCACCCCGGGTGGAGATAACACTCGCTTAGCTGCTGCAAACAACCGTCTAGTGCTCTTCTGATAGGCGATGAACACTGGTGTGCTAGCAGTCTGTGTCTCATGACCTCATGCTGATAAGTAGGTCCACCTGTCTCAAGTAAAGCCTCTAAAGGTCCCTGAGGAGCTGTGAAAAACTCACGAGAGATGAAATCCTCCCAAGTAATTCCCTGTAAGCCAAGCTGATGAATGACCACAATTTTAATGAGAGCAAAATGGTAAATACTGTTGAACTGCTGCTCAGGAGTCTTGTGATGCACTAGGGCGGTCATCTTCTCTATGTTTCGGCACATGAAGTAAGGGATGTTCATCATCCTTACCCTGGTAAAATGCATCAACAGCCTGATATGATAAGCATATAAATGGGAAAACCCACCCTCACAGCTGAAATACTTCATAATCAATTTCATCAAAGGAGCATAAGCATCTTTGAGGTATGAAAAGGAAACACTCTCCTGAGTTGTCTCAAATAGTCGGGCTTAATGTATGGTTCATAATGTTGTCAATCAATTTGTTGCCTCTTGTTCCATTTCTCTCCAATGTTAGGAATACCGGTTGCTAGTGAAATGGATTCTGGTGTTAATGTAAAAGTGATACCAGCTAGAGTGGCTTGACCATCATGTAAGTGCGGCACAAACAAATGAGCCAACTCATGATGAAAATGAATGCTAGCAACCTTCTCACAAAATTCATAGCAGGACTGGTGCTGAAAACAAGTGATGGCAAGAGGGCAGGCCTGTAACTCAGTAAGAGTGGTTGGTTCTTCTCGAATATGCTTGCCACCTCTATGAGGCCTCCTGGGTGCATGTACTTCTGTAGGTGAGTCACTATGTGTCTCCTCTTCATAATCATATGAGGGATCAGATGCCATTTCTGCTAGTGGATGAACTGTTTTGATGAGAAATAGGTGATTTATGATGTGTTTTGACTTTTGCCACCAAGGGAAACAGTGATATGAGGGACTGTGGAGGGGGGAAATAGTGAGGGATTTAGGGACTATTGGGACAGGTTTTAATTAGGGAAATAGGGGATTATGGAACAATTTAGGAATTTTGGGTATAGCACTAGGGTTTGGGAATTATATTTGGGATTTGGGAAATGGGAATTGGGAATATGGGATTGGGATATGGGATTAGTGAATTTAGGGATATATGAGTTTAGGGAATAGGGAAATCAAGGGAACAATGGAGTAAGGGAATGTGAGGTTGGGGGGGGGGGAATAACTTGGTAGCCAAACATTAATACAAAACCCTAGCACTATTTTCTTTGGTAGGGTTTGATTTCTTATTCAACACCATAAGACAACCACCATCAAACAAGCACCAACATTGGATGAAAATCAATGATAGAAGCTCAACCTACTTGTACCAATGACAATCCACGCGTTTTGGGCGATTTGGAATGAATGTTGAAGTTTTTGGGCTTGCTGGCTGTGTGTGCCGTGCACCAAACCCAACGCGCCATGCCCTCTGTGTGCGCCGCGCCTGTGCAAACTTGAACTGGAGGTTGCGGTTCTATGCACCGTGCCACCTGCCCAGTGCACCGCACCTCTGTTTTTTGGCAATTTTCTCCAAATTTTCCTTGCTCGCCCCCAAAACGATTTTGCTTTGCTTTAGAGTGCCAATGAGCTTTTCAAATTTGGAGACATGACTTATATATGGAGCTTTCAAATTTTTGGTTGATAAAACCCACTTTTACAATGTTTTGAATTTGACTTTATTTTTAAACTCTGTTTTTGAACTTTTTCACTTCTTTGAGCTTGTGATGAACTAAATGACCTATGCTTTGTTTGTTTTGCAGGGGGTTGGAGATACTGGGGCTAGGAAAAGTGACCAAGTTTTCAGGTGAAGCAATTTACAGATGAAGGGATAAAATTACATAAATTTGTACAATAAAAGAAAAAATACTCCGTTTTTCCTCAGAACAAAGTTTTGAGGAAAGACACCTCTCTGAATACTTGATTATAAAATTTATTAAGACTGGAACCTCCTCATGGCCTGCTGGTTGTTATTGGACACTTTGAAACACTTTTTGATGAGACCCTAATGAAACCATAATGACATTGAAACCCTAAAAAAGACTTCTGCAATCTTTAAGACAAAAGGTGACTATATACACTTTTTGATGAAAAAACATGAACTAGCAGGTAAATGACATGAGGGAAACTATAGGAGAAGCCACTACCGTCAGATGATCCATGCGCCTAATGGAATGCAGCTGACTGAGCGAGACACCTAATATGCAATGAAACAAGAGGATTTGTTCTCTGACGGAGGGATGAAGATACCGACACTAACAGAAGCAGTATTACCAAAAAGCGTAGCCATTCCCTCCTTAGCCTTAGTTCAATTCATTGGAGAAAACCCTTCCTCATTTATGCAGGTTAGACAATTACAAATTCTTAAGCTTGAAGAGGAAAGGGAAAAAGCCAAGACCACGCATGCACATCATCAACAGTTAGTCAAAGCCTCCTTTGATTCAAATTTTGTAGCTTCAAAATCTTTCCAACTCAGAGACCTAGTATTAAAATGGGATAAAGCCCATGAAGAGAAAGGTAAGCATACCAAGTTCCAACAAATGTGGCTGGGCCCATTTCATATTGTGGAACAGTTAGGCCCATCAAATTTTCTGCTATAGGATTTATTAGGTAAGAGATAATCTCTACCTATTAATGGATAGGTCCTAAAGAAATACTTTCCATAGAAGATGATCTCTTCTGTTCACTGTATATTATTGCCCATAGTTAAAATTTTCCTTTAGAAATAATAATACCAATTCAAAAGCATTCACTTTTGGTTTTACAAAGGATAGTCTCTTTTCAATTTTGACTTTTTCTTGTATAAGTAAAGATTTTTATGAAAGTAATCTTCACATATGAAATGTATAGTTAAGTTTGATTGCTCTTAAATTGACTGTCTTCCTCCTTAATTATTTGATTTTGATGAAGCTTAACTTTAAAAGAGAAACTGCTCCTTTATATCAGTCTAGAAAATAATCTATACAAAGCAAAGTCTCTCTCCAGAAAGGCATCTCTAAAAACTCTACAACTGTCATCCAGAAGCTCTTAGGGGGCCTATGATCCTCCCTACTTAGTCGTTTTTCATTTTTAGAGTGTAATTCTAAAATATACCTAAACTTAAAGGATAAGAGGTCTCATCAAGAGCCGACTTACCATGATCATAAGATTATAACTAAACTGACATTACCAAAACTGCATATCAAAATAGGGTAATGGCTTATGATTACAATAATCAAAAGACAAGGGGTCTCATTACGATCCAACTTGTTAAGTTAAGATACGAATCAAGTGAATGGCATTGTCAATGTTGGTCACCAAACCAAGACATTGTCCTTTAGGAAATAGAGATAAACAACTAAAGAAACAAATGAATTACTTCAGAAAATAAAGAAAGCAATAAGTATACTTACAAGCTTATCTTTAAAATTGCATTATGATTTAAGTGGAATACTGGGTCATTGCTGGTTAAAAGGTAACCCTGTCGAGGCTATGAATGCCTGTTGGCAATAGAGGCTCTACCTACGACAACAGAGTAAACCAAAAACCAATCTGGGGAGAGACTCATGGCTTTTATCTTTAAAAAACCAAGTAAAGACTAATGTAGACAAAGTTACTTTTTATAAGAAAAAGAATAGTCAAAAGAATGGAGGTTAGGCAGATGATTGTTTTATTACAAAAGCAGTATTTCTTACCTTATATTCCATATAATTTGTTTTATTTTCAAAACTATCTTTATTTTGGAAGTTTTAGAAATTTCAAAAAACTCTCAAAGATAACTGGTTCTTCCAAGTGAATCGCCAATTGTTGTGGTATTCAACAACCCCCCATTTGTTAATGATAGTAGTTAATACTACATTTATAATGGGGACCCTTTAAAAAGTTTTATCCAAAAAACAAAACTTAGCATTTAGTCATTTCTTTTATTTTTTGAATAAAGCAAAGATAACAATCAAAACCTTTTTGGGAACTATAAAGACTTATTTTTTCATATATAGCGTGTCTAAAACCCACCAACGGACCTTTCTAAAAAACCTCCAAAATCAAGAAAAATGATTAAATAAGGGCTCCATGGTCTAAATTATCAAAAAATCCGACGGAAACAGAAGTCCTTAAGATTTTTTAGGCTTAAGTCTCGCATCACATATCACGACTTATAAAGAACTCTCTCTTAAAAATGATATAGTGAAATTTGCGAGTTGCAAAATTGCGATGGCGCTTTGAATTTTATCGCATCGCATTTCGGGCATTCAAGCAAACGATTTGCACTTACCGTCAGCCAATATTGCAAAATGTGATTGGCGCCCGGACCCACACCTTAGAATATTAAAATATAATATTTTGAGTCCGTCAAGTCTATTACATAGGATAAACCTAAAGATTAACTATACGAGAAACAACTAACGGATGACTCTCATCTCGCATCTCGCAGACACAAGACAGGAGGTAGGAATGCTAAAAGACACATCTTGTGATATTGCTTCACAAATTGCACAATCGTTATCATCGCAATACAATGGCTCGCCACCCTCAAAGCTTTCATCCCGTTTTACGATGCAAACATTTATGAGCAATAAAGCTAAAGGATAACGAATCATTAGTTGGAATTAGTGGGAAATAACTGCATTTATGTGTGAAAATCCATTCAGCTTGATACGATATCTTGTTACGTGCGTTCAAATAATGCTTCTTTTACCACCTTTACAAGCTATTTGCATTATTTCATTTTTACGTTCATCTTTGAGTGTCCGATAGCTATTGTTCTTCATTTCACGAAAAACCCGCAGAGCAGAGCGTTGAGAACAATGGGAAGAAAAGCAAGGTTGTAGCCTCAAAGAAGACAGAAATGACTCCCATATTAACAGATACTTGCATCAGAGAGGGAGGAACCTCTACATGGGAGGCTATGTACAACATATTGGAGGAGGAGCAATCGAGGATTATGAAAACAAATGTTACAGTTCACAGACGAGATTCCTTAGACGCTTCCATGCTAGAGATGGCTTGCTCATTTTTGCACTGCATAGCCGCTCAATCGAAGATAATCCCTTATATCGACATGGTAAAATGGGTTATCGATGAAGTTGACATCTCAGACAGAGAATTCAAGACGAGAAGCCAAGGGGTCATCGGATATTTTACCCCGGACAACCTACTATGTACCACCTACTAGAGCCATAGGTCATTTACAACAGGAAATTCGTAGAGAAGTTTGCTAAAGAGAACATCGACCCAATGGATTGCACCCGCACCTGGTCGAATAATGAAGAGAAAATCAAGAAAGACAAAAATGGTATGTACACTACTGCGTCTATTTGTCCCCCTTATAGTTTTGCAGCGGCTATGTTATGTAGACTGTTTGGCAGACCAGATAGTACTAAGTTCTCCCCAGAGTGGTTGCCGTTAATAGACGCAGTCATTAACGCAACTATAATGAATTGGGCCCAAATGTTGTCAGACAATTTAGCAAAAACAATTATCGAGTATAGAAGGAGAAGAAGTATTGCTTCGAGGGTTTACCCTCCATTTTTAATGAGGGCCTATGTTATGGATGCTATTTGTTTTAGTTCAAATTTCCCCATCATGGGATGGAAATGGACTGTTCGAAATCCACTTCCCATTCACATGTACCACAAGGTCATGTGGGAATCCAATTTTCAACCACATTTTTTCAATATTTCCATGGAGTTATGCTCCCTATTCACAAGTGGCTATATAATCGAGATGCCCCTAGGTTTTCCCAAGAAGCTGAAGTTGACATCCTCCTAGTGGCCAGATGGTTTAGGGAGGAAACATTTACATATATCAGATTTTTTGGCAGCATGACCTCCCCCCACATCCTCCCATACTATGTTCCAGATAAATTAATGGCTAGGGAGATAGCCTATCAGACAACTAGTGAGGGAGGAATAAGCCATACGCTGAAAGAGTAAAAAAAGGCCATTTGGCTTGCATTCCCTTTACAATGTGGAGCATTTTCACTACACGACCTGGGACACACATTCAAAGAAGCAGAGAACATGTTATCTCTCCAATTACCCAAATTCCCTAGACGATAGTATGACCCATTTGGCACTGTCAAGAATTTCACCACTTTGGTGAAAATAAAAGTATTCACTATTGAGAAGGATGTTTTTGATGATATATTTTTGCAGAAAAACACCTTTACAGAGGTGAAGCATATGGCACAACTAATTTTTGACCATGAAGATATGGAAAAGTTTTACAGTCACAGAGAAACAAGGATGGCAATGGTCCCATTGGACCAATTATTAATTGAACCAATAAGGGAGCCTACTCCCAGTGTGACTATAGAAGGTGACTCCAAAGAAAATTCCAAATCCAATTCTGGGGCAGAGTCTCAAGAAAAATCTATCGGGGAATCGCAACAGTCATCACAAAATGGCAAAAGCAGAAGCATCGAGTCAATAAAGGATATGGCCCAATCTACACAGAAGATAGATGAAGAAGCTTCAACTAGCAAGCATGTTGAAATCCCTACTACCTATGCACAACCAATAAAACCCACGGTAATTGACTTAGAGGAAGAGTGGGATAATTTTAATAAAAGTCTCAATATAAAGGAACATGTGCCAGAGTTGCAAACTCCACAACAAAAAATAGCTTTGGAAATTACAGTGCAAGAACCTGCAAATGAACAAGAAGTAGAGCATATCCCTGTTACCCCGACCTCTGAAATAATTTTGAGAATTAAAGAAATACCCCCTCTAGATGTATTCTATAGCCCACAGCATAAGGCAAAGAAAGAAAAGAAAATTGGACTCTATAGTTGTGACTACCCCTGAAAATGAACTAATGGATGTTCTATGGAAGGACTCATCTGCCAACCTAACTAGACTCTCGCAGTTTGCAGGTGATTATGCTACAACGACCATAGACAAAGCAACAAAAGTCCAAGTGTTTCTTAGAGAAAAGGAAAATAAAATAAAGTTGGTTGAGAAACAACTACAACAAGTCAAATCCGACCAGCAGGCAGAGATATAGTTGGCCAAGCTTCAACATGTATTTGAATAGATGCAAATAGAACTTCGAACCAACTTAGCCGAGAAGGAAGCACAGGTGCAGAAAATAACTGATCTACATAAAGAAAATCCAAAAATTGATCATTTTATTACCGAAGCACTCAGACTTAATTCCTGTTGACACATAAAAAAGAATTACTGTGCCAGAAGATTTCACACTGGAAATCTTATTGCAAAACAATTGATAAACTGACAAGTCAAGTCATAGAAATGAGACTTGAACATGATGAGATCTTTAAAAATGTCTCTGATTTCATCGCCTGGAAAAATACAGAAGAGGGGAGAAAAGACGACTTGCCCAAGATAGAAGAATCACATAAGGAAATTCTGTTTGCAAGCTGGGATTCTCGGCTTAAAGAAGCAGAAAAGGAAACAATAGACATGGCGACAACAACAAAAAATATCATAGAAAATGTCAATGAGAATTTTCATGGTGCCAATCTAGTGGCAGAATCCATTCCTGAGCTCCTTCCAGATGCGAAACAACTCGAACAATAATGGAAACATGTAGCAGAAGGAAAAGCGGATGATAAGGCAAACGACCAGGCTAGACTGGGAGGTGTATTGGCAACATTTGGTCAAGTCTCATAGCCAATGGATGACCCTGCGATGCCTAACCACTTATGCCGAGAAAATGGTGCCAACGCTGACCGATGCCGTATTCGATGGATAGTTGAAAGCTGAAGTCGACCAGCCTACACAACTAAATCCTATGGTGGATATTTGCGATCTGAAGGATCAAATACAACATAGTTAGTCACCTTGTTTACTTTAATTTCGATTTTATTTTTGCATAAATTGAGGCAGGTCATTTAAACCTCCTCAACTATTTTTGTAATAATCTATTTTTAGTTTTATAGTTTTCATATTTAAACCCCTCTCATGCATTTAGAGAGGGGTCCAGAATTTATCAAAAACTCTCTTCAAAACATGCACTTCTGTCCCTTTGAGGAAGTTGTTAGCTCCCTATACTACTAGTGTAACCCCTTATTGTTATTAGTACAACCCCCTTATTATATTGTTGTGCCCATGTAGTCCCCATATTGTTATTATTGTGCCCCATAGAAGCCCACTATTGTTATTATTGTGGCCTTACATTATTATTGTTATGTCGCTCTGATTATATTATGACCCCTTAGATTCCTATATATAGAAAGGAGGTCTTGTCATTTGTATTATCTAAGAATTATTCATTTGTGTAATGTAAAGGAGGTTTCCCCCTTGAAGAGGCTTATTTCTAAGGCGTTGATCTATCTTTTCTATCTTTTTGTGAGCTTGCTTCATAACATTTGGTACCAGAGCTTTGGATTCTAGGGTTCCATTGCCCCAAACAGGTCATCGTGGAATTTTCGCTATAACTTTTTTTATGCAACATTTCAGAAGCTAAAAAAAAATCCATTTGATAAGAAATCGCGCTAAACCTTGGTTCTGAATTTCAGATCTTTTTTCACTACATTTTCAGAGATATGATCTAAGGAAGTTGGGGTTTTTGCAAGCTCCATAATTTCATCTAAAACATGTCATCATGGAATTTGCACTGTAACTCTTTCACTACAAAGTTTCAGAAGCTAAAAAAAACTCATTTGAGAAGAAATCGGTCTAAACCTTAGCTCCAAAATTCAGATCCTGTTTCGCTATATTTTCAGAGATATAATTTGAGGAAGCTAGGGTTTTTGCAGACCCTTGAATTATATTCCAAACATGTCACCTTGGGAAACTCTTCATAAAATTTGTTCTGAGCTTCAGATTGATTTTTCTTAAGAAGTTATAGAAAGAGGACAAACTGTAGTGTTTTAGGTAGCACTTTCAGAACCTAAGGTTGAAACAGTGACACGTGGCACTTCGTACAAGTTTGCTTTACTGAACTAGTCTATAATCAGGTCACTGTGGGAGATTTGGCATAACCCTTCCTTGGAGAATCCAATCTTGATCAGACTTGCAGAGTTAGAAAGAGGATTTAAAGGGCTAATGCAGAACACTATTTCAGAACTTGGAGATCTAAAATTATAGAGTTACAATCGTTTCAAGATTGAGCTCCTAAAATCAAGAAAAGACGATATGAGGAAGTTTGATGGAAAGGATTCGATAAATTGTATGCTACAGAAGGATAATTTTTTTGATGTACATGGTGTACCACTATTACAAAAGGTACGTATTGCATCTAATTATTTAGAATCGAATCAATTTTTATGGCATAAAGGGCTTTGTTCTCATAAACCACTTGTCATGTGGTCAATTTTCACGGAGGAAATGATAGCACATTATGAGGATACAAAGAGAAACACCTTCTTTGGCCAATTGATAAATCTCAAACAAAAGGGTTCAATGGCAAAGCACATTGAGGACTTCCAAAAATTGAATATAAGGGTAAATGATATTCTAGAGAAGAAAATGGTTGATGTCTTCAGAGGGACTTTAAAGGATAACATTCAACACGAGGTTCGCCTTTGGGAACATGATTCATTGGAGAAGGCATTCAGGTTGGAAAGAAAAATTGAAAGCGAAATTATGGAAACAAGGAATCCCACCACTCACGACTATAATTATGGAAGTGTTTTTTCTCCTAGCCTTCCACAACCTACAAGGTTTACACCATAACAATTGGAAGAAAAAAGAGAAAAAAAGGCTTTGTTACAATTGTGATAGAAAATACTCTAAAGGTCATAAGTGTGCTGAGAAGAAATTATTTTACATGGATTATGAAGAGGAGGAAGAAAAGGATCAAGAAACATCAAAATAAGAGGATATACACCAGGAACCAACCCCAGAGAAAGAAGAAATGAATCCAACCATATCTTGTAATGCAGTGGAAGAAATTACGACTCCTCAAACTCTTAAGATAGGACATATCAAGAAGAAAAAGGTTCAAGAAGTGAAAGATCACATCGATAAAGAAGAAATGAATCCGAATTATCTTGTAATGCATTGGTCGGAATTACCACTCCTTAAACTATCAATATAGAATGACATATCAAGAAGAAAAATATTCAAGAAGTGAAAGATCACATCGAGCATCAAGAATGAATCCGACCATCTCTTGTAATGCATTAGAAGAAATTACCACTCCTCAAACTATCAAGGTAGAAAGACATATCAAGAAGAAAAAGCTAATAGTGTTGATTGATTTAGGCAGTACCCATAATTTTATTCATTGTAAGATTGCCAAGGAATTGAATTGCTTCCTATATCTAGCACCAAAGTGTCAAGTGATGGTTGCAAGTGGAGGAACCATACATTGCTTTGGAAAGTGCCATAATATCAAGCTATCCGTGGGAGAATATGTATTGAATATCCCAATGCTTTCCATTCCAATGGGTGGTGCTGATGTTTTACTAGGAATCAAATGGCTACAATCTTTGGGTACGATAGATTTTGATTTTCAAGAACTTCTCTTGAAATTTTTTTGGGAAGGAAAGGAAGTTGAATTGAGGGTTATCGAAGGGAAACCAGGAAAGATAATCAAATCTAATAGCATGGAAAAGCTTCTAAATAAAGAACAATGGGGCGTAATTGCACAATTATGTTCACTAGAGGATCCCACATCGAAATCATGTATTTCTCCATATCTCCAAAACATTTTGGACAATCATTCCAAGGTATTTGAGACTCCCAAAGGCCTCCCACCTATTCATTATCATGATCATGCTATTCATTTGATTCTAGCAAGTGTTCCTCCAAACATCATGCCTTACAAATATCCATATGCCTAAAGGAGTGGGAACTCATTCAAAAGTTGCAGAAGATCCCTGTTCAAACAATATTGCGGGAACTTGACAAGGAAGAAAAAATCATATTGGAACCTAAAGTAGTCATAGAACCGAGAAATCGACAGCTACAAAATAGACCAATTTCAAAGTATCTCATCAAGTGGAAGAACTTACCCACTGAAGATTCCACATGGGAGGACAAGAATTTATACAGAAGCATCAAGAACTATTCAAGCGTTGTGGACAACACTTTTTGAAGGAGAGGGGCATGTTAGGTCCCTAATCTACTAGTGTAACCCCTTATTGTTATTAGTACAACCACCTTATTATATTGTTGTGCCCATGTAATCCCCATATTGTTATTATTGTGCCCCATAGAAGCCCACTATTGTTATTATTGTGGCCTTACATTATTATTGTTATGTCGGCTCTGATTGTATTATGACCCCTTAGACTCCTATATATAGAAAGGAGATCTTGTCATTTGTATCATCTAAGAATTATTCATTTGTTTAATGTAAAGGAGGTTGCCCCCTCGAAGAGGCTTATTTCTAAGGCATTGATCTATCTTTTCTATCTTTTTGTGAGCTGGTTTCATAATAGAAGTTCTGGTGAAATATATGGAACAAGATTTATTTTTATCTGATTTAGCAACTTCTTCTGAAATTGCACTGTTGTACTTTTTATCTCGTAATCCTTTTTACTTATGTATTAAGAAATCATTTCTTTTTTCGAATTATTTATGTATGAAAGTCTGAATTTTGATTATCGTTATTGCACTTCCGTATAATGATGATATTTATTTTATGTTTAATATATGAATAACTCTTTATGCAATATATTTCTCACAATCGTTTCAGCTAAATTTTTATACGAAATGATTATTGTTAAAATGGATTCACTTCTAATCATAATTGAATGATCTTTATTACCAATTGCTTTTAGAAATTATTGTAGATCACATATATCAAGTTTATCCCGGGTATATTATGATTAGATAGTTTTTTAAAAATTAGAAGTTAAATGCATTTGTGATTGATTAGTTTAGACTAGATTATTGTTAGCTTAAACATTACTCTAAAACATCACACATCACCCCATTTAGCACAAGCATTAAACATATTGGGAAACTGGTCCCATTATCCCCAGTCAGAGCCACTACTCCAAACGGAAAAGGAGCTGCCAACCAAGGTCCAGACCGAGTGGTTTTCCCCCATGTTGAGGCAACGATTTTCGAGGATTCAAGAGGAGGTTGATGTACCAAAGGTGGTGGAGGGCGAGACAATTCAGTATCTTGTAATGCACCCTTACGTTCATATAACCGACCTCTCCCAGTACCATAAAATTTAGATGGAAGGTCATTATAATCAGGTCTCATACCCAAAAAGGATTATGCATAAAAGAATTTTGCAAAATAAATTGGAATCTCATCATTCCATGGCGGTTTTCCATACACTACAAGGAACCTATCATACAAATGACTGGCTATATCAGGGTGCTTGAAATATTGCACCTTGAGAATCTTTCTTTTCAGCCCTTCTTTGAAATTAAACATATATTTTGCATCTGCTTTTGTAACCCTTTTACTTACCTCGACCCATTTATCGGGACCCATTACTGCTTCCTTTCTATGCCTCATCATATCTATAAAGCAATCAGTGGTTGGCCCAAGCTTCTTGTAAATATCAAGAAATGAGCTTAGAGAGTGCACAACTATTTCTAAGCTTTGTTGACTCTCTGCAGGGAGCTCCAAACTCCCAAGATCTTTCCTCAATTTTGAATAATGACCTATGCACCTCTGTAATGTACATTGTTGGAGGTTTTTTTCCCAAGGAAGCTCATCAAGAATATCAGATGGATAGGTGGTAGTTGGTGTATGGTCTTCTTCTTGAATTGCCCTGCTTCGCTTACATTTACTTTGAGAAACATTTTCACCCCATGCATCAATATAATTACATAAATATAAAAACATGTGAACAAATGTATTCATACACATGCAAGATAGACATGTACACGTATATGTACATACTATCTGTTGGAATTATGATACAAGTATGACACAAGTGTTGTCCTTGATGGCAACTCACAGAGATGACAGATCATAGTTCAGGGTCACAGGATGAAGAAAGAGAGGTATACACAGGTTCTCCATTGACCAAGCCGCGTGTACACGTGGGTTCACAGACCAAAAGGCATGTATAGCGTACACACGCACTTTCATAGAAGGAAATGCGTGTACATGTTGGAAAACTAAGTTTTGGTCCGTGGTATTTGGTCCATGGTATTTTGGTATTGGTCCTTGGTATTTGGTCCGAGATATTGATCCCAGGTATTGGGTCCAAGGTATTGGTCTTATGTGGTTTTTGACCATGGTATTGAGAGAGGTCTAAACCTATATAAGGAGAAGAAGATCATTAGGCCAAAGGGCAAGAGTGCAAGTGATGAATATCTGATGAAGTGTGAGATCTAGTATGCTGGTTATGGGTTTGTGATGCTTTGCTTGATCTGAACCAAGGATGCACCTATGTGGTTGATGAAGGTTGATGGACCGGGATCATGAAGACTAAAATGTATTTTCATTATGTGGTTTGATCATGGATAGACTAGATCTGAATTATTGACGCATGTTTTATTGTATAAATGTTATGATCTGGGTATGATTGATGTCTGGAATAGGTTATGAGTAAATATTTGTAGATTTGTACACGGGTTCACTTTGGTAAAAGCGCGTATATACACTAGTTCGGCTCATCAGAGTAGTGTATACAGTATGAAGTATGATATTTGAAGTTGTAGTTGGATCTGGTTGTTGTTGCAGAGTTCTGTGATCTGCTTTATGTTCTAGTGACTGTGTTTTGTTGACAGGGTTTCAGTGATTCAGAGATTGATGATGGAGGTGTAATTGATGGTTTTATTATAGCGGTGATTGATTTTGTGCTTAAATGTTGTTGATGGGTCTAGTATGAAAATTGGATGAAACGTGGCCTTCAGATTATGGTGT
Organism: Pinus tabuliformis; assembly: GCA_031772625.1. Classification (NCBI taxonomy): domain Eukaryota; kingdom Viridiplantae; phylum Streptophyta; class Pinopsida; order Pinales; family Pinaceae; genus Pinus; species Pinus tabuliformis. The sequence continues at coordinate 750,861,895 of CM062818.1, forward strand.
TGTGCTTCAGGAGTATCCAGTCTGAAAATTTATGAAACGTGGTCCCTGGAGGAAGAGAGAAGGTCATAGCCTTCTGTAGGCTAGCACCTACGTACTGGTAAAAATATCAGCCAGTACAAGAGCCAGGGGGTTGGAGCTCCCTTCCAGTAGCAACTAGAAAACAAGTGAAGGTTGGAGCCTTCAATAGGCTAACGCCTACGTACTAGTAAACATATCGGCTAGTACAAGAGCTAGGGGGTTGTAGCTCCCTTCCAGTAGTAGCTGGAGAACGAGAGAAGGTTGTAGCCTTCTGCAGGTGGGTGCCTGCATACTGGTATGAGTCTGCGCCAGTACAAGATTGTAAATAGGTTTTTATTATATTAAAGGAAGACGACAGCAGGTGGTTTTTGTCCCGCATTGGGTTTCCACCTTATATCATGGTGTTCATGTGTGTTTCTTATGTGTGATGATCTGTTCTATTTTACTGCACCTGTTTACTATTTATAAGGTTAATGAAATTCTGATGGACTGATTAAAGGTCAACATATAATGGATTAACTGAATCATAAGTTTATTGGATATGCACTAGTTGCATTAAACATACTTGTGTATACACGCGGGTTCCCTTAACTGAAGTAGCGAATATGAATTTGAGTATGGAAATGAAAAAGTTATTGATTTGCTAATACTGATTCACCTGCCGCGCGCCCCCTCCACCCCCCCCACCGAGTATTATTTCCAACACAATTCATTTACATGTAATTTGTTTTTTAACATATTTTTTATATTATATATAATTTAGCAAAATTATGAGGATCATGATGATTTGATTCAGATTGATGACCACTCGAAGATGGTTGAGCACCATCACACCCAAGTACATGAGTTGATTGAGCTTTTTGACCACCCTCACGCGACGACATAGTGAGAGAAGCTTCTAAAAAAATAGAAAATCAATTCAATATATATGTATGTACATATGATTCTACCTATTTATCATTTAAGTAAATGCACATAAACATATATATACCATACCACGATGATGTGAATGATGACCCTCCATTGATTGAGTAGATACTCTCTTCGACCTAGTTTGAGATGCTCCTAAAAAAATGAAATTTATTATAAATTAATAAAGCTAAATTGAAAAAAAATCAATTTCATATGTATGTACATATGATTATATTCAAATATCATTTAAAAACTTGCACATAAACATATATATACCACAATCATGATGTAACGAATGATGAACCTCCCCTGATTCATTTGATAATCTCCTTGATCCATGACCTCCCTCTCTAGTAGATGCATGAGACTCAATTGATGCTTGCCTCGAAGAATCAAGTGGAAAATACTCATCCATGATATATATATATATATATATATATATATATAAACTTGTCACACACACACACACACATATATATAAACTTGCACATAAACATATATATACCATGATCATGATGTAACGAATGATGGACCTCCCCTGATTCATTTGATAATCTCCTTGATCCATGACCTCCCCCTCTAGTAGATGCATGAGACTCAATTGATGCTCACCTTGAAGAATCAAGTGGAAAATGCTCATCCATGATATATATATATATATATATATATATATATATATATATAATCTTTAGAAAGTTACCTCATGCATTTAATTGATGTAACCCTTCAAGTTACATCATGCATTTAAAAATCTTAAAATTGTTATTTAAAAAGATCAAGAATTCAGAAAATTGATGTAACTATCCGAGGGTTTCTTCAAAATTATTTGGTGTAAATTCTTCTTTTAAAATATACTCAAGACTAAAAACACAAATGTTGAAGTGCACATTTTTAAAATTAAATACAATTTTTTCTAAAACATGTCAAATTCGACAAGTTGTGCTTACATAGTGCGGGCACATTTAGTATAGAATTGAAAAAAAAACATGGAGATTAAAAACAACATTTATAACTAAAAAACACATACATATCAAATGTATCTTACAATGTGTGTGTTTTGATGGAGAGCTTATTAAACCAAATCATCTTTCATAAAAAAATCTTGAATTGACATTTCCCCATTCAATAGATCACTAGACACCCTATTAACATTTGCACAGTGTCTTATGCTAAATGATTGAAATTGACTAACAATATTTTTTTCTTCTCCATGAAGTTGTTCTAACCTCTCCTTTTTAACTTGATACATGCCTTTCATCTGGTTGTATGCAAGTTCAGAATTGGTGAAGACTACAATTCCATTGGATCCATACTCCCTAGTTGTTCTTAAGCCTTCTATCAATCCAATATAATATGCTTCACTGTTTGTTGTTCTTCCAGGTACATTCCTTTTCCTTTGGAGGACTTTGTTTGTCACAATATTGCATAGCACATAAGTAATCATTGTTTTCCGTGGATTGGGATAACAAGAAACTTCTATACATAATGTCCAATATTCAACCATGTTTAATGGGCTTTCTAATCTCTGTAGAAAACAAATTCAATAAAATGAATAATATATTTATTTATTGCAAATGCCTTAGTTTACGAGAGAATGATAATAAATAAATACCTATTGTGATTGAATAACGGAATACTACAAGGATTTAGCCTAGTTTCAGGATCAACTTCAATGTTCTCCTTCATAATTTATACATGTGATTGATAGTTTCATCAAGCAATTATAAATTATGATGTTAGCAATTTATTTATTTTAGGAACTGGGTATATATAAAATCACTGCTTAAATGCATATGTGACAAATTATTTACATTGAGGGTGCATGCAAACTTGTTATCATTGGCATTCCTCCCTTTAGTTACTCTGTATAAGTTGATGGGCAATGAAAAATATAATGATGTTTTTGTCTCTTTCAAAATGAAGTCGGGCCATGAATATCGAGAGATCCACACTGTTAGTGCCATACATTGCCGTCCTAAATACATAAGATAGGCTATGTTGTATGTGATTACAAACATTAACATAACACATGAAGACTCCCATATTAACAAAGGCCTTGCCAAATTCTACGTGTTAGATAACAATTTATGGGAAAATGTGCATTTTGATAGTTCAGAATAAAAAAAGTAAAATATCTGAGGAAAAAATTTATGGGATGGGTGTAAAATTTAACGTGGCATAATAAACTAAAGTTGAACAACCACCACTCCATAAAACTAAGATAGTGAAAATATAGATTCATTCCAACAACCTGTCTTTTACAAAAAGAACATAACAACTTTAGGAATAAAACACTCATGGATCTCATACTAGATGAGAAAATTTGCGCCCTAATGGAGATGATAACTTACTTCTTTATAATATATTTATGTAAACTTTCTCACAACACAACAAAATTCTATTAGCACAAATTTTTATGTTATCCAAAAGGGCATGATTTCTATCCATAACTGTAATTACCATATTTCATTTCCTGGGTGGATGAAGAGATGGATGTGTGAATAAGTTCCCAAAAGACTGCCCTGAGGCTTAGCCTTAGCCCTGGAATTGAAATTCCAGGCCTACTCCCATCTTAAAATCATATTATTAGTTAAAAAAAATCCATTTCATTAAATGAAACAAAATAAATATCTGAAATTTCTTTTATGTTTCTTATAATTTTTTAATAAAATTTAAGTGATTGATAATTTTAAAATAATCAACTTTTTATTTATTTATTTATTTTCAAAATTGTGATTAAGAAACATCCCAATTTTTTTCCACTGAAATATGTTATTATAACAACAATCTAATATTTAAAATAAGATTATATAATATTCATAGACTCTATTTCAATGTATTTATTTCAAAGTTTTCCCATATTTAAGGATTCTTAACCTACTATTTCTCTAATAAGACAAGCATCCATTATGTTAGAAAGTTTGTATTGGAATAATTATGTTCGTTGAGATTCTGACAGAGTCAACCATGATAGTATCTAAGGCATGGAATTGAAGATATTTTCATTGACATCCATTCCATTCCTTTTTATATGTTTATTGGAGTATAATAATGATTTGGAAATGTTGGTAGGATTTTCTTCAGTTAGAAAATTGATGACAACTTTCTTCCAAGTTACAGTTTATATTGAACGATTGTACAAAGTTTTTCTATTTTTGAAAGAAATATGTAGTTGAATGGAAAACAAAAATTGGTTTTCTGAAATTGAGTCCTTGGTCAAGTAGTGAACCTTTGTACAATCGTTGTTGTTTTGTGAGAAAAGTTATAATAGTATCAAGAAAACCAGTAATAATCCCTTCCTATGAAAAGGTTGGCAAAGTTTTCTTAGCTTGTAAAGGTGATGATAATTTCCTTCCCATTCATTTATATTGAAATATTATACATATATTTTCCTTTTTTGAAATAAGCACATTAAAAAAAATACCTAGTTTAGTGAAACTCGTCGTTGGTCAATTAACAAAGTTGAATAATAAATGCAATCACTATTATGAACATGGTAGTCAGTCAAAAGAGTTCACGGTGCAGGTTATTCTTAGGCTTAAGATACACTCTTAGAAAAGCTACAATAAATCCAAACACAAACACAAACTATTATTCAATTTACCTTGTATAATATCAAGAAAACCAGGTAGAATCCACTTCTGTGATTGTAATAAAATAAGGTTTCTAATTTACACTGTTTACATTCATTTTCTCAATACAAATATCTCTAATTGTTGTACTGATTTCATGCTCAAAACATTACATTACACTCAAACCTAAAACCACGCTAAACACAATTACTGCAACCTTATGAGTTGTGGATTACTTTGTGGCATGCAACTATATTGTAGGGATCCTTTCAATGTGCTGACAACAAAGTAATAAACCAGGTGGACCTTTTAACAAACTCCGGACTTAAGCAAATCACCCATGGTTTTATAGATGAGACCTAAGAAACATTGGATGAGAGGAACCTATTCTGTCAAAACCACCCAAATGTTTTTAGTGGTGTGCTTGCACATCCATGCTATTCACACAAAATAGGTTTGATTTCGTTGAAGATTTCACTAGGGTTAGGGATCGGGACAAAAACCTTTCACTCAACACTACCTAAAAGTATTACATTGTCTCAAAATACTGAAGCATGTTCTAAGGTTCTAGGTTGTTGTAGAGATGTGATCACATTTCGATGTTATATATTTCTGATCAGGAAAGATTCTGGTGAGTTAATTAAATTTATACATCATTATAAAGTTGCTTCATGCAATAGGAAAAAACTCAAATTAAACTCTATTGGGAAAATAATTTAGTGCTATGACCCGACTTGAGAAACTTATCAAATTGTCCTTGATAGAGCTAGCTAATGTGGCGAGTTGGGAATCCAGGTCTGCTCAGAAATTCCAATCGCGAGGAGGCACACCACCAATCATGAAATTATCCTGCAAGAAATCCTCTGACACCAACCAATCCTGCAAAACAACCAACATAAAATTAGAATATGCTCCAAAAAAACCAAAAATTAAATCCACAAAAAATTAAACAAATAATACAAGGACATACGTGGGGACGGTTAGTTGGAAAAATGCAGAAAATTTCTCCTACATACTCGGGCCACCCGAACTCACAGTTGCAAACCAACCTCCAATGCACCCGGGTCACCCGAACTTATAGTTGCAAACCAACGAACTAACAACGTGAAAATTTTTGGAATGAACTCAGGGTCGTCATATATATAGTCGAAACATTAGTTCAGTGGAATAAATAGTTTGTCGAATTGTTTTTTCGGCCAAAAAAATTTATTTCCGATTTTTTCACCTTTGGAAAAAAATCCGTTAAACGGTGGGCATTAATCCAAATGACCAATTCTTCAGCCGAACTTTAGTATAAAATTTCAGCCGAATAAATGTAAATAATTCGGCCAATTTTTTTTTGTTTGGTCGAAAAATTGGGATTATGAAATTTTCTGGGGCGTTTCTCACAAAAGTGTAACCCAACTTCACATGTTTACCCCTATATACTTTATTATTCACCAAAATAAGTTAGATGATACAAAAATATCACAATTAAAAAGGAAGAAATTTAACTGTAATAAGATAGAGTTTTATAAAACATCCCAACCTTGTACCTGCATGGAGATGGCATTGTCCCTAAAGAACATATAACAATTTCCTTTTCTTATTTATTCCCCTCTTTTCCCCCTAACTTTTACTTTTTAAATTTTCTCCATTTTTTCCCTTTTTCTTCAAACTTTGCCTGTTTAAATCTTCTTTTCGAACAAAAGTTTGTTCAACTACACCTTTGGGGGACTTTTCACAACTGAAAATTTTCTTTTTCCGAATAGTATAAGTCAATACCTAGTTTTTGAATATCACCAATAATAGTAGAGATTGAAATCATGTTTTCACTTCCAAATATTTTACTTTTCTTTTTCTATTTTTTTTCATTGTCTCTTTTCTCTATTTTATTTTACTTTTAATTTGAGGTAGAAAGATTAGGGAGTTGTAGGAGGTTTTTGGAAAAACCACCTTACCTACAAATTCTAGATCTTCTTTCCTAATTAATTATTTTATGGATTTCTCTCTTGGTAAAGGATTACAATATAACCTCAATTGGTTTCCATTGGACATTAATGGAGTTCTTCATCATTGATGATGTGGAGCTTGAGATATCTATTTTCATTGACTATGTCAACCTCATATGACCCCAACCATCCAATGTTAAATATTCCTTTGTAGTTTTTGTATCTTGATACAAATAGGAGATCCTAATCTCCGTCCTTGAACCTCTTCCTTTTAATGAACCCATCATGCCATCTATCTCTTTGTTGTTGAACAAGAGTGCTATATTCCAAGGAAGTTCAATATATTTCATCAAGCTCATTGATTTGATCAATTCAATGCTATTGATCCTTTGATAGGTCCATGCACACTTGCAATGTGTTCCTCAATGTAATGATTTCAAATTATATGGGGAGAAACACTTTATATCTATATGTAATTTCATAAAAGGTGGATCCCATGGTATTCCTCTAGGAGGTTATGTAGAGCCAAAATGCATATATAAGTCCATCTATCTAATCCTTATGATATCGTTTGACTTCCTTAGTCATAATGGAATCTACTACTTTGGTAGTGACAACCATTTTCACATTATCCTAAGAGAGATGTGGTAGACATCATGTGATTTATTTTAAATTTCTTAGTGATTGATTTGACAAGATGACAATTAAATTAAGTACCTTAGTTTGTGACAATCTCTAGAGGGAACCCAAAGTAAATGAAGATATCTTCATATAGAATGTAAGCCACTACACGATTAGTAGCCTTTGGTAAAGAATTCAACTTGACCCATTTAGTCACATAGCCAATTCACATCAAGATGTAGACATTTTGTTTAGATGGAGGTTTTATGGGCCCCACAAAGTTAAAGGTATAATTTTATAATGGTGAAAAAAACTTAGTATGATATCACTAAAAAATTGAAAAAACATAGTGTAATTTGAGGATTCCAGTTGGTTAACACTCATGATAATACTTTTAAAATTCCATTCAAGAATACAATCATATTGTGGTATATTAGGTGAAAATAATTAGAACAACTACATATATTTAAGATCTTTAAAGGAGAAAGATGAAAAGTACACATGTGATTTGTAAAGAAACATGAAAAGAATGAAATCAATGACAAGAAATAAACCAAACAAAAAAAAAAGAAAGTTTTTTTTGTACACTATAAATAGGTTTCTCAACTTGGCTAAGTATTCCTTTGAAACATTATTTTTATCATGGAGTAGTTCTAAGTACCCTTCAAGGATTTGCAATCTATATGATCCATTTCCTAGTATTTCAAATATTTAGAAAGGCCTATGATTTTCTCAATTTCATCATTGCTTCCAAAGATTCTATCCCACAAGCCAACCAACAACCTATGATAAACATATTATGGATTTCCTTAAACCCCTAGCTACCCAAGTGCAAACATGTACAAATAAATAAGAGTGAAGGAGGTAGACACACCTTTCCTCAGAAGGTTGATCCTAAATTTTCCTTGACTTGTGATCACTCTAAAGTTCCAATCCTTGGCTCTTTTCATATATGACCTATAAATAAAGATTAAATAGTATCTAAAATCATACTATCTTATAGAACAAAGGTTAGCACCATAAATCACAACTTCATAAACAAATAAGCATGCATTCATTGGAAGATAAACAATAATTAAATGAGAGAAAGGCGTTTTATTACATTAATGAATATCTTATATCTAATGTGGCATATTTGTGGTCCTTAACATAAGTCTCATCATCTCACTAGCACTCAAGGAGTTAGGATTTAATATGGGTTTTGGTTTATCTAAAGGTTGAGCTCTTGTGATTTCAATACAATATCCTTACTCCTAATCTATTCTCTATTTCTTCATCGTGGATACTTTCTTTATTGTTGACTTGGAATAGTAGACAAGATGAATCTAGATATATTTCATATGGTCTTGTCATCCTTCTCCTCTACGTCATCACTTTGTCAACCTCTTCCATGATTATCCACTAACTTTGGTAACATTTGCCACCTCAATGTTCCTTTTCTGAGGACTTGGAGCACTCAACTCTCCTTCCCATTTCACTGAGAGAATTCCAATGCTCCCTTCCAATGTCATAAGAGTGTTGGAAGGTCAAAATTAGTCTTATATTAGGTTTTCAATTATACATATGCTACATCTCAACTTTACTTTTGTATTTCTTCTATCATGGACTCAAGGGAGTGTGAGTTTGAGTTATATGAGATCCACCCTAATGTACATGCAAAAAAATAATTGTTGGATGCAAGACGTGAAGTGTAAGGGAGCAAAGGATTGGGGGATCTATAAACCCCTGTATAAGATAACACCCAAATACATATGATATACATAGTTGAGGTAGGCATACACATACCTTGTATAAAATGAATGGATCATGGTTACCCATGGAATAAACTACAAATCTACGAGAAAATATGTAAGGTCATGGTCATAAAAGAGAGTTCATGGTTGATACATGCCATCAAATTATAGTCATAGCCATGAAATATTTACATTGTGGATATATGTCGCAATATATATTAGGAGGACAAAAAATTCCAAGGAGAGTACCCAAATGTGGTCATTGAAGTAAATAACACATTATCCACCATAACTTGGATGAGGAAACATCCATGAGTGAGGTAAAACCAATATAAAAGGTCATCATCTCACCATGATGGTACAATCTACTACATGTGAATACATGAGCTATTATTGAGCATTTCGGAGACCGTTTGATTACTAGGCATTGAAGGATCTTGTTGACAAATATGAGCAACACCACCATTGATGAAAATGGATCCCCAATTTATCTAGCATAATCTAATGAGCATGTATATATTTGATAATGCCAAACAATTTTATAATTATTCAACAATGGTTAATGATGTAAAATGATGGTCAAATATGAGGAATCATGTCATGGAGGACTACAACTTCCAATATATTAGCTAATTTCTAGATCCACCTTTGAGATAATGAGTTGGCATCGATGGGATGATATCTATTGAAGGATAACCTTAGTGTATCCTTTGTCACTTCACATGAAACATCAAGATGATGATGAGGACAATAAATGATGAAATTTTATGTATAGCTAACATAAGTATGGATGACACAAGAGATCAAACTAGAATGAACATGACCAACTCTATTTGAGGCTTCTCTTGAACATATTTTGGGATAAAAATTTGTGAACTTGGTAACTTGGAGTAAAGAAAACCATGTGGAACACAATGATTACATTAAAGGTATCATGGTAGCCAATACGAATAGAATAATAACCATTCAAGTGAGATATTGATTCTAGTTAGGAGTTATTCTACTCATGTTGGTGCCTTAGCTCTAAATCTAGGCTAAGGCCAATAGTAGGTGAATGACTCAAAATGGATGCCATGTTCAAGGATGACATATGGTTTCCATTATAGAATGAAAATGGACAATACTTCCCCACCAATCCAAATCCGAATTTTTTTGTATTGATACTTTTAATAGAATTATGAGCACAAAAGATAAGAGAAGTAAAGCTCAATAATGTATTTTTTATTTAGTTTTAATGGGCAAAAAAAAGAGATAAAAGTATATTGATGTATGTATCTTTCTCATGAGTATATAAAAATTGTTAACTTTTAGGGCTAAATTGTTCTATTCTATAGATAATTACATTTATAGACCTTTCAACATATTTACATTACATTCACCCGATAACATCATATAATCATTCACCCGGATGCGGGTGACATTCATTGAATTTATGGAAAACATGAAGAACGACGGCGAGAGTACGGGCCACTTGGCCGATGGCACCCCTCCCCATACCACCATGAATATATATCTTGACTGACCGCAGACTGCATTTAATGTAGGCTCGAAATGAGAAAGAGCTATTAACTGCTCAGAAATGGATTCCCCTCGGCTCATTGTCTCTCCCTCTCCCCTGCTCCACTGTAATTTCCCACTCCAAGCTTTTGAGCCTAGCTCCCACACAGTTACTGGGCGTCGCTGCTGGTTAACTTGCTGCATCGATTTTGGAAATGGGCATCACCATTCCCATTCCAGTTTTTTCCATTTAACCATCGCTCAGCCTGACTCTACTCCCCTTCTCAATCCCACTGTCATCGTTCCCTCTGAACACTCAGCCAGAAATTCCGACATGGTGCGACATCGAATGAGAAGTCGAAGAGGAGGAACTCGGGGAGGTAGTTCCTGCCCTCAGACTGAGCCGAATCCTGAGCCTGCTGCCTCCTCTCCTTCCCCTGAACTGTATCACCCCCAGAGCCATGGTTTGGGAAGATATCCCAGTACTCGTAGCGGACGAGGTCATGCTCTGTCTCCTGGTGCAAGTCACAGAGATTTTGTGATTCACTCGGCTAGTTTTCCTTTGCCCCCTCATCCCACTCCCCACTCAACCTAATTTAGATTTCGTAGCACCTTGAATAGGCCAGTAATTACTGCTACAATCACCATCCTTTTCACCGAAGACAATGAGCAGCATGCTACCCAGGAGGATAATTCTGAAGTGTGGAAAGAGGAGGTTCCCAATTGCAGAAATGGCCGAGACACAGGAAAGAATTTGCTGGATGAAGGTAATTTTTCTTTGCATGGCAAGAGCATTGGTGGTGGTCGACAAGCAGAGGGTGGTAGCTTTGGTGCCACACACTCCCCAGGTGGAAACAGAAATAAAAGGTTTGCTCTGATGGTGGCGGCTAGTAGCCATGGCAACATCCATCCAGTTGATGGGCCACATGGCGGAGGAATTGGGCCACACGGCAGAGCGTCGATGCTGGAGGAAAATGAATGGGCATGTCCAATTGTTGAGGAACCCATCCCGGACGAATTCGAATGATCTGACGTGGTTGCCAGGTGTCTTTTGTCTGGTCTTTTTTGTTATGTTAGTTCTATTGGAAACTGTCTGGATCTTTTTGTCATGGTAAAACTTCACTGGTTTTTGTTGTTTCCGGGCTTAAGGACTGATATCCCATCTGGTTTTTGTCTCTGCGGACTGGTTTCCCCAATAGTGGGGCAGTCTAGATATACTCTGAAACACTATGTTATACTCTGCTGAGGCTTGGTCCTCTCTGTACATTTTTGTTTTATATTAATAGATTAAACTAACTTAGAAAAAAAACATCATATAATAATTAGAAATTATATATAGAGAGCAATAACATCAACAATTCAACATAACAATAAAGAACAGTAGAAAAAAACATGCACAATAGAGACACCAATATTTAGGTCAAAGACGAGGGGAAAACCCCACAAAGGGGTAAACGTAGTTAGATTCTTATTTTATTAGATATTCATCAATTGTTCAGTTGAGATACAAAGTACAATAAGGATGAGATACATTAGGCCTCCTAGAGTCAACTCAAGTTATTTCACAACTACGTTTTTCAACTGAATGATATGATCTCTAATAATCAAACGATTCGAAAATAGCTATTGTATCAAGATGCATCATCCATGTCACTACGATATGTATTCAATATTAGGAGCCATCACTATCAAGGAACTACATCACTAACAAATTTCATCAATATTTCAAGGCCACTGTCATTAAAAGCACTCTCATCATATATCACAATAGAAAAGTTATTGATATCGAGATCAGTACCATCAAGGATACTTCCATCATATGTCTTACTAACATCATATAACATAATAGTAATATCATTGTCACATGTATCATAGAAAGTTATTGTCCAAATTTCACTGATTAGCAAAAACTTAATTGGTTATGTCCATGAGGGTTGTTTCTTCTAATGAATACATCAATGCTAAATCACGGTCACTATAATGTCAATGTAATTGATTATCACTCTATCAACAAGGGCATTGTCCATACAACAAGTTCAATTTCTCATGTCAGGTACATATTACTATTATATATAATCAAGGTGAATAGATTGAAGACACTATGATCCCCGGAAATTATGAATATAAGCTACAAAAAATTTTGAACCCTAAAAAAAGAGTATACAAGCCATTGTATACAATTGAACTTCATAGATAGCGAGTCAGAATCATAATTATCTCAAAATGATCTTTAAATATATTTCTCTTGCTTTAATAATCATTTTCCCAACTATATTTTGTCACATCAAGTAATAATATTTCCTTTATCCCATTTTATTTATTCCTTGGGGTAAGATGGGATTCATTTGGGCTCTTAGGGTTTCTATGGGGAAATGTTTCCCATAGTTGCCCTAATTTTCAACACTCTCTTTCAGTTAGGGATGAATTTCCATTTGTGTCATAATACTCATCTCAAATATACAAGTTTGTTGCATCATGTCTCAACTCATCTCATATGTCTCATAGAAGAGGAATAACCCACCACCAAGAGTAGGGGAGATTCTCCAAACCCTACTGGTTTCTAGGCCAGCTTCCACGACCTAATCTTAGTTGCATCAACAAGTCATCCATCTCATCACCTCCCATCGTTACTTATTTCCTTTCATCACCAGTTGAACAATGATGTCTCGATCTAAAGAAGAAGAATCATAATAGGGGTGCTTCAACTTCCAACCTATATCCATAGACAATAGGGGGGATTAATCTATTACCTTATGTATTTGATCATCAATAGGAAGGATACAACTTACCATAAATTGTAAGGACCACACTTTATCGTATTGACCAAAAATAGGCACAATATGACATACCAAGAGAGGTAAGGATCATAGTCTATCCTATTGCCTTCTAATATTCCCATATTGAACCTCAAGAGTCAGTGGTGGAATACCTACATCCCATCACTTGAGAAAGATACCACTTTTCTCAAATTAATAAAGAGATCATCAGAGCTTAAAGATAAACTCCATTTGGTATTAAACATGGATATGATTTTATCATGTCAGGAGTGATTGTTAGCATATATAAAACCAAACATCAAAAGAATACCTTCAACCTTGAAGAGGAGTTGACATATGCATAATATGTCCATCAATCCAGGCATTCTAGGTCCAGGGGACTTGATTTCTTCACGAGCCTTATTCTATGTGCCTCAAAAACCTGAGGTGGCTCTAAGTACAATTCTTCCTATGGAGGAAGCGAACTTCATGTAAATTTGATAATAGTGCATCAAGTAATAGGTGCTAGGATCTCATCATAGTCCTCTCCCTCTAAAAGTGTCTTCCTTATCATTGTTCAACTTAATATTGTGAAGGCATTTGTCAGTATTGCATCTTGTCATCTAGAATGGTCCTTGCATGAAGGAAATGTTTCTTTCATATCTTATCAGACAATTTCATCCAACCTGACAATCTACTCCCTCTAAATAGGAAGTTTCTTTAATCATAGACATAAACCTTGGAGATGCCAATCCTTCCTCCGATATCTAGGCTCTTGTCCATTTCCATTCTAATCAACATGTGGCTCTACATCCTTCTCAATCTCAATATAGAGGACCTGTTCCTCATATTTATCAAATCTACTTGTAGACCCTAGAACCAGAGAAGGAGAAATAATAGCAAATGAAATAAACATAATGAAGCTGTACTTGATGATGATGCATGTATATTTCTTATATAAATATGCGCTTGTCTCCTTCATTTTCCAGCACCATCTCCCTCTCAAAGCTAACTTTTCCTCCAATACTCTTCAAGGAATTAGTAAATTCACGTGGGAATAATAAATTCATGCGAGTCATAAAGACTTAGAGTGAGCCATAAGGACTTGTGTCAATTAAATTCATGCGAGCCATAAAGATTTAGAGCGATCCATAAGGACTTGTGTCAATTAAATTCATGTGAGCCATAAAGACTTAGAGCGAGCCATAAGGACTTGGCTCAAGTAAATTCATGCAAGCCATAATCATAATTAAATGCGATCCTTAGAGTGACTCACTGTTATGTGGTGTGTGGAAGCTAGTTCAAATTCATGCCACAGAGAATCATTGAGCCAAAGTATAATGATTGGACTACAAGCCTGTAACGACCCTGGGTTAAAAGTTCATGTAATAAAGTTAATAAAGGAAAAATAATACCAAGGTCATGGGACACATATTCCAAGTTGAATATTGGGAAAAATATTCTAGTGGGTGTTCATTTCGCTATTATGGCTCAGGGGAAATTGACAAAGACATTGAAAATGAAAAAAGATATTAATTGGCATTTATTTATGAAAATAAAGGAAATTAGGAGAAAAGGGAGGTGAAAGGTCACAGGTTGCATGTGAGGAGGAAATTTAAGGAAAATAGAGGAAAAATGAAGAAATTAGAGGCATGAATAATAAAAAGGATTCAAAGCATCAGTATGGAATCTTTTGTTAGTTTAGTTTTGGAGTTTGTTTTAGAGAGGAGAAGAGAACCAAGAGGGGAAATAAAGAAATTAAGCAAAGTAAGGACAAGGAAAGCAAGGATCAAGTAAGGTAAGGTTGGTTCAAGTGGCTTCAGTGGGAATACTTGTAGATAACATGTTGCATGTATGATTTCCTAGCTAGTTTTGGCATGCATGGTATATGCATGTGTGTATGAGGTTCATTTGTTGTCATTAGCATGGGTTTTACTGGGTGTGATAGTATTTTCATCCTTTCTTTGTCATTTCCTAATAGCCATGGTGTGATGGGATCTATTCTTGGTTTAGCTTTGGATTTACGAAAGGTTTTGGATGGTGAAGGAATTCTGAAGCATCCAAGCTCGGTTTTGTTTTGTGATCTCAAGACCGAGTTAGGTGAGATCATGATAGTGTCAGGGTGGAGGTGAATTAACCTCTGGATTCCCTTGGTTGTTTATGCATCGGTTTATCCCATGAGATCCCACATTCATGCTTAGAATATGGCACAGGGGTGATTGGTTGAAAGAAATATTTGGTTCAACTCAATATATGGTCGGGTGGCACATGGAAGTCCCTGACTTGGTTGTGTTTTGCATATGAATGATAAGAGCTGTTGGGTTGTGTTATATTCTTTCCACGTAGTTAATAGGGGCTTTGAAGGGCACCCGTAACCCCACTTTACGGGGTCTGGGGAAACGCCTTGGAAAATTTTGGTTTTGGACCCTATGTTAGGTTGGGTGGACCCACCTATGGTTTTGTGCATGATTTCCGCACATGCTTTTTGGATGCGATGGTTTTCGGTCCATGGTATTGGATGCTTTGGCATGTATAAATATGTATTGTAACATTGAAAGGAAAATAATGAAAAATCAAGTTGGTAGTCCCGGTTTTGGGATCCAGTGGGAAAATCTCTGTGTATATATGTTTTATGTGTTATGCTCTCGCATTGTTTATTTTTCTGTGTTCTAGAATTTGTATGCAGGTAATTTCTGTACGGGGTTAAAACCTACATTTGGTATCAGATCTGTTTTTGCTTCAAGGGGAAGCCTTTGTTGCTGAGGGGTTTCGCTCGGGCCTGTGGTAGACCCTGTTCAGTGGGAGATCTACGAGATCAATTCTGGTGGTGAAAGAAGATGGCGAGCAGTGGAAAGATAGAGATTGAGAAATTTAATGGTCAGAGTTTTGAGTTGTGGAAACTCAAGATGGAGGATCTGTTGGTGGATAAAGATCAGTGGATCGTGGTAGATACGGGAACTAAACCAACAGGGTTGTCCGATGAAGAATGGAAGAAGTTGGATTGGAAGGAAAAGAGGACAATACGATTGTGTGTCTCAGATTCAGTATTGCTGAATGTATCAGGGGAAGCTACAATGAAGGCTTTGTGGGACAAGTTAGGTACTTTGTACCAATCTAAGTCTCTGGTGAATAAATTGTTCCTGCGGAAAAAGCTGTATAACCTGAGGATGAAAGATGGAGATTCGGTGACAGAGCATCTGAATGCATTTAATACTGTGGTAAGTCAGTTAGCATATGTTTATATTGAAATTTCAGATGAAGATAAGTGCATCAGTTTGTTGTGTTCTCTACCAGATTCGTGGGATAGTTTGGTTATTGCAATAGGTAGCAATGTAACTGCCTTGCAGTTTGATGAAATAGTCTCAGCCTTGCTGACGGAGGAGATGAGACGGAAAAATATGGAGAAACAGAATGGTGATGCCTTGTTTGTATGAGGATGGTCCCAGAACGGAAACAAAAATAAGTCATCGAGTGGGAGATTTAAATCTAGAGGGAGATCTAAATCTCCAGGAAAACTTGTAAAGGTGGTGTGCTGGAAATGCGGAAAGGAAGGCCACTTCAAGAGGGACTATAAATCTAAAGCTCCTAACAAAGGAAAGGGATCTGATGAGGCTCCTTCTACAGAGGCGAAAACCACGTCAGATGAAGGTGGGGGTGTGTACTTGGTGTTTGGTCAATTTAGTGTGATCTAAATTGCTATTTATAATGTCAACCCGGGGTTCGTAAACTGACGAAGTGAAGTGTACTATATGTACTAGATAACCATTTCCTTAATCTTTTGTCGTTTTTAGTTTTTTTTAAGTTTGTTTTTGGTTTTATCTTTCCCTAATGTGAGATGATGAAAAGGTGATAAAGTAAGTGAAATATGGATGATTATGGTGATCTCTAAAACTTAAAAGAAAGCAAGCTTTAAAATGACTGAAATGAACTCAATTCTTAAAAAGAAATAAAGACATCAAACAATGAACTAATGACATCGGCCCAGTATCTTTGTTGCTGAATAAAAATGAAAGTGAAATCTACACTAAATTCAATTAATAAGAACAACTAATCCACACTATTTCAACTCTTCAACTCAATCTTCCTTGCGAAAAGATATCATGAAATGTTAAGCAATGTGAAATCTAAAAGAAGTTAAACTACATAAAAGAAGATAATCACACTACTTTAACTCTCTTGACCTTTTGCCTTTCAGCTTAATTTACCCTGTGAGAAACAGTCATGAACAAGTCAAGCAATGTGAGATCTAAAGCAAACTAAATCAAGCTATAATGAGTGATATTCTGATCCCTAATACAGTTATTTGATTATAGAAAGGAACCATTAACAGATGAATAGCATGATATCTAAGAACAGAAAATAAATGTACTCCTCAAGGAAATGACAGTACTTGAAAATCAAACTTCAGAAAACAAAAGTCAGTGACAAAGACAAGATGATCTCGTATGCCAATAGTGATAAAAAGAAAAGGTGAAAAATTGCCCCGGGCTTCCTAAGAAAACCTGCAAAAACACTAATCAGTTGTAACCATGAAAGAGCAGCAATGAAAATGTAAATCAACAGAAATCAAAAGCTTTGTTATGTACAACTAATATACATGATGAAATAAAACGCAGAATTTAAATGACAACTGTACAGCTAATATACATGAACGGAAATAAAGCAATGCAAAAGTTAAAAGACAACTGTACAAGGTTTCAGTAAGCAGGGGCCCTCTGCCACTTCAACCAATTCAACGAACAACTACACGCGAAAGTTCAAACCAGTCTTCTCATATATTAAACAGCAACGTAAAAGTGCAGTGGGGAAAATACAATAGTCTTCAAATTACATCAACAACGATTAACTTTACAGCGTTCATGGACGTTATTTATAAGGAAAGAGAGCTAAACAGTTTAACTAAATCTACGCTATTAACCACGCTGCCAGAGACACGTGAATCCTCCTCAGCCCGGATCTAGGTAATTGTCATCATGTTTATTAAATCTGAGAGGTATGGCTGTTGGATTTGCGCTGCCAGGATGTCTTCGTGGCTAAGGATTGTGCCACGTAGCTTCACGTGCTCAAAAACAGAGCTACGCAGAGCCGTGCCACCGCTGGACACTTCCATTGACTATCCTTTGCCCCTTGTTTGACCGCGGGCTTTCATGGCTGTGCTGGATGATCTGGAGGGACACGATCCATGTCCTTGACTCCTGGAACTTGCCCATGTGGCTCATCCCTTCAGAGGACACCTGTAGCATGGTGTTTGACAAAACGGCTGCGGAATCCTGTGTTGGCTGCAGAATCTTGGGTCAGCTGCGGAAACCTGTGTTGGCTGCGGAAACTGAGAAGCTTCCGCAGCTGTCTGAACAAAATTCTAAACCAAACAACAGTCATTAGCGTAGTTAGAAAATCATGTCAAAAGCTCCTTTTTAAACTAAAATACAATGATTTAATCAGCTAGGTGGATGAAATGAGTGGAAGAAGAAGGCTGAGAGGGTGTGTAGGAAAGTGCAGGTTCGAGGCTCAACATACCCCCACTGTGAAGGTGTTGCATGTCCTCATGCAACCAAAACTTAGTTTTTTTTCTTTAATCCATGTTCTCTGAGGCTTCTGCAAGAACATCTAGCCCTCTTCTTTTCCTCTTTGATGCTAAAACAGTCCTTGGTTTCCTGACTAGACATTTGAACTTAAGATTAATCAAGGCCCTGCTCAACTTTTTACATTTTCTCTTCAGCTTCCTGTTCTTCTTTTGCCACAGTCCTAAATGGAGCATAGTGTTATCATGGACAATCTTGTCTACCTTACTCTGCTCTTTGAGTGCTTCGTTTTCCTGTTTAATGTGCCTATTTAGGACTTCCAATTCAAACACTTCCTGTTTTAAAGACTGTACTTGTGCATCAAGTGGCAAGATAGTGCTTGGTCCTGCAGCTGATTGTTCCAAGGACTCTAGGTAGTTATATGCTTCTTGCTGGGTGGAATCTACCTTAGGTGTTTTTCTCGGCCAGAACTCAAATTCTGGTAAAGGAGGACTGTTTTCTCTTTCCAGTTGAAAAGGGCTTTCCTCACGTGGAGGACTTGACTCAATGCCTGGCTGAGCTAGACCTTTTTCAGGTGTTCCTTCACCTAAATCAATAAAGTGTGATTGTTTTTCTTGGGTTACACTTTTCTTTCCTTTTAGCCTACTGCTCCTCCTCACATGTGGACTAGTGCTCTTTTTCTGTGCACTCTGTTTTTCTTTTTGTTTCTTTGCTAAGGCAGCAGCTTGAAGATGTGCTAATCTTTCTGCCAAAGTTTGAGATTCTTCCTCTATGGATGGTTCAGTGGATGGATAGGTTTCTTGAATGATTACTTTTCCCTTGTCCTTCTTCTGTTTCTTGTTTTTAGCTCCCTCTTCTTCTTCCTGAATAGTTTCCTAAATGTCTATTGTAGGAGAGTCTTGGGCTATAATATTCTTTTCTTTCCTCCTACTTCTCTTGGGAATTTTTGGGGGACTGCTTCCAGAGGCTTCAGTCAGTTCTTGGAAGTGGTTTCTTGTCAAAAACTTTTCCCAAGTATCCTTAGTGCTTTTCAACTGTTCTTCAATAAGGATTTTTATGAACCCGTGATGGTAAAGATGGGGTTCAATATTACCTACGTGTTTTTGAACAACAAAACTCATTTTCTTCAAGCTTGATAACAGAAAATAAGGCAAATTAAGGGTATAGCCTTCCATAAAATTCATCATAAGCTTGGCATGATACATGTACATGGAGCCAAAATGACCCTCGCATGTGATAAATTTCTGAATAAGTAATAGCAGAGGGGACCATTCTTCTTTTATTGTATGCACAGGGATTCCTTTGGTAAATATAGAGGTATCCATACCTGGGTTTTGTAGTATTGTTTTCCATATTTGATCTTCTACACCTATGTTCTTGAACCACCTTTCACCTTCTTTTGGAAGACTTGTTGTAGCTGCTATTGTGGCCTCGGTCACTGTAAATTTCAGGTCTCCAACCTCCGCTGTTTGTCCATTAAAAGACCTCGCAAAAGATTTAGTCACTTCTTTGTTATAGCCCCTGAACTTTTGAATGAATTTCAGCCACCTTGCTTTCTTTAACGACTCCTTCGTTTGAGGATAACCCTCCAGATATTTCGGGCCTTCCGGTTAAGCTCTTAGCAGTTTTCCCATTCTCGGCTTCAAATTCCGACTGGAAATTATACTGCGTATGACGGTTCAGGAGAAAAAACGACTGATTACGGGATTCTTAGGGTAACTGGAGTGGCCGTAATCAAAGTTCGGAATGTATGGGAGCACTGATATTGAGGCGGGGAGTTTGGACTGGAACTCTGTACAAGTTGCAAGGTAGCATTGTTGTTGATGGGTGCAATAGTTCTGTGGTTCCTGAAAGTGGAGCAGAAAATCTAGTGGTCTCTGGAGAAAAGACCATGCTGTGGCATCAAGGCTTGGACATATTGGAGAGAAAGGCCTTCGAATACTTCATGGTAAAGGTGGTAGAAGGTATGAGTAATAGCTCTCTGGATTTTGATTTCTATGAAAATTGTGTATACGGGAAGCAGAATCAGGTGAGTTTCCCCTCTGGTGGTAAGAGGGCGAAACATATATTAGAGCTTGTGCATAGTGATGTGTTTGGACCTGGGAACGTACCATCACTGGGTAAGTCTGTGTACTATGTATCATTTGTAGATGACTTCTCAAGGAATACATGGATATATTTCCTTAAGAAGAAATCTGAAATATTTGATAGGTTTAAAGAATTTAAGGCTCTAGTGGAAAACCATACAGAGAAGAAGATAAAGGTGACGAGGACAAATAATGGTGGTGAGTTTTGCAGTAAGGAATTTGAAGAATTCTGCAAGAAGTGTGGTATATCACGGCAGAAGACTACTCCATATACACCTCAGCAAAATGGAGTTGTAGAAAGAATGAATAAGACGTTGATGGAAAGGGCAAGAAGAATGCTTAGTGGTGCCGGGTTAGGACAAGAATTCTGGGCAGAGGTGGTGGATACTGCATGTTACCTGGTCAACAGGTCACCTTCATCAGCGTTGGAGGATAAGACTCCACAAGAGGTATGGACTGGTAAGAAACCCTCTCCTTCACATCTGAGGGTATTTGGATGTGATTCATATGTACATGTTCCAAAGGAGAAACGAACCAAGTTGGATAGTAAATCTAAAAAGTGCATCTTTATTGGGTATAAGGATAGTTTAAAGGGTTATAAGCTTTGGAACCCAATGACAAGGAAGGTTGTGTACAACCGAGATGTGGTGTTTAGAGAAGTGAAAGATGTTATTAAACATGAATTCCAACCAAAGGAACCTGAGAAGATAGAGTTTGAGCTAAAGGAGGAAGAATTAGACTCTATAGTAGAGGAGGAATCAGAAGATGAAGAGCCACAAACTCCAGGTCTGAGAAGGTCAGTTTGAGAAAGAAGGCAACTTGAAAGGTATAGTCCATCTGCTTTTTGTTCAAATTTTGCTTTATCTCTTACTGATGATGATCCCAGAACTATGAAGGAAACAATGGATTTAGAGGATGGAAAACTCTGGAAAGAGGCCATGGTTGATGAAATGGCATCTTTGCACAAAAATGAGGCTTGGGATTTGGTGGAGTTGCCGGTTGGAAGGAAACCCATTGGCAACAAATGGGTGTTCAATAAGAAGACAAATGCAGAAGGAAAGGTGGAGAAATGCAAAGCTCAGTTGGTAGCAAAAGGTTATTCCTAGGTGCCGGGAATTGATTTTGGCGATATTTTTTCTCTCGTTGCCAAGGTAACTTCTATTAGATTACTTTTATCAGCTGCTGCTGCTTTTGATTTTGAGGTAGAACATATGGATGCGAAGACAAAATTTCTTCACTGGGATCAAGTTAAAGAAGTCTATGTATGGGTTAAAACAATCACCAAGGATGTGGTATCAAAAATTTGATACATTTATACGGGGATTTGGCTTCACTAGAAGCAAAGAAGATCATTGTGTGTATTTTAAATTAATTGGTGACCATGTTATGTATCTGGTCTTGTATGTGGATGATATGTTGCTGGTTGGAAATGACAAAGAAATTATCCAAGATTTGAAGACCCAATTGTCCTCCAAATTTGACATGAAAGATCTTGGTGCTGCAAACCATATTTTCGGCATGGAAATTAAAAGAGATCGAGCAAAGAGGAAGCTCTGGTTAAACCAGAGGAAGTATGTCAGTGTCCCAAGACACAAGAAGAGGAAGAGGACATGTCCCATGTTCCATATGCAAGTGCAGTCGGTAGCTTGATGTATGCAATGGTCTGTACTAGACCAGACATTGCACATGCAGTGGGAGTATTGAGCAGGTTTATGTCAAAACCCAACAAGGAGCACTGGACAACAGTGAAGAGGGTTTTCAGGTATTTGCGTTGCACTAGTGATAATGGTTTGTGCTACCAAGGAAGACCAGGATTGGACAGAGTGTTGGATATTCATGGCTTTGTTGATGCAAACTGGGCTGGAGATTTGGATCAGAGAAGATCTACAAGTGGGTATGTGTTTAACCTATTTGGAGGTGTAGTCAGTTGGATGAGTAAGAAACAATCTGTAGTGGCACTATCAGCTACAGAGGCAGAATACATGGCATCCACTCATGCAAGCAAGGAAGTAGTTTGTTTGTAGAGATTGTGTTCAAGTATGGGATTAGTACTGGGAGCTATAAGGATAAACTATGACAGCCAAAATGCAATTTTCTTGGCAAAGAACCCTGCATATCATTCAAAGACAAAGCACATTGATGTTCAGTATCACTTTGTGAGGGATATGATAGAAGACAAAAAGGTGTTGCTGGTAAAGGTGGACACTTTGAAGAATACTGCAGATGTATTGAAAAAATCTGTGAGCTCTGAGAATTTTTCTTGGTGTAGAGAGACAATGGGCATTTCAGGGTTGGGAAAATGACTAAGCTCTCTTGTGGCCCCCTATGGAAAGAAAACAACAAGTGGGAGAATGTTGGGTTGTGTTATATTCTTTCCACGTAGTTAACAGGGGGTTTGAAGGGCACTCATAACCCCACTTTATGGGGCCTGGGGCAACGCCGTAGAAAATTTTGGTTTTGGACCCTATGTTAGGTTGGGCAGACCCACCTATGGTTTTGTGCATGATTTTCGCACATGTTTTTTGGATGCGATGGTTTTCGGTCCATGGTATTGGATGCTTCAGCATGTATAAATATGTATTGTAACATTGAAAGGAACATAATGAAAAATCAAGCTGGTAGTCTCGGTTTTGGGATCCAGTGGGAAAATCTTTGTGTATATGTGTTTTATGTGTTATGCTCTTGCATTATTTTTTTTTTGTGTTTTAGAATTTGTATGCAGGTAATTTCTGTATGAGGTTAAAACCTACAAGAGCTCCTTCCCCTTGTAATTCATGGGTAATTATACTTGTTAATATGTGTCTTCAATGGGTATTTTATCATTATTATCTGGTTATATGTTGGTTATAAGCATGGTTTTATGACAGAATCAAGTTATGGATCTTATCATGTTTTTACTTGTAAATGAATAGTTAATGAATGCATGACCTAATAAATGTTACTACATCTATGGTGAGAGGGAATTAGACCTTCTTGATGTTTCCCAAATAAGTTTCAGATCTCTATGTTCATATGTGCATTCATGACCTGTATATTTCATATTCACCATGTGTTTGACAGAATGGCTGTCATGGTTAGACCGGGTTAGGTCAAGTCCTTGATTAATTTTTTTGTTAGAGGCTTTGTCCTTGTGTCATTTATCATTTTGGAAAGTCTGGTCAAGTTTTGGGCAATGGTCTCAAGAGTAGCCTTGAAAACGTGGCTCAAATCCCATGGTCGCAGGCATAGAAATGGGTGAAAAAGACTGCATTCTCTCCCTTATAGGATTCATGCATGCAACTAGACGGTTACAGTTGAATTTAGGTAGTGTTTTTCTAGTATTTGGGAGTCCAGATTAGTGAAAAGGAACGTTAACTTAGGGTTTTGACACTTGGAAGGGTGGTTTAGATATTGGGGGTCTTGTAGCACTTGAGGGAATTTAGTAAGCTCTTGATTTGTTGACTCCATTTCATTAAGGTTGTCTAGGAGGTTCAGTCATTTCAGTGTAGCCTTCGACTCATGTTTTCCTCGACAGGCCGGTGAAAGTGGGTAGAGATGGAAGGAGGCGTTACAGAGTGGTATCAAAGAGGGTTGTGCTCTCTTTGGGTGGTATGGTTATGGTCAGCCCATTTGGTCCATGTGGCTAGATGCATGTTGTTATACATGCATTGCAATGGTTATGTTTGTCATGCATGAAATTATGGTATGTAGTTCTTATGGTCATGCATGATGTTGGAATATTGATATGATTGTGATTATACATGTATCATGCTAATTTGGACTAATTTTGTAGATGAGATAAGCCTCCCCTTAATTTCATTAAGGTATGTTGATTATGTTTATATTTAAGTTTAGCTGACATGGTGTACTTTTAGGAAGAAGAGAATCAAATATGACAAGTAAAATGTTAGACATTCACGTGACTCTCCCTACAAATTAGTTGGTCAGCAAGAAGATGAGTATTCGCCTGGTATAACAGATACATTGAGGAGTTTGAGAGCATAGATAAGAAGTTACAAGGAAGACAATGATAGGTTGGTTGAGGCTCAAGAAATACTTTTCAAGGCATAGGAAAAATATGCATAGGTTAATGTAGTGATCCTTTAAAGTTTTTCAGACTTTTAAAGACAGGAACAATTGAGGATTAGTTAAGAAAATGAAGAGAATATTAATGGGGCCTATGGTAGTAGGTCTTGGTTAGGATACATGTTGGATAGAGGTGACACAATCAGAGGTGGAATATCATTAGATACCCCTGACAAGAGGAATGGTAGGTATGGGTATCATTTTAGTTCCTCGTCTATGAGACATCATCACCACCATCACCACCATCATCCTTATAGGAGGAATGAGTACTTTACTGAGGAGTTCAAGAAATTCAAGCTTCCTACATTCGATGGAAAGATGAAAAAGTCAGAAGATACAGAGGCATGGTTGCTAGGGATGAAGAAGTTCTTCAAATTGTATAACTATTCAGAGAACCGTGAAAGCCAACATAGCTACCTTCAATCTCAAAGGGAAAGAAGACATTTGGTGGGAAGATTTGAAGAATGTCAAGGGCATTTGAGAATAATATTTGATTTTGGATGAGTTTGAGAGACTTTTTAATAATAATTATCTATCTGAAAGGTATTATGATGACACATCTAAGGAGTTTTATGAGTTGCAGATGGGTTTTATGATAGATGATGTGTATACTAGCAGGTTCCTGGAGTTGTTGAGGTATGTGTCTTACCTCAAGGATGAGAAAGAAAATATTCAAAGGCTCATCAGCGGGTTTCCAACATAATATAGAGATTGGATTAAGTTTGATGAGCCTCGGTCGCTAGAGGAAGCCATCAAGAAACTAAAGAATTATTATGAGTAGTCAAAGCATAAAGTTGAGCCTAAGCGTGATTTGAAAGGGAATGAGAAAGTTGAAGGGAAGTGGCCACCAAATCGGGGAAGACCTCAGGAAGCAGGTGAGAAAGAAAATATTGCTTCTTGCAAGAAATTTAATGCAATTGAGAAGGGACGTGGGTCACAACCTAAAGAGAAACAAAGTAGAGGCAATGGTAGGGGACCATTGTAGTGGCATGATCTGGATTATCCACAGTTTGGTGCTCATTCTGTCGACGTTTCAAACCCCAAAGAGGGTCCATCATCAGGACTAAATTAGATAGAATTTAGTCATGATGATGGACCCCCTTTGGGGTTTGAAACGTCGACAGAATGAGCACCAAACTGTGGATAATTTGGATCATGCCACTGCAAAAAACTACCACAAAAGCTTAAAATCTAACAGACCATTGTAGTGTTGGATATGTGGAAAATATTATCGCAAGGATAATTTTCCATTGTACCAGGGTGGTATGCCTAAGATCTATAGTGCTTGAGAGGCACAAACAATTGGGGATGTGGGTCATAGCATTCCTCAGATTTATGCAGCTATGAACATTAAGTAAGCATATCACCAGGCATCCATTATTGGGATAGAAAGTAAGCTCTCTGGTCGAGTTATTTCTATTTTGATTGACCCTGGATATAATTATAGTAATGTTAATCCTAACCTGGTGGATAAGTGTGGTTTGAGAAAATAAGTGCATGCAGAGTCTTGGTTGGTGCAGTTGGCTACATGTACTGAGAAGAGAGTTCACCATTTGGTAAGATCTTGTGCATTTGAGCTAAATGGTATGGCTACATTAGAACATCTAAATGTGCTTCCATTGGGGTCATATAGTATGCTTTTGGGCATGGATTGGTTGTACCTCCATAGAACCAAAGTAGATTGTTATGACAAGGCTATTGAGTGCTTGGATGATGATGGGGAAAAGAGAGTTTTACAGGGAAAGAATAATCCTACATCAGTGAGGATGGTCACAACTATGCAGGAAAGCACAATTGCAGGAAAGGGTGTGTATTATTTGCAATTCATATTTCCAGTGATAAGGTTAATGATGTTGAGGATGCAAAAACCTTCAAGAGGTACACTACCTTGCAACACTTTCAGGATGTATTCCCAACATAAATTTCAAAGTTTCCTCGCCACAGGGAAGTGGAATTTTCTATTGAGTTGGTACTAGTAGTGGCACTATCATCAAAGGCACCATACATGATGATCACTCTAAAATTAGTGGGATTGAAGTTGCAATTGAAGAAAATTCTTGATAAG
The DNA here is from genome assembly GCA_031772625.1 of Pinus tabuliformis. Classification (NCBI taxonomy): domain Eukaryota; kingdom Viridiplantae; phylum Streptophyta; class Pinopsida; order Pinales; family Pinaceae; genus Pinus; species Pinus tabuliformis. The sequence continues at coordinate 750,888,674 of CM062818.1, forward strand.
GTATACATTAGGCCAAGTGTATCGCCTTGGGGTGGACCAGTGTTGTTCGTGAAGAAGAAGGGTGGTACTCTTAGGTTGTGCATTGACTACAGGAAATAGAACAAGGTGATGATCAAGAAACCATATCCATTTCCAAGGATTGATGACTTGTTTAACCATATGAAAGGAGAACTAGTGTTCTCAAAGATTGATTTGAGGTCAGGATATCATCAGGTATGCATCAAAGAAGAGGACATCTATAAAAAAAAATTCCGGACCAAGTATGAGAATTATGAGTTTGTTGTGGTTCCTTTTGGTTTGACTAATGCTCAAACTACTTTTATGTGCTTGATGAATAGTGTGTTTCATCCTTATCAGGACAATTTTGTTATTGTATTCATTGATGATATATTGATATATTCTAAAAATGAGGAATACCATGCCAAACGTTTAGAAGCAATATTGAGATTTCTAAGAGAGCATCAGTTGTATGCCAAAATTAGTAAATGAAACTTCTTTCAGACATAGGTACATTACTTAGGGCATGTTGTTTCCAAGGGAGTCATAGTAGTGGATCTAGAAAAGATAAGGTCTATCATGGAATGGGCAACTCCTAGAAATGTAAATGAGGTTATATCATTCATGGGGTTATCAGGTTACTATAGGAGGTTCATCAGGAACTTCTCATGAATTTCCTACCCTATTACATCTTTGCAGCGAAAAGGAAAGAAGCTTGAATGGATTGAGGAGTGTGCATATATTTTTAAGAAATTGAAGAACTTGATTACAAATGCTCCAGTCTTAAATATTGCATGTCCAGAAAAAGAGTTCGTGGTGTGCACAAATGATTGCAAGATAGGAATTGGTGGAGTCTTTATGTAGGAGGGACATGTAGTATGCTACGAGTCAAGGAAACTAAATGAGCATGAGTAGAACTATGTGCCACATGATTTGGAGTTGGAAACTATTATTCATGCACTAAATATGTGGAGGCACTATCTTCTTGACAAGATGTTTGTGTTGATGAGGGATCACAGTGGGTCGAGGTATCTGTTTGACCAACGAAATTTGAATGCAAGGAAATATAGATGATTGGCCACGTTTAGTGAGTTTGACTTCAAGATCAGGTACATTAAGGGAAAGGAGAAAAGGCTTGCAAATGCTCTTAGTAGGAGAGTGCAATTAAACCATGTTGCAGTTGTGATATCGTATGGGACAAATTTACAAGATCGGATCTTACATGCATGGTAGTAGGATGAAAAGTATCAACAACTTAAGAACATGTTACAATAGGATACAAGTGATCAGGATGTGGATTATCATCTCATGAAAAATAGCTTGGTAATATTTAGGGACGAGATCTATGTGTCAGATGATAGTGAGATTAAGAAGCTTATATTGAGGAAGCTTCATGTCAAGCCATATTCTGGTCACCCAAGATATCCGAAGACATTGAAAGTTGTGAAGAAGTTCTACTATTGGCTGATTTTGAAGAAGGAAGTGGTAGAGTTTGTGGCTAGATGCTTGGATTTTCAACAGGTGAAGGCAGACTGTAAGCACCCAGCTGGTATGTTATAGCCTATTTCGATTCCAGAATGGAAATGGGAGGTCATTTACATGGATTTTGTTACAAGTTTTCCAAGGACATCGAAGGATAATGATTCTATCGTGGTTGTGGTTGAGCAAGGTAGCCCACTTCATTCCAATAAATATTACTAATTCAATTAGTGAGGTAGCTCAGATATTAATCAGGGAGATAGTGAGATTACAAGGTGTTCCGAAGAAGATTGCATTAGACATAGATGTTAAGTTCAATTCCAGGTTTTGGAGGGAGATATTTGTAGGTTTGGATACGAAGTTGTCCTTCAATACATCTTATCATTCGTAGATAGATGGACAAACAGAGAGGGTCAAAATGATACTGGAGGATATGCTAAGGATGCATATTATGCATCAACACTGGAAGTGGGAGGAGTATCATCCACTAGTAGAGTTTTCTTACAATAATGGTTATTAGGAGACACTGAGGATGAGTCCATTTGGGGCACTCTATGAGGAGAGTTGTAACACTCCCATCAGTTGGAGTGATCCGGTGAACAAGGTACTTATAGGACTAGGCATGTTGGCAGAGATGGAATAGGAAATGCAAGTTATAAAGAAGAATTTAAAGGAAACACAGGATACATAGAAGAGTTATGCAAATTGAAACAAGGCATTTAAGGAGTTTCAGGTTGGGGAACATGTGTACTTGCGCATCAAGCCCAAGAGGAGCTCCTTGAGGATTGGATCATGTGCCAAGTTGGCACCTCAATATTGCAGGCATTTTGAGATCCTTGAGAGGATTGAACCAGTGGCCTATATACTTGCACTGCCTCCGACAATGAAAGTCCGTGATTTTTCCATGTTTCATTGCTTAAAAGATATATAAAGGATGTTGATAATGTGATTGATTGGTCTATATTCTAGGTGGAGCTAGAAGGATAATTCTTGCTGGAACCTCAGTGCATATTACAGCGGAAACAACTCATGCTCAGGAACCAAGCAATCGAGCAAGTTAAAGTACAATGGAAGCACTTTGGGCATGATGAAGCTACATGGGAGATCGTTTATAAGATGCGGGCTATGTATCCTTCATTATTTTCGGTGGAGGTAAATGAGTTTTTGGTATATGTACATATTTATGTATGGTTGTTGTAAATACTAGAATGAGCTATGTTATAAAGCTACAATAAGAAGTATGGTTGTCATGTTGTCATGTTTGTCATGATGGTTTTTCTTTTGAGTAGGTTATTCATTGTAAATACTATGTCGAGCTAAGTTATAAATCTCCATGGACAATATGTTTTGCTTTCAACAGTTTTGCTAGTCATATGTGTCATAGAACACTTAGGACGGTGTTCCCCTAAGGGGGAGGGGTCTGTAATAGCCATGGGTTAAAATTTCATGTAATAAAGTTAATAAAGGAAAAATAAGACCAAGGTCATGGGACACGGATTCCAAGTTGAATGTTGGTCAAAACATCCTAGTGGGTGTTCATTTCGTTATCATGGCTAAGGGGAAATTGACAAAGACATTGAAAAGGAAAAAATATATTAATTGGAATTTATTTATGAAAATAAAGGAAATTAGGAGAAAAGGGAGGTGAAAGGTCACATGTTTCATGTGAGGAGGAAATTGAAGGAAAATAGAGGGAAAATGAAGAAATTAGAGGCATGAATAATAAAAAGGATTCAAACCATCAATTTGGGGCCTTTAGTCAGTTTAGTTTTGGAATTGGTTTTAGATAGGAGAAGAGAACCAAGAGGAGAAAGAAAGCAAGTAAGCAAAGGAAGGAAAAGGAAAGCAAAGGAAGTAACGATTACGCAAGGAAAGGTTGGATCAAGCATCTTCAACGAGAATTCTTGCAGGTAACATGTTACATGTATGATTTCCTAGCTGGTTTTGGTATGCATGTGTGTATTTGGTTCATTTGCTGTCATTGACATGGGTTTTTTTGGGTGTGACAATGGTTTTAGCCTTGCTTTGCAATTTTTGGATATCCATGCTATTGAAAACACAAGGAACGTGAAGAGACATAAATGATAAAACAATGAATTACATTTACTATTAACATACACAGATGTACATTTATAATAAATTCTTGTGACTGTTTGACTCACCTTCCAACGTCTCTTGAACTCCCTTTGACTTTCCAACTTACACACCTTAACCCTTAGCAGATTAGGTGTCGAAAATTCCGCCCCCCCTTAATCTGAAGGGGTATGTATGAGTCCAAGAAGAGATATGCAATACAAAATGTGCAAAAATGCATGGCAGCACCAGGTTGAATGTGCTCTTTGAGATGTTGGTATAAGGTGGCGGTTGAAGGATGACCACCAACACTGGAACGCTTAGTGTTGTTCCTGGAACTCTTACAAATCTTTCAAGAAGCTGAGGTATTCTGCCAGAGGAAGTGCTCCTTAATGCTTTGAAGAGGGATGCCTACAACCTGGAAGAAGGGAGGTCTACAACCTACATAAAAAGGGAGAACCTCAACCTAAAAAGGGAGGTCTCAACCTGCGGTGGTTTAAGGATGACCACCAACTTTGGAATGCTTAATACAATTCTTGGAACTCTTCCAAAACTGGCAAGAAGTTGAAGTCTCATGCTATAGGAAGTGTCTACAATTCTTTGAAGAGGGAGAAGCTCAAATTTAAATGGGAGGTATCAAACCTTCATAAATGGTTTAGGTTGACCACCAACCAAAGGCATGATCAAGGGCATCTCTGTCTCTAGATACAACTATGAATATGGTATGGAAAGTTGTGGCTCAGGCTCACTTGATGTGGCTTTGAAACTTGTATATTACCATCACTTCCCCCTTGTCAGATATAAGGTGAGAAGATGGAGAAAAATCAACTGTAATATTTTTCAATACTTTAAACAAATTCTATCATATGACTGAAATATATTCTTATCTGTTGAAGCCCATTTCCAAGAAGCGATCCATCCAAGATGAATCTTTGTTCTTGCAGTAGGCTTGTTTATGAAACATCTATTTGAAGAATGAGTGGTTTTATGACAATGCTCACATGGATGAAGATAAAAATAGTGATGTTTCATATGGCCAACTTGGTCATGATGTTGGCATTTAATAACTTTTGGTTGCAAATGTGGACGAGAAAAATCTGGAACAGGTGAAGGTGAATCACCATGAAGAGACCCAACACTTTGAAATTGAATGCACTTGCAATAGTCTAAAATATGAAAGGACAATTCCTTGTCATATCCAAGATTGGTTTTGTGCTTTTTATGGAAAAGCTCTTCCCAAGGTCTAATAATTGGCTTGGGAAGTGCAGACTGAACCTCTACATATTTCTACACATCTGCTCCTAAAATGGGTACTACATTTTCCATTTCTTGTTACTGATGGGAGTCTGTCTCAATGTTACTGATTTGACCACTTGCTGGCTACTGATGGGTGTCATGATGCTTATGCTATTGTAACTCATCTTGCTAAAGATGAGACTACAACCGCAAAAATTCAATGTTTTCTTGTGCAATTTGTAGGTAGGTCACATTGTCAAAGAGAGTGTCTTTATGGATTTTTACCATCCCATCAATAGTGGAATGCATCAAGGTGTTCAATAACTCTAATACATTAATAATTTGATCCATTTCTCTATCGCAAGAATCAAAAGCTTCAATGTAATGATCCTTAATAGGAATATATGTGATAACAAGCAAATAATACATGCAACAAATTACAAAACCGAAATATTCAACAAACACCCATATAAAAGCTGTAAATGGAGAACTTCTGAGCCATTTTATTATATTTATGCAAGTCAAATACAATAGATAATGGAATGGTGCACCTGGACTTGTCTAAAAGGAAAAGCAGGACCAAAACCAGGTAGGAAAATGGTTGAGTTGAAGGTTGCCCAACTATTGCACCAATTTGCACTACGCTGCCCTGGAAACCACTACTTTGCCAAAGTTTGAATGGATGGAAGGTGCACTGAAATTGCCCAAAAATTTATATGATTTTAACCCCAGATTCCTTGGCCAAAACCCACAAAAACCCAGAAATGGTTTGGCATGATTTGGACTTCCAAAAATCGATTCCCAAAGGCACTATTCAATCCCAACAATTCTACACTGCCTGCTACAAAGATACGACTTAAAACCCCACCTACGATGCTTAGAAAATTATGAAACTTTAGATTTGGGATCCTTGTAAAAAACCCAGAAAATCTAGAAGGGAATTTCTCTGTTTTTGACTTTGGATTTTCAGTCTCCTTGGAGCCTCTCTCCAACTGCAACAACCAAATTCGCTTGCAGGAAATAGCTTTCCAAGCCCTTTGAAAATACCCCTAGAACGCTGGGTCCACCTGTAATAACTAAATTCTTGCTTCCCAGATGACCCTTGGTCCATATGATTGCTCTCCCAGCACCACGAGTTTTCTGCTATAGTTGCCTCTGCGCTAATCGCTGTGCTAGTCTAGCTGGCTGATACTCCAGTGGAGTTTCCCTTTCTACGTTGCCTCCTCAACTCCTGGCTCTCCCAGCAAGCCATGAATCCCTTTATTGGTCTATTCCCAACTCTCCCAGCAAGATGTGAATCCCCCTTGTTGATTTCTAACCCATCCTACGTGTTCTATAGCTACCCAGGAATACACAGTTCCTCCCTGTGCTGATGACTGAAGTGTGTGACTATACCAGACTCCCTGGAAGCTCCTGTGTAACAGTCTCCTTAGGGCGGGCACAGATGGTCCCCCAAGGAAGAGGTTGAATCTTCCCTGCAGAAGACTCGTGGCTAAATAGCTGGTAGATTCGCTAAACATCAGAGCGTACAAAATGAGTTTGTTTGTCAAAATAATCAGAATGCTCGAAAATGAGAGCTCCATCCCCTTTTATCACCTTGGGCTCCCTTAGCCTCTTGTGGTCCCCTCCTTCCCCTAACTCTAATTCCCTCCAACATCCTCCTTAGAAAAATCCGAATTATGCATGGGTGGCCTCCACATTCCACTAGCTGCCAAAAATAATTTGAATTGCCTATAGTTCCTAAGTTTCTATGTGTGGGGTTCTCCTCTTAAACCAAAATTGCTACCAAAATTGTGTAGCAGCACCCTGTTACAAATGGGTTTGAGAAGGGACATGACAGTCCTCCCCTCCCAAATGTTGCTTGCCCTCAAGCAACCTCAAAGTTGGGTGCTCCAATATGGGCTCACCCTCCCAGGTGGCATCCTCCTTTTACAAGTTCTTCCAACACCCCAAAAATCGCTTGTCCTCAAGAAATTCCTAGACGAGTATCCTCTCTAATTGTTGCTCCCTGTTGTCACTATAACATGTGCTAGGGTCCCAGATGTGCCACTAAATCGTCCCTGGCCTCAACATTGTCATGATATGAAATAATCCTTCAATACTAGGATCCCTGACCATCATGTCCAACATGAAACTCCCCTCGCTCCACTCACTATCCTGCCCGGTGCAAGTACTAGAAGTCCCTTGCTCCATCAGTGACTCGCTAATTCCAAATGGAAGATCTGTATGATCTACTCCTGCAATATCCGGTGCATCCCTAAAGGTTATTGAGTTGTGAAGAGTTGTGACGCCCCAGTTCCGTGCTAGTCCCAGAGTGGTGCCACCATGCTGATGTTGCGCTACTCTGACTATGTCATACTCCCCATCATGCACAGACAATATCCTACTCTCCTGGAACTCGATGGTGGAATACTGAAAGATGCGAGACACATCCTTCCTGGGCATCTCCATGGCACCAAGGCCTACCCATCCAAATATAACTCTGAACCTGTGCAGCAATAGAGAATGTCTGCCTCCCCATATGATGAAACCCTCTGTGAACCCCCATGTGTCATCCCAAGAGTGAACTATATCACTCTCTGCCATGACTCCGCTCATCATGAGTGATCTATCGATCAACTGAATCCCTGCATACCATAGGTAGACCTACTGTGGCATAGCCATGACAATCGATGGAATCCATTTGGCCCTCATCTCTAGTCCATGCATGCCACCCATATATAGGCTCCATACATCATGAACTAATCTGAGGCATGCTAAACTGTCCAGTGCCTGCCACTGTGTAGTACTGATGACCACTAGAAACCACGTGTGCCAAATAGCTACCCCATGAATGCAACCAATAGATGGGTATCTGATATGCGCAATCAAATTAGTGTATGTGGATCCATCCTGCTCCTGCCAACCATCACTACTGGTTCAGCTACTTGCCCCGTGGAGAATATGTCGATAGAATTCCGGGATACCAGATACATGATGGACATGGACAACTATCTCAGTTGCACACGATATCCTCTACTCATGCATGGTCCAGACATGCCCTGTGGAAGGAGTGAAACATGTCTCCCCCATGACCAGCTCCCTAGGCATAGGATCAGTGATGAATGATATGGCATCCCTGTTGGTGATCACCTCATCCCTTGACTTGTGGATGCCAACTCATGCAACAACTTGATGCCCCGCTGCGAAGTCTCTCCTCTATTGCACCAAGTGTCATCCAAATATCTTGGGTGAGCTCCCCATCCCCTGCTGCTTATGCCCAAAGTGTCAAAGGACAACAACCAGATTGCCCTTTCCTGTAAGTGACATAGAAGAGGGTCAGGAGTGTGAGTCCCCGTGGATACCATCAAGTATCGATCATCTGTGTCCCCATCAATCCTGGGTGAACTACACCCAAAGGTATGTCTAGTATCTCCATTTATGGGTGTCCTTGGAGGCAACACTCCAAGACCTCGTTGTGCAGCACCATACACCTCTGCATACCACTGATAATCCCATAACTCCTGGACATGCCACTATACACCATGACTTACCCCTATACATTGCGGGATACCCTTGGCTGTAATTATGCCATCTTGTACCATCCTGCTTCCTACCTGTGTCACTGCACCTATCACTCCCCACATGTACTCACTGCGATGTGAGGCACTCCCACTCTGCAACGCAGTGCAACACACTACAACACACCACCATGCATCTCCATGCCCACCTGTAGACCACTGCTCAATGATATATTCTCCCACACATCCCTGGATATGATGGCCTAGAGCTGTGTCTATACATGTTAGGCCACACCCGATCAGTATCATCACCTCCACCATCACATCATTATCCCCACCGATGAATGGATCTTCCCTCCAAATCCCCCCTGAGGGATCTGAGAAGTGACTCTCCCTATGTTTTAGTAGTGATGCCACCACTGCTCCACTCTTTTGCGTCCTCTGTGCCCTGCACAAAAGTGAAGAGCCCCCAACTCCATGTAAGGCATCGTCTGGTGGCTTGTCAATGCCACCTCCTCCAACAAGCTCCTGCGAGAGTATGATGATTCCCCAATGATCCTGTGTACAAATGCCATACCAAGAAAACCAAAAGAGTCTGTCAATAAACTGGTCAGCCCCTGGTGCTGACCGAGACTGCCCTAGCGAAAGTGCATGCTCAACTGCACCATCCCAGTTGTAGTCAACTGACATAAATGGGAAATGATAAGTAGTTCCTCCCAGATCCCAATGCCAATGGGGGCTTCCAACATCCCCAGTGCCTGGAAACTCCCGCTGAGCTCCACTTGGGTCCACTACCATATCCATAGCCCACTCCACTGCATACCAACTCAAAATCTCTCGCCACCCAACCCTAAGAGAGGGATCGAATGCACGAAATCCCACACATAGAACAAACCCAACATTAGGGTGTTACACCCTGTGCAACTCCAGTCGTCTCATCTCGCTATCCCGGTCAATACATACAATCTGACTAGGCAGCTCTGTCTCCCTCTATCCAATGGGCCATGGTAACCTAACAGTGCTGCCAGCCTCGTCCATGTATGTCTGAAGAGGGCTGCTCTCACACTCCCATGTGCACTCTAGCTGCACCAATAGGAAATCCAACTTCTCCCCAATGTGAGTCAATTTGGTTGTGGATTGATGCCCTCCAACTCCTCTTTCTGCTGCAGAATCACCTCTGGCACTAATGCGACCTTCCTTTTTAATACTAGAAGGTTGGCCTGAAACTGATGGAACTGTCATGGGCATCTATCACCTGTAAACTCGGTCACGACTCCAGATACCTCAACAACCGTTGGTATCTAGTCTAGTGATGGCACCCCCTCAACAAATGGTTCTATGTGAGTAGGCTCTATCCTCTCCACTAGGGTGTCAACTGGGGCTATCAAAGAGGTCTCTAATAAAGGTGACTCCTGCGCCACACCAGGTATATCGATGTGCTCCTCACCATCTTGTGGGATCTCAACATCATGCTCAACCTCCTCCTTAGGCTCATGATATCTAAAGCTAGGTCTCCTTCGGCAAAAGCACCCCCTGGTCTCACCCTCTAATCGTCTTTGTCCTATCTGCTCCTTCTCAGGAGATCTTGTGCCCTGATCTGGTCAAATTTCCCCACACGATGCAGATGGTTGCACCCCCACGACCTGCTCACCTCTAACGTCTTTGTTGTAAGGGTGAGGATGGGTTTGGTTTGTCACCCTCCTCAACTGGGCCAACCTGTCATCATCCCAATGAATTCTACCCCAGAATTTCTGCATACTGCATTTCCCTTGAGCCATGGGTTTGTCTCCGGTTTCACATGTCACTGTGCACTCATACCCAAAGCTTCCATGATATTTTGGATAATTTCCCACAACTAGGCCAATATCATGCTCTCATACCATTGTAATGGTACTTAATAGGAATACAAGTGACAGCAAGCAAATAATACATGCAACAAATTACAAAAACGAAATATTCAGTAAACACCCATATAAAAGATGCAAATGGAGAACTTCTGAGCCATTTTATTATATTTATGCAAGTCAAATACAATAAATGATGGAATGGTGCACCTGGTATTGTCTAAAAGGACAATAAAGACCAAACCCAGGTAGCAAAATGGATAAGATGAAGGTTGCCCAACTGCTGCACCAATATGCACTGTGCTGCCCAGAAACTACTACTTTTCTGAAGTCCGAATGGATGGAAGGTGCACTAAAACTACCCATAAATCTATATACTTTTAACCCCATTCTCCTTGGCAAAAATCCACAAAAACCCAGAAATATTTTGGCCCAATTTGACTACCCAAAATCGACCCCTAAAGGCACTATTCGCTCCCCAACAATTCTACACTGCCTCATGCAAAGATACAACTTAAAACCCCATCTATGGTGCTCAGAAAATTATGAAACTTTATATTTGGGATCCTTGTCAGAAACCTAGAAAAACCCAGAAGGGAATTTCTCTGGTTTTGACTTTGGATTTTCGGCCTCCTTGGAGCCTCTCCCCAGTTGTTACAACCAAATTAGACTCGCGGGAAATAGCTTGCCAAGCCCTCTGAAAATACCCATAAAACGCTGGGTCCATCTCTACTACTAACTCCTTGCTTCCTGGATGACCCTTGGTTCAGATGATTGCTCTCCCAGCACCACAAGTTTGCTACTACAGTGGCCTCTACGCTGACTGTTGCGCTGGTCTAGCTGGCTGCTACTCCAACATAGTTTCCCTTTATATGCTGCCTCCTCAACTCCCGACTCTCCTAGCAAGCTTTGAATCCCTTTGTTGGTCTATTCCTGACTCTCCCATTAAGCTATGAATCCCCCTTGTTGATTTCTAACCCAACCTGCGTGTTCTCTGGCTACCCAGGAATACACAATTCCTCTTTGCGCTGATGACTGAAATTTGTGACTGTACTAGAATCCTTGGAAAATTCTTTGTAAAAGCCTCCCTAGGGCGTGCATGGATGGTCTCCCAAAGAAGAGGTTGAATCTTCCCTGCGGAATACTTGTGGCTAAACAGTCGGTAGACTCGTTGAACATCAGAGCATACAAAATGAGTTTGTTTGTCAAAATAATTAGAATGCTTGAAAATGAGAGCTCCATATGCTTTTATCACCTTGGAATCCCTTAGCCTTTTGTGGGCCCCTCCTTCCACTAACTCAAATTCCCTCCAAATTCCTCCTTGGCCAAATTCAAATTATGCATGGGTGGTCTCCACATTCCACTAGCTGCCAAAAATAATTCGAACTACCTATAGCTCCTAAGTTTTTGCATGTGGGTTCTCCTCTTAAACCAAAATTGCTGCCAAAAGTGTGTAGCAACACCCTGTTACAAATGGGTTTGAGGAGGGACATGATATTCAACTAGAATTTCACTACTATTTACATAGAAGCATTATGCAATTCTACAATTTATAAATCCCACCAAATAAATTCACCTTAAATTCTGCTTGATTTTTGACATGCAAATGTTAACAATATTTGTATGCTTACTAATAAAATTTGGCTTTCTTACCTGAGACGAAGGCATAATATCACTCAATCCATCTCATAAAAGTCTCCATATGAATCGAACAGAAGTCAGATTGATTTAGTTGCTCGAAAATGCTAACTATGAGATTGACAAAAGAACGAATGGCTCAAAAATCGTCTGGTTAAGAGCAGACTTCTGGAGCGAGCTAGAAGATTGAGAGCTTTAGCATGGAGAGTGAATAATACCAAAACCAAGTGGGAGTGTATATGTTATGAAAACTTATGTGATTCAACGCACATAAAAATAATATGCAAAGTCTCCTTACGCTGCCATTGGATATTTGAAATTAGATCTTTGAGACACTTATATTGAAAGCTTCCTCCATTTTAACGATATGCAAGCTGGCATATTAATATTACTTTTGTTAGAGTCAATTAATTTATTAGTCGAAGGTCTTCAAAAATTCATAGTTTTTCTATCATACAAAGGGTGAAACTCACAAAATTTTTCAATGTTATGAGTTTGACTAACCACTGCATGGGAAGTCATTATGAAAGTGGTTTTTCATTTGGTCATCAAGGTCTTTATCATTAATGGGAAGGGGTGTTTGAGTTTGAAGGCTTTCATTATGATTTTTGAGTGAGAATTTTGGGGGTTTGCATATCAATTTAGCCTATGATCACTGTTGTCATCGTCTAGGGGGTCATTACATGGGGTTTCAATTTATCACAAGTTAAAACCATAACAGTCAAGTTTCATTTGTTAAAGTTTTATAGGTCTGTTAGTGGTGTCTATTATATCCTCGTGTAACCATTCCCATGTCCATCATTCATCTTTATGTACTCCTTCCATGTGACATTTATCATCATTTCATCCCTCAATTCACATCTCATCATCATGCCATTATTCCCCCCCCCCCCAAAATTCATAATCCATGTGGAAGAAGGTCGCTGCACAACTACTGCGCAAACTAGGATCAATCATTTTGGAAGCTTGTAAATAAGGAAAGGAGAACTTAAAGGATTATAGACCATCACATAGACATTTAAATCCTACCCTTTTGATCCATTTTTCCAGAGGAGGTGCGCAACCATATAGAGCATGGAGGGCTACGCGGATTCACTGCACAGTGTTGCGCAAAATGCCCTATTTTAGACATCATTTTGAAACATTGTTTCTAGATGCATGGAGCCAAATTTCAAAAGACTGAATTTTTTTTTTCTCAATCAGAGACCAATGAACAATAACCTCTTCCAGTTTTTTCATATTTGTAACATATCGATAGTTTCGAATGCATCTTCAAAGCTCATTTTTCGAATTTCGTAAATTCCCCGTTTTAAATCATTGTTTTGCAGAGCATTTTCTAGGAAGTTGGAAAAGAATTTGGAGAAACTGAGAAATTATTATCTTTACAAAAGTATCATCTAAAATAATCTCCTTTAGTTTTTACACATGTATTACTGTTTGGGAGATATACACAAAGCATTGTCCCATTGCACATGCGCTACGTAGCGCTGCACAAAGGCTACCATTGTTCGCGCAGTGCTGCATAGAGGGTTATCAATGTCGTATAGTGTTTTTCGAGTTTACCAATGTCACGCAACATTTTTTGAGTTTACCAATGTCGCACATGCTTCTCTGAGGCCACTAGTGTCTCGTAGTTAAATTTCAATTTGTGGGAGGTGTTCACATGTGCGACAAAGATGCCAGATGTCAAAGTTTAAAGGGGTGAACATGTAGTAGAGGTGGTAGCCAAATCAGACCATCAGTTGCCAGCCACGTGTCAATTTTGAAAGAAAAAGTGCCAACACAGTCGTTGCTCAACTGTTACCTAGTCACTACATAGTCAACAACCAACTGTCATTCTTTTTGCTACTTTTGATCCATGAAGATATGCTTCGAAAACAAGAGTATTTTTACAATATTTTTTTTTTTTTTAAAGATATGAATGCTTTATGTTTTTTTATTTTTGATCATTAGATGGAAAAGACTTTAAAACAACAAAAGATTTTCTCTTTTTACTTTGGTTCGATTCTCTGTTGGATCAATGATGTGATGCATCTAGACACTATGGATTTGCTATTATATGTCTATTTAAACTGGAAAATTAGATGGAAAAGGTTGTTGATGGTTTCATTGATGTTGTGGAAACTATTGCAGTTTGTTGTTGTCATTTGTGTTAATGCATGTGCTTTAATGTTGAAGAGATTCCAGTGGATTTACATAGATACTTATCGTTTGGATGTTTCAAATTTTGTTTCTTCTTAGGTATATATTATCCTTGTTGTGTTATCTTGTTAAACTGATTTGAAGGTGTATGGAATAGTTACACTTGAATTCATTTTATATGCTCATGTTTAGCTGTCCCAAATATTTCAATTTTCAAATGGAATATGTATGCCTTTGACAATTTTGTGTTTTCTTCTTGATAGTCATTTATCTAAGTTGTTACAGTAATAAACTATTAGTTGTTCTGTTATTTCTGATGAATGCCTTGATATCCCCATTTTCACTATACTACAATTTGTCTTTTAATCCAAAAGCCATATTAATTGAGCCTCTGTACATGAAATTGGTTGGAGATACATCAACATGTTGTACCAGGAAGGTTATGATCACCTTACACTAGTTTTCCTAGAATCCTCTACTACCCCCATACCAAAAATTTAAACATTTTCAGAACTGGTCTCTGTCAAAAATCATATTCGAAGTTTTATCTCTAAGTTTGCTTAGTGAGGGAGCCCCCTCAGGTTGAAGAAGACCAATCATTCAACCAAAAGAGGTTTGTGGTTACCTCTGGGTTCCTCTCCTCAGCCTGGAGGAATTACAGAGTGCTAACAACTTCCAAAGCTTAGTATCAACTCTTATGCAGTCCATTTCCCTATCGATTAGGCTATAACATAGAGGGAGAGTCCTCACATGGAAACAAGTTTAGTGCACCAATTAGATCATCGAAAGCCTTTTTCTTTATTTAAACTGATTGTTGTAAGTTTGTATGCTCTAGAAAGTGATCCCTCTAAGGAGAATTAACAATTTGAGTTCAAGTTCTCAAGCAAATATTCACCTTAGATAACCACCTCACATATGCAAATTCACATATTATAGGATGTTTGAGCCTTCAATTCTTTGATGGAATAAATTTCACAATCAGAGCAGGTGACTTGAACTTGTTGCACTCTTACGGTGTGGATTTGGGAACTTGCTGCGCTCTTATGGTGTGGATTTGGGAACTTGCTGCACTCTTATGGTGTGGATTTGGGAACTTTCTGCACTCTTATGGTGTGGATTTGGGCTCCAATCCTCCTATAGAAATAGATAAATCTATTTCGTATTTCCCCTTCGTGGCTTCCTTCAACAGACAATGGAAGCTAAATTCAGTTGCACGCATGGATTCCTTCTGCTGAGATGGACGAGGTGATTTCCATGGCAATCTCCATTACTACTTCCCCTTCGTGGCTTCCTTCAATAGACAGTGGAAGATGCATTCATTTGCACACATGGCTTTGTTGTATTCAACCATTCAAAATAAATGTTACATTGGAATCACACAGTTAAAGCTATCACTGATGCAAACAATTTGATCACGGTCTCAACTTCTCAAAATTTCCACTCTTTAAATTCGTATCAAAGGAACAAAAAGATATAGAGTTATATATCCCACTCAAAATATGCCTTCAAGCTTGTATTTGCAGAGAGTCATCCACATGAACTCAATCATTGATTACATGAGTCGGAAAACAACGCACGACAGAATATATATCAATGTTAATATACCATATAAATTCAATATTAATGTTAATGCAGGGTGTGACACTCAAGTGGTATGAGAGAATATGAATGTAGTATTCTGGAACCAAAGCAACAAACCAAGCATCCAAAACAAAGGAACCAAAGCAATGGACCAAGAAATGTTTGAAGGAGCTAAAGCAAAGCAATGCACGTTGTATTTTGGAAGAGGAACGAGCCAAGAACGCTCAGAGAATAGCCGCTACAGAAGCGCAAGTAAAAGAAATGGAGGTGAGGATTGAGGAATTGAAGATTGGGCCCCTTGCCATTGAAACCCTGGAGATGAATAAATCTATGTTGGCCAACGATAGGCCAAAATTTCATAACGTTGTGAATAATTTTTCGTCCAAGAAAGAGGCCCTGAAACACGATTTGGTTGAGCAGAGGAAAGAATTTGAGGCTAATATTAGTGATATTGAGTGACTGACGAAGGAGAATGAGGTCCTCAAGCAGCAAGTGGAGTCACAACTTGTGAATAAGAGGGACTATGAGAAGATGAGAAGAGAGTGCATCCAAACTTAGATATCACAAGCTCAGGAAGGAAGAGGAATTTTTTGAGCCAAGTAGCTCTGATACCATATTAAACACATATGGAATGTGAAGAGACATAAATGATAAAACAATGAATTACATTTAATATTAACATAGATCCATAGATGTATGTTTACAATACATTCTTGTGATTGTTGGATTCATCTTCCAACGTATCTTGGACTCCCTTTGACTGTCCAGCTTCCACACCTTAAACCTTAGTGGATTAGGTGTCCAACACATGGTATGTTGGGATTCATTCTTGGTTGATCTTTGGATTGCCGAAAGGTTTTGGATCTGGGTGAGGTGGTCTCAGGAAAATCCCAAGGGTTACGGGTTGAGATGGTTTTCTTTGGGAAGCCCTCAACAGGTGGGTGGAGATAGGAAAATTCCTTAATGGGTGGTGAAGTGTTGAAAATAGAAACAAGAAATGCTAAAATAACATTGCTCTAAATAAAATTTTAGGATATACTCCAACTCTGTTGGAAATAGTAAAAAATAGAAATACTAAAAATAGCATTGCTATAAATAGTATTTCGGGATAGATTCCAATTTTAATTAGTCCCTGAATTAAAAATTGAGAACTAAAATTTGAATTTAGTCTCACTAGCTGTTTGTAAAATAATTAATTAATTCATCTTGAGTTAATTAGTTGGAGAAAATCAAACATGAAGTCTTTGTGAAGACATGCAACAGTTATCCCTTTGATTGAGGAAGTTATCCCTTAATTAAGGAGATCAGGATGAGTTGTACTTTGAGTTGTAATTAGTTAGCTCAATTAATTGAGTTAAGTCTAGTTAGATTAGTTCCAACAATTTGTGGAACTAATTGTGAGTTCAGTTAGTCAATGCATGCATGCATGCAATTAGTGTTCTCCAAATAACTGAATATTCTCTCATAAATAACTCATGCATGTCAGTTCAGATAGAGACCTAATTGAGATTAAAGGAAGGTACATTGTACTATCAGTTGGAGGAATTTTCCTATATAGGAAACTCATCCATGCGGAAGGAATTATGAGTAGCAGTAAGGGATTGTACTGAGAGCTGGATAGCTTGTACGCTAAAGCTTTGTGTAATCTTGAGATATGTCCACTTGTATGATAATACAGATAGCAGGGTTTTTAGCTGAGGCTTTCCCTGAGTATTATTCTATGTTTCATGTGTGATTGAATCTTCTTCTCTGTTATATGTGTTCTGGTTGATCTTGCTCAAAATTGATTAAGCTTTCGCAAGTTTGACTGTAGAAGTAGATTAAGTATTTTGCTTTAGTACATTGCATAATCAATTTAATCTACAATTTCTCTACAAGAAGTGTAGAGAGCAGAATTTCTACATGGTATCAGAGTGAGGTTTTGTAGAAAAAGTTCTATAGCTTATCGGAGCAATGGTGAGCCTTGCTCTCCTTGGTATTCTTAAGAGCTGGCATAGCTACTGGGAATCAGTGAATGGAAGAGAGAAACTGCAAAATTTGGAACGACTATGGTCAGATCTGATGCAGGAGGAGATCAGGAGGAGCACCATAGATGGTTCTTCATCCAAGGAGGATGAAGAAAATCTAGCCTTAGCCGGTAAGGCAAGGAAAGGGAAGGAGAAGGATTCTCATTCCAAATCAAGTTCTTCCCATGGTGGGAAGAAGATTGTCAAATATAAAGTGAGATGCTTTAATTGTCATGAGGTGGGCCATTATGCAACTAATTGTCCATTGAAGAAATCCAAGAAGGGATCCTCGGAAGGATCTGAAGGTTAGGCCCTAGCCTCTTAGTTCGAATTGGATTTTACCCTCATCGCATGCATGGTTTCATCAATGATGGGTTTTGGTTGGTTTTTTGACAGTGGAGCCTCATTCCACATGATCGGTGGTAAGAGTTTATTCACTAAATTGGAGGAGAAGGACCTCCAGATGCACATAGAGATGGGCGATGATGGAAAGTACCATGTTTCACGTGAAGTTACGGTTGCTTTTTAGAGGGAGCATGGAGCTTCTATCACCCTGACTGATGTGAAGTATGTGCCTGGACTGAAGAAAAACTTGGTATCGATCACGATGGTGGAGGAAAAAGGCTACGATGTTGTCTTCAGTAAGGGAAAGGTTTTCCTTAGACACATCACCATGAGACATGTGAAGCAGATTGGTTCACGAGTCAAGAACTTGTATTCTCTTGAGGTTCAAGATGCATGCAAAGCCTTGAGGAGCAAGGAAACTGTTAGAGACTTGGTGGTTGAGAGGGAGAGTACATTACCTCTCAACATGCAACGCCAGAAGAAGTCTCAAATAATTGTGGAGGAGCCACAATTGGTGAAGCAACTTCAGGAGGTTGTGGAGCAGCCACAACTGGAGACGCCGAGAGGAGACTGAGTGGAGGCATCCACTCATGCAGAGACCTCTAGTAGGGGGAAATTTCGAGCCAAGTGGGCAGAGGTATTACATGCAGCCATACCTCCAGGTGTGAGGTGGGACAATGTGAAGTGATAGTCCTAAGAAGGCTGAAATAGGGGCAGGATCCTTGAGGTACCCAACCTCTTTGATTAGACCTTGCTACGAGAGCCTTGATGAGGAGTAGCACGATTGACTAAGTGGGTAGAGACAGATGCAGATGGAGTGGCAGAGGGAGATTTAGCATCAAAGGGTGTTTCTAGCCCAACAGGGAGGTCAGTTGGGAGATCAGTTACTTACTTATCAGTAACTGAGTTGTAGTGAAACATTGGGCAGCATGATGCAACATGATGAGAGGAGGTACAATGCGGATGCAGTGCAGGGAGATAGAACTAACAACAACACAGATGAATCAGGAGGAATCAGTGGGATTGATGCAGTCAGAGATCAAATTGACAGAGGCTAGAGTAGTCAGATACTGAAGAGCACAAAGGTGCAGAGTTTTTAGTCGACAAAGGCAATAACAGTCAGAGACTTTGATGATAGATGCATCATTTTGATTCAGGTTGGATATTTTTTGTTTCTGGAGTTGCTGGAGCAACAACACTTGAAGGAAGTGTTGCATGTAAAACATTCCAAAGGTTCAGGATCGGGTTCCAATTGAATGCCTTTCTTGTTGAGAGGGAGTGTTGAAAATAGCAACAAGAAATGCTAAAAACAACATATTAGGATATACTCCAACTTTGTTGGAAATAGTAAAAAATAGAAATTATAAAAATAACATTGATATAAATAGCATTTCGGGATATATTCCAATTTTAATTAGTCCCTGAATTAAAAATTAAGAATTAAAATTTGAATTTAGTCTCACTAGCTGTTTGTAAATTAATTAATTAATTCATCTTGAGTTAATTAGTTGGAGAAAATCAAACATGAAGTCTTTGGGAAGGCATGCAACAGTTATCCCTTTGATTGAGGAAGTTATCCCTTAATTAAGGAGATCAGGATGAGTTGTACTTTGAGTTGTAATTAGTTAGCTCAGTTAACTAAGTTAAGTCCAGTAAGATTAGTTCCAATAGTTTGTGGAACTAATTGTGAGATCAGTTAGTCAATGCATGCATGTATGCAACTAGTGTTCTCCAGATAACTGAATATTCTCTCATAAATAACTCATGCATGTCAATTCAGACAGAGACCCAATTGAGATTAAAGGAAGGGATAGTGTACTATCAATTGGAGGAATTTTCATATATAGGAGACTCATCCATTCAAAAGGAATTATCTCCTTCAGGATTGCACAGTTATTTCAAAGGTCAGTGTTGTGTGTGAGGTGAGAATCACATAGGTTGCAACTGGAGGACCCAAGAGAAACTGCGCAAGGAAATAGGAGGCTTGGAGGATTGAAGGAAGGCATATGTGTTGTCTATTCTGTCTATGAGCAGCAGTGAGGGATTGTACTGAGAGCTGGATAGCTTGTGAGCTAAAGCTTTGTGTAATCCTAAGATATTTCCACTTGTATGATAATATAGATAGCAGGGTTTTTAGCTGAGGCTTTCCTCTGAGTATTCTTTTGTGTTTCATGTGTGATTGAATCTTCTTCTCTGTTATGTGTGTTCTGGTTGATCTTGCTCAAAATTGATTAAGCTTCCACAAGTTTGATTGTAGAAGTAGATTAAGTATTTTGCTTTAGTACATTGCATAATCAATTTAATCTACAGTTTCTCTATAAGATGTGTGGAGAGCAGAATTTCTACATGAAGGAATTCTGAGGCATCCAAGCTCGGTTTGGTTTTGTGATCTCGGGACTGGTTTAGGTGAGATAACAATAGTGTGAGGGTGGTAATGGTTAACCTATGCATTCCCTTGGTTGTTTATGCATCGGTTTATCCCATGAGATACTACATTCATGCTTGGAATATGGCACAGGGGCGATTGGTCGAAAGAAAGATTTGGTTCAACTCAATCTATGGTTGGGTGGTACGTGGAAGTATCTGATTTGGTTGGATTTTTCATATGAATGATAAGAACTCCTCTTTCTAGTGTTTGTAGTGCAGAGTATAGTTGCAGGTTTTTGGTGCTTCTCTTGTACAATTTTTTTAGAGGTCACAGTTGAATATTCTTAAAGAATATTATGCTTACTTTAATTGTTGTTGCATGGAAGAACATGGAGCTTCCACCAAATTTCTTGTATTAAGTTTAACGATTTATTGGTGGGTACCCTAGATGAATCGTGCACTGATGTTTTTTTTTGAGTTATCATCGAAATCAGTGAATTCTAAGGAGTTGTGTTTGGAGCCATCTTTAAAGAAATATGAGTATGGAATTTTATGAATGTTTGCATTGAATGAGCCTTTGTTGAACCTGGGTCGATCAGAGTGTAGTTGTTACAGCCTGTGGTTTGTGTCGAAGAGCTCATACACGTGGACCTGTGCGTGGAAAAAAAGTCAATGTTGTTAAAATCGATGATTGTGTTGAAAGTGCTAAGACTAAAACTGCAATGATTAATGAAGAAAGTATGTGTATAGATGACAATAGAGTAGCATGTGATAGTAAGGAAACTCCTTGTGATGTAGTTTTTAATGATGAACATGCAACACCTTATCAACCACTATATGATGATGTAAAATTTTCAAGTAAGATTGATTACAAATTCTACAGGAAACTTGTAGATGAATTATTAAGTGGAAGGGTAACCAAGGTTGAAGATCAATTGGATGAGCAAGATGAAACTAAGTACAAAGATTGTAATATAGAAAATAATGAAGATTTGGTAGAAGAAGACAAAGTTGGAAATAACACAAATTATGATGATTTTGTAAATCTCACTAATGTTTACTAATGTGCACGTATTGGTAGCACCTACGAAGAAGCAACTGAAAAAGAAGAGAATTTAGTTGTAATGTCTATCTACAATCAAGACTTGGACTTTGTTGAACAATACTTAAAAACTCTCAATGATGGAAGTGAAAGTGTTGAAAAATGAGTTGAAATGAATTAGCATTATCCTAGTTGTTACAAGGAGCAATATCCAATGTTCATGATTCGGAGTAAGAAGAAGAAGAAATAAGTTGAACACATCAAAGTTTGGAGCAATAAGTTCAAGCAAAATATTCATCAATATATTGTAGCAAAGAAAGTCAAAATGAAATATTTGAGTCATGTTTGTAAGCCTAGCAGAAACTTAGATCAACATGCAAGTTAACGTATAGGTTGTGATTAAGGGGAGATGTTAGAATAATAATCACCACCTTTGTTCATGTGACGACGAAGATTGTTCTATAGCCGTTGATGAACTTTTGGTCAGAGATATTTGACAGGAGTAATTGATAGTTGGTGGATTCAATATTGAATCTTTGACTCGCTTTATGTATAAATTGCAATATGTGGAATGAAACCATTAAGTGTTTTCGTTTTGTGTGTTATTCTTTGCTAATCACATCTGAGAGAGATGCAATGTGATTTGATGCCTATTGGGCAAGTCATGGAGACACTATAATAAATATTGGCATAGTTAAAAAAATTAGATGCCTTCAAGTTGATCTTAGATATTTGGAGGGAAACACTTTTAAATTCAAATTTTGATCAAAATGTTGTTTAAATATATTTCTCTTGCTTTAAATTTTTTTCGCCCAACTAGATTTTGTCACATCAAATAATAATATTTCCTTTATCCCATTTGAATTCTACCTTCTAGCAAGGTGGGCTTCCTTTGGAGCCTTAAGGTTACTATAGAGAAATTCATGATATAACTCATAGTGAATCATGACAATGAGTCTTATCTCAAATGTTCCTAATATTCTCTATATTTAAACTTTTTTGATTCATATGGTTTATCTGGTTCTCAATATTATTAATATTAAATTTAAATCTCCTAAAACAAATTTATATGATAAATAAATAATATATTATTTTGTAAATATTTTTTAACTAAAATATAATAATTTATATAAATGTCATCTTAAATAAATTTAAAAAAATTAAAAACGTTAATATTTGTTATAGAAAAAGCATACCAATATGCATGAAAAAAGAGTGATCATATAGATAGGTATAAACTTAGAAGAATTGAACCGCAAAGATTATCATATTTTCTTTGTTACAAATTAGAATTGTAACCACGGTTTGGGGGAGAGATTCCAATTTATTAAAATTCGATAAGTACTTGTTATTGGTGGCAAATTTCTGAATAATTCTATTCATAAAATTTACCATTCATATATTTTTCAAATAACTTAATTAAAATAACAATAAACATATATAATTTCATATTCATTAAAATAACAACAAATGCATACATTCTTTATTTTATTTTTTAAAATAACTTAATTAAAATATTCATATATTTTTCAAATAACCTACTTAAAATAACAATAAACATATATAATTTCATATTCATTAAGATAACAACAAACACATACATTCATTATTTATTTTTTATTTTTATGAAAAATAATTTCATATTCATTAAAATAACAACAAATACATACATTCATTATTTATTTTTTATTTTTATGAAAAATAATTTAATTAAAATAACCGTAAACGTATACAATTTCATATTCATTAAAATAACAACAGACACATACATTCATTATTTGTTTATTTTTTTTTAATTCTATCAACATTAAGAACAAATGGTTTACCATTACCAAATTCTTGAGGCTAATATCCTTTCATGAATAAAATTCATAAAACATCGAGGCTAGTATATTTTTATGAATAAAATGCATTAAGTAATGAAATATGTTTGTTTTGAACATGTTGGTTGTACATATTAATTTTCATAAATACTACTCTTATTGGTCAGTTGCAAGAAATGAAATTCATAAAACATCCAGGTTAGTATATTTTTATGAATAAAATGCATTAAGTAATGAAATATGTTTGTTTTGAACATGTTGGTTGTACATATTAATTTTCATAAATACTATTCTTATTGGTCAGTTGCAAGAAATGATTTTTATCGAGAAAAAGAAACTGAAACATATTTTTATCGTATGTTGTGATGATGCTAAGAATGAAATGTTGGCATTTTGGCACATGTGTGGCCCTATGGTACAGGTGTTGTCCTTGATGGCAACTCACTTTGGTGTCAGACCTCAGTTCTGGCGCTCAGAATGAAGGAAATCTTGTATACGCAGGTTCACCTTGCCGAAGACGTGTATACACGCGGGTTATACGTTCAGAAGTCGTGTATGCGTATACACGCACTTTTATGCACAGAAAAGCGCGTACATGGTGGGAAACTTATTTTTGGTCCATGGTTGTTAGTCCTTGGAATTTGAACCTATGGTTTTGGACCAAGGTATCTCGTGAGAAGTGTTGACCCCAGGTTTTGGGCCCTTGGTATTGGTTTATTATCGTTTTGGACCGTGGTATTGTGGAAGGCCTAAAACTATAAAAGAGGAAGGAGATCATGTGACAAGGTATCATCTGAATGATTATTGAATATCTGATAATGTACGAGATCTGAAATATTGGTGATTAGCATTATGGAGCAGATCTAGATCTGAATGAAGGAGGAACCTTAGCGAAAAGAAGGATAAGTTCTATTGATGGGTCATAATCTCTTGGCTTGAATGATAATATCTTTGCATGATTTTGATCTGTTATATCTGGCACATGCGTGATCTATAAATCTGATAATCTGGGTTAATCAGTGCCTGAATACTTGAAAGAGTGAATTATGTTTGTAGATCTGTACGCAGGTTCAGTTCAGCTAAGGCGCGTATATACGTAGGTTCAGTGAAGGAAAACAACGTATACGCAGGTTGTTCCATACGCAGAAGCGTATGCATGCAGGTTTCAGGCCATTAAAGTAGCGTATACATTTTGAGTTGTGTTTTTGCTGCTTCTGTTTATTGCTACAATGTTCTGGGTTCAGTTTTGGTGTGTGGTACTGTTACTGTGATCTGGGTACAGTCGTCAGAGAGGTGTTTATGTTGATTTAGTTTTTGGTGAAAAGGTGATTGATTGATGCAGAAATTATTGATGGTTGATTGATGTTATTTGTGGATCCAGTTTGAAAATTTATGAAACGTGGTCCTTGAAAGAAAGAGAAGGTTGTAGCCTTCTGTAGGCCAGCACCTAGTACTAGTATCTTGGCTAGTGCAAGAGCTAAGGGGGTTGTAGCTCCCTTCCAGGAGAAGCTGGAAAACGAGAGAGAGTTGTAGCTCTCTGCAGGTTGTAGCCTGCTTACTGGTAAAAGGACTGCACCAGTACATTTGTAAAAATAAGTTTCTAATTAAAGAAAAGATAGAGACGAATTGCAGCAGGTGGTTTTCACCCACATTGGGTTTCCACCTTATATCTTGTGTTCTTGTGTGCGATTGTCTTTCTGCTCTGGTTTATTGTTTCTGGTTACTGGTTATTTGCTTCTGAATCACAGATTAACAATCAACATCAGAAAGATAAAGTAAATTAAAAGTTTGCATTGTATACGCAGGTTTTCTTCTGCATTATTGCGTATATACGCAGGTTTAATTAACTGAAGTAGCGTATAGCAGTTGATTTTGAAAAAGGAATATTTGACTTAATAATACTGATTCACCCCCCCTCTCAGTATTATTTCCAACAATTGGTATTAGAGCAGGTCCTTCAGAAGAAGCTTGATCACTTGAAGGAAGATCATTCATCATGAGCAACTACGAGAGGGAAGCATCAATCAAGCCACCAATTTTTGATGGGACAAACTTTGTTTATTGGAAGGTAAGAGTTACTGCCTATCTTCAATCTCTTGGTACAGAAGTCTGGGATATCATAGATACAGGGTATACTTTTCCATCAGCAACTCCTACAGATCCGGCTGAAAAGAAGAAATATGAAACAAATGCAAAGGCGGTCAATACTCTATTAGGATGCCTATCTCAATCAGAATTTGTTAAGGTAATGCAGTTTAAATCCGCAAAAGAGATATGGGACAAGATTGTTCTGAGCTATGAAGGAGATGATCAGGTAAAACGAGCAAAACTTCAAACCCTCAGGATTCAGTATGAAAATCTCAGGATGTATAATGATGAAAGTGTGGCTAACTATTTTCTTCGTGTAGATGAGATTGTTAATTGTATGAAAAATTTGGGTGAAGAAATAAAAGAGGCTGTTGTGGTTGAAAAAGTTCTAAGATCTTTGTCCCCTAGGTTTGAATCTAAAGTTTCTGCAATAGAAGAAAAAGAGAATCTACAAAGCCTTAAAATGTCACAACTGCACGAAATTCTAACTGCTTATGAAATGAGGAAAGGAGGTCCATCAGACAGGAGAGAAGCTGCCTTCAAGGCTTCAGGCAAAGGCGAGTACTATGAGTCAGGACACGTGTCAGAAGAAGAAGAAGAATCAAATTTTGTCAGAAATCTTCAACGGGGTACTGGGCGGTTCCGAGGTAAGTTACCTTTCAAATGCTTTGCTTGTGGAAGAGTCGGTCACTATGCTGCCAAATGTCCTCACAAGGATAAGATTGACAAAGGGAAGGAACCTGTTAGATGGAACAAGAAATAGAATGCAAATAAGAAAATCTATTACACTCATGAAGATAGTGATGGACTTTCAAATAGTGACGAAGATGAACGAGGTAATAAGTATAAACTTTTAATGGATTTTGAAGATGATGACTACATGGCAGCTATAGATGTAGAAGGTTTTTATAAAGAGATATCTAATCTCAAAATTTGCTTAGAAGAGAAAAATGCGATTATTGATTCTCTGCAATATCAACTGGCTGAAAGGGAAAAACATCTTGAAAATTTGGAATGTGAAATTGTTAGTCTTAGAAAGGAGATTGAGAAAACAAAAGCTATTAATCTTAAATTTGTTAAAGGATCTGAAACTTTGGATGAGATTATCAATGTGCAGCGTTCTCCACTAATTAAGACAGGTCTGGGATATAATGAAGAAATATCTTAAGCATCCACCTCCAAAAGTTATCTTGATGCAGCAAGGAGGAGCGAGCAAAGGCCTAATAGAAATCATCAGGTATATCAAGGACAATTTACCTCAAGAACAAACAAAGAATATCAAGAAAATCAGGGGCAAGCTACCTTAAGGACAAATAGAAGCTACAATCAGCCTCAGGTAAAATCTTCCCAATTTGCCTCAAGAATGGATGTCAGTAGAAACTACAATCTGTTGGATGATAGATTTAATAATCGCAGGAGTTTCTTCAATGGCCAATGCTTCTCTTGCCATAACTTTGGTCACAAAGCAGCCCAATGTGTTGCCTATAAGACAATCATGACTAGAGAAGCTCAAAAACAAAGGAATATGATTGGGATCACGAAAAGGACTTATAACAACTTTTCAGCCCTTGAAAATGAAGTTGAATGTTCTATTTGTAATAACTTTGGTCATGAAGATTCTGAATGTAGGAGCAGGTTTTGGAAGACAACTCAAAAGGAACAAACCTCAAGTGCCAGAACATGGAGAATGAAGGAACCACAACCAGAAAGATGTGGGATAGCCTTTTATGCAGAAGGACAAGAAAATCTATGGTATATCGACAGCGGATGTTCGAAGCATATGACAGGTGATAAAGAAAAACTTGAATCATATACTGCATTAGAAAAGGGAAAGAAGGTTTCTTTTGGAAACGATACCCCTGCAGCCATAAAAGGAAAAGGCACTGCTCAGTTGAAAGAAAGGGTCAAGGCTGGAAATGTTTTGTATGTTGATGGCTTGAAGCATAATCTACTGAGTGTTAGTCAGATGTGCGATCAAGGAACTGAGGTAATATTTCGATCAACTGGATGTAGTGTTCGTGACCTTGATACAGGAGAAACAGTGATCAAAGGCAGAAGAACTCCAAATAATCTATACATATTTGAAGAAGGACAACAACAATGCTATTTAAGCAAGGATGATGAACACTCGTTATGGCACCAGAGGTTGGGGCATCTAAGCTTTTCACAAATAAGGAAAGCATGCAAATACCAGGCAGTTCGTGGTCTTCCAGATATCAAAATTCCAGACAACACCATATGCAAATCATGTTAGTTTGGTAAGCAAACCAGAACTAACTTTCCTGGGAAGGAAGGATCAGCTAACAGGCCTCTTGAGCTAGTCCATACAGATGTATGTGGTCCATTTAGGATAAGGTCACCTCGAGGAGAAGAATACCTTATATTATTCATTGACGACTTCTCCAGGTTTGTTTGGTTAGGACTTATGAAGCACAAAGACGAAGCATTCGAAAAATTCAAATCTTTCAAAGCCTTGGCTGAAAAAGAATCAGATTACAAAATTAAGTGCCTCAGGTTCGACAGAGGTGGGGAATTTACCTCAAATGAATTTTTTGATTTCTGTGAAGAACATGGAATAAGAAGGGAATTCTCTATAGCGAGGACTCCTCAGCAAAATGGAGTGGCGGAAAGGATGAACAGAACAGTCCAACAAATGGCTCGTGCTATGCTTGATGAGTCTGGAACTCCCGCAACCTTCTGGGGTGAAGCTGCATATGATGTGGTTGTTATTCTCAACAAAACAAATGTCCGAGTGAACAACACTCAAACTCCTCATGAGCTCTGGTATGGTGAGACTCCTTCGGTAAAGCATTTCAAAATTTTTGGGAGCAAATGCTATATTAAGAATACTGATGAGCAGCTTGGAAAACTTGAACCTAGAGCAGATGAAGGCATTCTCCTTGGTTATTCTCCCTACAGCAAAGCATATAAGTGTTACAATAAAAGACTTGGAAGAATTGTTGACAACATTGATGCAATGGTTGATGAAAAAGGATACATCCCTAGGCAAGTGAATCATGAAAATATCGATGAGGATGAAGACTACTCTCCAAATCAGACAGATGATGAAGAAGAACCCCAAGAGGCACCAAAGGAATAGATAAGGATAGAAGAAAAGACTCCATCCAGGTACGTTCAGAAGAATCATCCGGAATCTCAAATTTTGGGGCAGAAAGAAGCAGGTATACAAACAAGAAGAACAATAGCAGAAGCTTCAAGCTATTTGGAATTGCTCTCTTCCACTGAACCGAAAAATGTAAAAGAAGCATGTAAAGATGAGTGTTGGGTTAAGGAAATGGATGAAGAGCTTGAGCAGATCGAAAAGAATAACACTTGGGAGTTGGTTCCTAGACCAAAAGACAAAAATGTCATAGGAACAAAATGGATCTTCAAAAATAAGTTGAATGAAAATGGGGAAGTGATTAGAAACAAGGCCAGACATGTTTGTAAAGGGTATGCTCAACAGGAAGGAATAGACTTTGAAGAAACTTTTGCTCCCGTTGCTAGACTTGAGGCCATCAGAATGTTCCTTGCTCTCTCTAGCTTCCAGAAGTTCAAAGTATTTCAAATGGACGTAAAATCAGCCTTTCTGAATGGAGACTTAGAAGAAGAAGTGTACATAGAGCAACCAGATGGCTTTATCCTTGGGAATGATCCAAATCTTGTATGCAGACTTAAAAAGGCTCTCTATGGGCTTAAATAAGCTCCAAGGGCTTGGTACTACCGCTTGGAGAAATACCTTCCTCAACAAGGTTTTTCAAAAGGATCAGCAGATAGCAATCTTTATATAAAAATTGAAAATGACAAATTGCTAATACTTGTTGTGTATGTAGATGATATTATCTTTGGCAACAACGAAGAAGCTATGAGTCAAAGCTTTGCCTTGGTGATGCAGAAAGAATTCGAAATGTCTTTGATTGGAGAACTGACATACTTTCTTGGATTGCAAATCCAACAAAATGAGGGCGGTATCTTCTTGTCTCAAACCAAGTACCTCAAGCAGATTCTGAAGAAATATGGCATGGAAGATTCGAAACTAGTATGTACCCCTATGGTTACAGGACACAGTCTCAGTGCAAATGATGAATCAGTAGCAGTACATCAACCAACCTATAGATCGATGATTGGAAGTCTACTTTATTTGACAGGCACACGACCAGACATCATGCATGCAGTGGGAATAGTTGGAAGATTTCAGGCAAATCCAAAGGAAACTCATCTTCAGGCAGTCAAGAGAATCTTCAAGTACCTTCAAGGAACTCAAAACTATGGCTTATGGTATCCTAGAGATACAGATCTCACACTTCATGCTTACACAGATGCAGATTGGGCCGGAAGCATGGATGACAGGAAGAGCACAAGTGGTGGTGCATTATTTATGGGTTCCAGATTAGTATCTTGGTTCAACAAGAAACAGAGCTCGATTTATTTATCTACAGCTGAAGCGTAATATGTGGCTGCTGCATCTTGTTGCACTCAACTTCTTTGGATGATGCAAACCTTGCAGGATTTTCAAATCACTTGTACTCCACCTGTCTCTATCTTATGTGATAATACGAGTGCAATAAGCATTTCAAAGAATCTTGTCATGCATTCAAAGACCAAGCACATACCTATCAAATATCACTTTCTTCGGGAACAAGTGCTTGAGAAAAAAGTCAAGTTGGAGTATGTTCCTTCTAAGGAACAAGTTGCTGATATACTCACCAAACCACTGCCCAGGGAAACTTTTGAATATCTCAGACAGAGGCTAGGAGTAGTTGATGCTTCATCCTGCTGTTGAAGCTTGTCTGTTTCAGAGAAAGATGGTGTACGCGAGTTGGATGAGGGGCATCCGCGTACATACGCCGATTTATGCAGGTGCAATCGCGTATATGGAGTTCTGAAGAAAATCAGCAAGGACAGACTCTGGTTGAAGAGAGTATGATATGGGTCTGTCAGAGACCATCGGGCACAGGTTCAGGGGGAGCAGATAATCTTCTAATAATGCATTGTTGGGATTACCTTAGAAGCTCTTGGTTCTAGTACTCAAGCTGTTTTTGGTTCAGGTGGATCAGCTGCAGAAAGGAGAACAGAAGGAGAACATGGTTGCTGATATATACAGTGATTATCAGATATTGCTAATAGTAGTTATTGGTGATTTGCATAGTCTTAATATTTCGTCTCTATGTCATGTATATCTTTTTTTTATCAAGGTCATGTAACGGCCTATTTTGGTTTCCCCTCTATGCCTGGGATGATTGATGCAATGTGATTGGTTGTCATATGTAAATTTCTGATGTATCCCCACTTGGTTGGGTGATGGTTGTACGTATTGAGTCTTGTGGGGATAGGAAGGTCTTTTATGATAAGTCATGGTTCCTCTTGAAAAACACCTTTTTGCAGATCTTGCTTACAGTCAGGGGGAGTATGTTCAGCAGAGCAGAGATATCAGCATGTACTCAGGGGGAGCACAGCCCTTTTCCCTTGATGAAAAAGGGGGAGAATGACTTGGATCTTGGGGTTGCCATCAAGTCCAAAGGGGGAGCTTGTTGGCATTTTGGCACAGGTGTGGCCCTATGGTATAGGTGTTGTCCTTGATGGCAACTCACTTTGGTGTCAGACCTCAGTTCAGGCGCTCAGAATGAAGGAAATCTTGTATACACAGGTTCACCTTGCCGAAGACGCGTATACACGCGGGTTATACGTTCAGAAGTCGCGTATGCTTATACACACACTTTTATGCACAGAAAAGCGCGTACATGGTGGGAAACTTATTTTTGGTCCATGGTTGTTAGTCCTTGGAATTTGAACCTATGGTTTTGGACCAAGGTATCTCGTTAGAAGTGTTGACCCCAGGTTTTGGGCCCTTGGTATTGGTTTATTATGGTTTTGGACCGTGGTATTGTGAAAGGCCTAAAACTATAAAAGAGGAAGGAGATCATGTGACAAGGTATCATCTGAATGATTATTGAATATCTGATAATGCACGAGATCTGAAATATTGGTGATTAGTATTGTGGAGAAGATATGGATCTGAATGAAGGAGGAACCTTAGCGAAAAGAAGGATAAGTTCTATTGATGGGTCATAATCTCTTGGCTTGAATGATAATATTTTGCATGATTTTGATTTGTTATATCTGGCACATGCGTGATCTATAAATCTGATAATCTGGGTTAATCAGTGCCTGAATACTTGAAAGAGTGAATTATGTTTGTAGATCTGTACGCAGGTTCAGTTCAGTTAAGGCGCATATATACGCAGGTTCAGTGAAGGAAAACAACGTATACGTAGGTTGTTCCATACGCAGAAGTGTATGCATGCAGGTTTCAGGCCATTAAAGTAGCGTATACATTTTGAGTTGTGTTTTTGCTGCTTCTGTTTATTGCTGCAGTGTTCTGGGTTCAGTTTTGGTGTGTGGTACTGTTACTATGATCTGGGTACAGTCGTCAGAGAGGTGTTTATGTTGATTTAGTTTTTGGTGAAAAGGTGATTGATTGATGCAGAAATTCTTGATGGTTGATTGATGTTATTTGTGGATCCAGTCTGAAAATTTATGAAACGTGGTCCTTGAAAGAAAGAGAAGGTTGTAGCCTTCTGTAGGCCAGCACCTACGTACTAGTATCTTGGCTAGTGCAAGAGCTAAGGGGGTTGTAGCTCCCTTCCAGGAGAAGCTGGAAAACGAGAGAGAGTTGTAGCTCTCTGCAGGTTGCAGCCTGCGTACTGGTAAAAGGACTGCACCAGTACATTTGTAAAAAGAAGTTTCTAATTAAAGAAAATATAGAGATGAATTGCAGCAGGTGGTTTTCACCCACATTGGGTTTCCACCTTATATCTTGTGTTCTTGTGTGTGATTGTCTTTCTGCTCTGCTTTACTGTTTCTAGTTACTGGTTATTTTCTTCTGAATCACAGATTAACAATCAACATCAGAAAGATAAAGTAAATTAAAAGTTTGCATTGTATACGCGAGTTTTCTTCTGCATTATTGCGTATATACGCAGGTTTAATTAACTGAAGTAGCGTATAGCAGTTGATTTTGAAAAAGGAATATTTGACTTAATAATACTGATTCATCCCCCCCTCTCAGTATTATTTCCAACATGAAATTAATGATAATAAATAAACCAAACAAAAATATTTTCATCTTATGTTGTGATGATGCTAAGAATGAAATTAATAATAATAAATAAACCAAACAAAAAAGAAACTTTTTTGTACAATATAAATAGGTTCTTGGCTAAGCATTTCTTCAAAACATTATTGTTATCATGGAGTTGTTTTAGGTACTCTTCAAGGATTTGCAATGTATATGATCCATTTCCTATTATTTCAATGATTTGGAAAGGCTTACAATTTCCTCAATTTCATCGTTGTTACCCCTAGCTACCCAAGTGCAAACATGTACAAAGAAATAAGAGTGAAGGAGGTAGACACACTTTTCTTCAAAAGGTTGATCCTATATTATCCATGACACATGATCACTCTAAAGTTCCAATCCTTGGCTCTTTTTACCTATAACCTATAAATAAAAATTAAATAGTGTCTATAATCATACTATCTTACAGAACAAAAGCTCACACCATAAATCACAACTTAATAAACAAATAAGCATGAATTCATTTGAAGATAAACAATAATTAAATGAGGGAAAAATGATTCATTACATTAATGTAGATATTATATCTAACATGGCATCTTCCTGCTCCTCAACCTAAGTCTCATCCTCTCACTAAAACTCAAGGAGTTAGGCTTAATATGGGTTTTGGTTTATCTAAAAGTTGATCTCTTGTGATTTCAATAAATATCCTTAATCTTAAACTATTCTCTCTTGCTTCATGGTGGATGCTTTCTTTATTGTTGACTTGGACTAGTAGATAGGATGCGTCTAGATATATTTCATATATTATTGTCATCCTTATCCTCTTTTTTCAACACTCCTTCAACCTCTTCCATGTGTATCCACTATCTTTGGTAACATTGGCCACCTCAATGTTCCTTTTCTGAGGACTTGGAGCACTCAACTCTCCTTCCCATTTCACTTACATTTCATTGCTCCCTTCCAATGTCATAAGAGTGTTTGAGAGTCAAAATTATACTTATCTTAGGTTTTCAATGAGGCATAAGCTACGTCTCAAGTTTACTTTTGTGTTTCTTCTATAATGGACTCAAGGGAGTGTGAGTTTGAGTTATCCCAGATCCCCCCTAATGTAAGTGCAAAAAATTTTTGTTGGATGCAAGATGTGAAGTGAAAGGGAGCAAAGGATTGGGGGATCTATCAACCCCTGCAAAAGATAACACCCAGATACATATGATATACATAATTTAGGTAGGGATACACATACGTTGTATAAAATGAATGGATTCATGGTTACACACGCAACAAACTACAAATCCATGAGAAAATATGTTAGATCATGGTCACAAAAGGGAGTTCATGGTGGATCCATGTCATCAAATTCTAGTCATAACCATGAAATATTTACTTTGTGGATATATGTCACAATATATATTAGGAGGAAAACACACATTATCCACCACAATTTGGATGAGGAAACATGCATGAGTGAGGTCAACCCAATATCCAAGGTCTTCATCTCATCATGATGGTATAATCTACTATATGTGAATATGTGAGTTATTGTTGAGCATGTGGGAGACCGTTTGAGTAATAGGGGTTGTTGTATAATTATTCAACAATGATTAATGATGTAAAATAGATTCCATGTTCAAGGATGACAAATGATTTCCATTATAGAATGAAAATGGACAATACTTCCCCATCAGTCCAAATCCCAAATTTTTTTGTATTGATGCTTTTAATAGAATTATTAGAATAAAGGATAAGAGTAATAATGTATTTTTTATTTAGTTTTAATGAGCCAAGAAAAAGAGATAAAGGTATATTGAGGTATGTATCTTTCTCACGGGTATGTCAAAATTGTTAACTTTTAGGGCTAGATTGTTCTATGCTATAGACAATTGCATCTATAAAAAATTTCAACATATTTACATTACATTCACCCCATAACATCATATCACTATCAACAATTATATTTAAATAACAATAACATCAACAATGCATCATAACAATGAAGAACAATAGAAGAAAAACTTGCACAACAGAGACACCAAGATTTAGGTCAAAGGCTAAGGGAAAACCTAACAATCGGGAAAACCCAGTCAATTATTATTTTATTAGATATTCATCAATTGTTCAGTTGAGATACAAATTACAGTAGGGATGAGATACATCAAGCCTCCTAGAGCCAATTCAAGTCAGTTCACAAATAAATTTTTCAAGTGAAAGATATGATCTCTAATAATCAAACAATTCCAAAAGAGCTACTGTCTCAAGTTACATCATCCATGTCACTACCATATGTCTTCAATATTAGGATCCATCACTATCAAGGAACTACATCACTGACAAGTGCTATTAATATTGCAACGTGAGTGTCATTAAGAGAATTATCATCATATATAATAATAAAAAATTCACTTATATTAAGATCACTACCATCAATGATACTTCCATCATATGTCTTACTAACATCACATAGCATAATATTGAGATCACTGTCACATGTACCATAGTAAGTTATTGTCCAAATGTGGCTGTTAAATATATTGATTTCGGGCCAAACACATTATATCTATATGCAATTTCATAAAAGGTGAATCCCATGGTATTCCTATAAGAGGTTATGTAGAGCCAAAAAGTGTATAACTCCATCCTTATGATATTATTGGACTTCATTAGTCATAATGGAATCTAGTACTTTACTAGTGACCACCACTTTCCCATTATCCCAACAATATATGGGGTAGACATCACTTGGCTTATTTTGAACTATTTAGTGATTTATTGGACAAGATCACAAGTAAACTAGGTACCTTTGTTTGTGACAATCTCTAGAGGGACCCCAAAATTGATGAAGATCTTTTCATATAGAAAATCAACCACTACATGATTAGTAGCTTTCCGTAAAGACTTCACCTTAACCAATTTAGTCACGTAGTCAATTCACACCAAGATCTACACTTTTTGTTTAAATGGAGGTTTGATAGGACCCATAAATTTAAATTTCTACTTTTCTAATGGTGAAAAAATCTTGATATGATACTACTATAAATTGAAAAAAACAGTGTAATTTGAAGATTCCAACTAGTTAACATCCATGTTAATACTTTCAAAAACCCATTCAACAAGGTAATCATATTATTGTATATTAAGGTGAAAATCATTAAAACAACTACATATATTTAAGAGATGTAAAGGAGAAAGATGAAAAGTTCACATGTGAAATTTGTAAAGAAAGAGGAAAGAATGAAATCACTGATAAGAATAAACCAAAAAATAATAATTTTTTTTCTTTGTACAATATAAATAGGGTTCTCAACTTGGCTAAATTTTTCTCCAAAAAATTGTTGCTATCATGGAGTAGTTCTAGGTACCCTTCAAGGATTGCAATCTATATGGTCCATTTCCTAGTCTTTCAAAGATTTGAAAAAGCATATAATTTCCACAATTTCATGGTTGCTTCCATAGATTCTATCCCACAAGCCAACCTACCAACCTCTGATAAACACATTATGGACTTTTTATAAACCCCTAATTACCTAAATGTAAAATGTACAAAGAAATAAGTTTAAAGGAGGTTGACACACCTTTCCTTTGAAGGTTAATCCTATGGAATCATGGCAATGAGTCTTACACAA
Organism: Pinus tabuliformis; assembly: GCA_031772625.1. Classification (NCBI taxonomy): domain Eukaryota; kingdom Viridiplantae; phylum Streptophyta; class Pinopsida; order Pinales; family Pinaceae; genus Pinus; species Pinus tabuliformis. The sequence goes on from CM062818.1 coordinate 750,924,536, forward strand.
ATTATTATTTAAAAACAAATCTCTAAATAACTCTGTTGACCAAAACCTCCATTCAGATATTTTTCAAATAACTTAATTAAAATAACCTCAAACATATGCAATTTCATATTTGTTTTTTGGCAAATTGTTTAACATTACCAAATTCTTCAGGCTAATATCCTTTCATGACTAAAATTCAGAACTCATTCAGGCTAATATCCTCTCATGAATCAAATTCATAAATTAACCAACATGCCACAAATCTTTCATTTCCTTTTGCAATTAAAAAGAAAATAGAAGGTGAAACGTATTTCAGTGATGAAATATGTCTTCTTTGAGCACAATGTACATACTGGTTTTGATAAATACTGCTCTTCCTGGTAACTTAGTTGCATGCAATGATTCTTATTCAGAAGAAGCTATTGAAGCATACTTTCGTCTTATGTTCTGATGGTGCTGAGAGAGATCGACAGTGTGATCGCCGTGAGACAATATGTGGCCATCAGAAATGGTTGCCCCTAAATCATTTTTAGGGGAGTTGTAGGCAAGCAAATATCTTACCGCCACATTTCCCTCAGACTCTTTAGGAACTACAAATACACCTGACCCCTCCTTTCCCTCCTTTATTGATGGGGAAGAAATAACTTCACATATACCCACAACATAAAAACTGTCGTTATACATGCCATTCTTCCAACCATCTTTATATCCGTAGCGGATTGCAAATCCCGCAGAATATACGAAGCTGTCTGCCAAATAAATACCATCTCCCAAACTCTTTCCACTTGACATTAATTTGGTGTCACTTAAGCATCGCAACCCGTTTTTGTCCATTCCAATTCCATTGCCAATTGCATTAGTATAAGTTTTTTAGGAATCTAGAATTAGTTATAAGAAGAGCTTCGGCATAAATCACATATAGAAAGACTTTTGGTATAGTGTATGCAATTCAAATTAATGTTAATCAGCAAAATGAGCCTCAAATTAATTTTAGATTGTTGAATTGAGGCTTCTGTGATCCATCATAGTTATAAGAAGAGCTTCGGCCTAAATCACATATAGAAAGACCTTTGCCGACGCGTTTCGAACCAACCAGTGTGGCTCATCGTCAGGACAACTTGTCCTGAGCCACACTCACGACTGCATAGCCGCTCTAACTTCTTGTTCAAAGTTATCATTAAATCAGGACCTGTGTGCACGCTGTTGGATTCATCGGATCCAATGAGAGTGCCAATGAAAGCACAATCAGTGTTTGCGATGATACCGTCATAGGAGCAGGTTGTGTAGAAATTGTGTGGTATGGCTATTTGTAAAACCTTGCCATCAATAAAAATTTCAAGATATTCATCTGTAATCTTTTGCATTTGCATAGACATGTTGTTAGCTCTTCCTGCATTGTTTGCCAACCAATATTCGATGTAATGGTTCATATTGGCCTTATCCATGATCGATCGAGAGAAATTTATCAGAAAAAATTGATTTCTCCGCAATTCAACACCCTGATTTCTGATTGACAGAACAACTTAAGCTCGTATGAACTGAAACAGCGGAAACCTCTATATGTTGAAATCTAGCGTTACTGCTTTATATATAGCCATACACGGCCACGGCCCAAAAATTTGAAAAGCAAGCCACATGATTCACATGATTCCCGCCAGCATTTCCTTCATTGCCCAATCCCAAAAGCCCCAAGGCACCTTGGGTGCATTCCCATGGATTTATTGGGCAAAGGTACCTCCGATGCCAGGGTGTGCCTTTTTTTTTTAATTAGAATTACGTGAGGGTGTGTATTTGTTATAGTAGTTTATTGGTGGTTTTTTTGGTTAATGTAATTTGTTTTAATTAAATAATTTATTTTTATAAGCGAGTTTAAATTTATCTTAGTTTTTGGTTTATATATATATATATTATTGGCAATGTTGTTCGTAAAATCATGGGTTGTTCTCTGAGTCCAAAGTTAACTAATGGTAAATTGACTATTTTACTTTATTTTTTAAATTTTATTTTTATTTTTATGTTCCCGCCAGCATTTCCTTCATTACACAATCCCAAAAGCCTCAAAGTCCCTTGGGTGCATTCCCATGGATTTATTGGGCAAGGTACCTTCGATGTCACGGTGTGTTTTTTTAATTATAATTACATGAGGGTGTGTATTTCTTACTGTAGTTTATTTAATTTAATTTAATAATTTAATGTTGGTGGGTGGGTTTTTTTTAATGTAATTTGTTTTAATTAATAATAAAAATTAATTTATTATATTTTGATTTTGTTATTAATTTGTGAATAGGCTTTGTTACAATACCACGGGCCAATACCATGGCTTATCAATATGGCATGCCCAAAAACCATAACTTATTTCACAACCAAAATATTTTATAACAATATCACAAGATTATTAACCATGGATATTCACCCTCACTTTACCATGGATATCATTAACTTGTAAAAACTAGGCTTTGTTACAATGCAATGGGCCAATACCACGGCTTATGAATATCACATATAAAAAAACATAACTTATTTCACAATCAAAATATTTTAAAACAATATGAAAATATTGTTAACCATGGATATTCACCCCCACTTTACCATGGATATTATTAACTTCTAAATAGACATTGTTACAATACCATGACTTGTCAATACCACATGCCCAAGAAACATAAATTATTTCACAATCAAAATATTTTATAACAAGATGACAATATTCTTAATCATGGATATTCACCCCCACTTTTCCATTGATATTATGAATTGTGAATATGCTTTGTTATATCAACATGGGCGATACCAAGACTTATCAATAACATATGCCAAAAAATCATGACCCGTTTCACAATCAAAATATTAACAATGTGACAAGATTATTAACCATGGATATTCACCTCCGCTTTACCATGAATATTATTAACTTGTAAATAGACGTTGTTACAATCTCATGGGCCAATACCATAGCCCAATAACATGGGTTATCAATACCACATGCCCAAAAACCATAACTTATTTCACAATAAAAATAATTTATTTTAATTTAAGGCTAAAAGGACAAAGGTTATAATTACTTTTGAGATATATCTAAACACTCTATCAAACTACTAAAAATATTCCATAGAAATTAAATTAAGGTTTTATTAAAGTTAAAAATGAGAATACTTTTATATTTAAAGATGTGAAATTTATATAATATAAATAGTATTAGTGAGAATGAACATAGATCCATCTTAACTAAGGATCCAAGGGATAAAAACAAGCAAAGTGAAGAGGAGAGAGGAGGGGGAGAGGAGCGAGATATTGACAAAACGAGAGAGAGAGAGTAAAGGGAGAGATAGAGAGAGTGAGGGAGAGAGGAGAGGAGGGAAGAGAGATAAGAGGAGGGGAGAGAGATAGGGAAGAGAAGAGAAGAGAGGAGGGAAGAGAGAGACTGGCATTCGGGCCACTCATATTTGCTCCTAATATGATTGCTCCTAGATGATTATAATCGTTGTAGGCTAGCAAATAGCTTACCGCCACATTTCCCTTGGACTCTTTAGGAACTACACTGTTGGGTCCCTATAATACTAGTGATTACCCCATTACTATTGTAGTTATACCCCTTATTTATATTGTTGTGCCCCTATTACCCCCATATTGTTATTTCTGTGCCCCATAGAATCCCTCTATTGTTATTTTTGTGGCTTTATATTATTATTGTTAGGTCGGCTAGATTATATTGTGACTCTTTAGACTCCTATATATAGAAAGGAGGTTTTGTCATTTCTATCATCCAAGAATTGTTCATTTATGTAATGTAAAGGAGGTTGCCCCCTCGGAGAGGCTAAATTCTAAGGCGTTGATCTATCTTTTCTATCTTTTCTTGAGCTGGTTTCATAACATTTGGTATCAGAGCTTTGGATTCTAGGGTTTCGCTGCTCCAAACAGGTCATCGTGGAATTTTCGCTATAACTTTTTTTCTGTGACGTTTCAGAAGTCGCAAAAAAAACCCATTTGAGAAGAAATCACGCTGAACCTTGGATCCGAATTTCAGAGCTTTTTGCACGATATTTGCAGAGATATGATCTGAGGAATTTGGTCTTTTTGCAGACTCCTGAATTACATTCAAAACAGGTGACCTGGGGAAAATCGTCATAACTTTCTCTCTGGGGAACGGATTGAAATTTCGTAAGAAGGTACAGAAAGAGGACGGACTTTAGTTTCTTGTGTGTGTGTTTCAGATTCAAAGGTTGAAACAGTGACTCGTGGCACGTCGTACAAGTTCGCTCTACTGAAACAGTCTAAAAGAAAGTCACTGTGGGAGATTTAACATAACTCTTCCTTGGAGAATCCAATTTGGCTCAAACTTGTGGCATTGGAAAGAGGACGCAGAAGGCTACTGCAGGTAGCAATTTCAGAACTAGATGATCCGAAATTATAGAAATACATCAGATTCAATATCAGGCTTCTATAAAGTGAAAAAAGGTGTGTAGTTTTTTTTAAAATTTTTGTGTAAGCTTGGTTTAACGGAATTCAAAGGGCATAGTAAAGCATTATTATCGGTAACTGATGCCCCGAGGAAAGAAAATGCAAACACCTAGTAAGGAACCTGAAAGTTCTAGCATGACTCATGAAGAAGAGGAAGAAATGCTACATGATATATCAAAATTACACGAACAAGTGCAACAAATGTCACACTCACAAAAGTTAACAGATGCTAAGATAAATGGCGTGGAAGCTAAGATAAGTGGCGTGGAATCTAAGGTAAATGGCGTGGAATCTAAGATAAAGGGCATGGAAGCTGAGATGGATGAGTCGAAGACAGATTTGAAGAGAGACATGGCAGATTTGAAGATAGATTTGAAGACAGACATGGAAGAATTGAAGAAGTTGCTACAAGAAAGGGTCACTAATGGTGACAAGGTAGTAAAGGAAACTCATGATGAGAACAAAAGAAATGTTAATCATGATTCCATAGACGCGAATGTTGGATCGAAGAATCACCATATTCCAAAAATCGATATGAGGAAGTTTGATGGCAAGGATCCCGCCACATGGATATTACAAATGGAGCAATTCTTCGATCTCAATAATGTGCAAAACACACAAAAGGTACGTAAGGCAATTGTATATTTGGAACCAAATCAGTTTGTATGGTATCAATGGCTTTGTTCTCGTAAACAATTTATTACTTGGGCAATTTTTACGGAAGAATTGATAGCACATTATGAAGATACAAAAAGCAACACTTTTTTTAGCCAATTGATAAGTCTCAAACAAAAGGGTTCAGTAATGGAGCACATTGAGGAGTTCCAAAAATTGAACATAAGGGTAAAAGATATTCCAGAGGAGCATAGGATTGATGTGTTCATAGGGTCTTTAAAGGATAATATCCAACATGATGTTCGCCTTTGGGAACCTGATTCATTAGAGAAGGCATTCAGGTTAGCAAGAAAAATGGAAAGCAAAATTATGGCAACCAGGAAGCATACCACTCACAACTATAAAGACGTAAGTGTTGCTGCCCCTAGTCTTCCACAACCTATAAGGTTGACACCACAACAATTGGAAGAAAAAAGAGCAAAAGGGCTTTGTTACAGTTGTGATAGCAAATACACTAAAGGTCATAAGTGTGCTGAGAAGAAATTATTTTACTTAGATTGTGAAGAGGAAGAAGAAAAAGAGCAAGAAAGGTCAAAAGAAGAAGATATACTCCAGGAAAAAAAGCCTAGATTAAGAACAAATAAATCCGACCATATCTTGTAATGCATTGACAGGAATTACCACTCCTCAAACCATCAAGATAGAAGGACAAATCAAGAAGAAAAAGGTAATAGTGTTGATTGATTCAGGAAGCACCCACAATTTTATTCATTGTAGGGTAGCAAAAGAATTGAATTGCTTCTTATATCCAGCACCAGAGTGTCAAGTGATGATTGCAAATGGAGGAACAATAAATTGCTCTGGAAAGTGCCATAATATCAAGCTATCCATGGGAGAATATGTATTGACTAGCCCAATGCTTTCCATTCCAATGGGAGGTGCGGATGTTGTACTAGGAGTCCAATGGCTACAATCCTTGGGTACAATAGCTTTTAATTTTCAAGAACTTTTCATCAAATTTTCTACGAAAGGAAAGGAAGTTGAATTATGGGGTATTGCAGGGAAACCAGGAAAGATAATCAGCTCTCATGGTATGACAAAGCTTCTAAAAAAGGAGCAAAGAGGTGTAATTGCACAATTATGCTTGCTAGATGTTTCCACATTGGAATCATCTATTTCTCCAGAGCTCCAAAAAGTCCTGGACATTCATTCTAAGGTATTTGATACTACCAAGGGTTTCCCACCTATGCGTGATCATGATCATGCTATTCATCTGATTCCAGGAAGTGTTCCTCCAAACATCAGGCCGTACATATATCCCTATGTCCAAAAAAGTGAAATTGAACGTATGGTTGCAGAAATGCTAGAGGCTGGTATAATTCAACCGAGTCAATGTTCTTTCTCAGCTCCAGTAGTATTGGTGCACAAGAAGGATGGATCATGGCGCATGTGTCCGGATTATAGGGAGCTCAACAAGCTCACTATTAAAGATAAGTTCCCCATTCCTGTTATTGATGAATTACTGGATGAATTGCATGGATCAATTTACTTCACCAAGTTGGATCTTCGTTCGGGATATCATCAAATCAGAATGAAGATTGAAGACATTCCGAAAACGGCATTTAGAACTCATGAGGGTCATTATGAATTTTTGTTCATGCCTTTTGGCCTTACCAATGCACCTTCAACATTTCAAGGTTTGATGAATTCAATTTTCAAACCATTCCTTAGAAAATTTGTGTTAGTATTTTTTGATGATATACTAATCTACAACAAGTCTTGGAAGGATCATGTTGAACATGTTGAGAGGGTGCTACAACTATTGGAGGAGAAACAATTATATGCAAAAAGATCCAAATGTTTCTTTGGAGTCCAGGAGGTGGAATATTTGGGTCATATTGTATCTCATGAAGGAGTTAAGGTAGACCCTAGCAAAATTAAAGCCATTAAGGAATGGAAAATCCCCACATCCATAAAGCATCTGCGAGGATTTCTTGGGTTGACAGGGTATTATCGCAAGTTGGTTAAGAATTATGGGAGAATAGCAGCACCTCTAACAACATTATTGAAGAAAGATTCATTTTCATGGACTCCGGAAGCAACAAAGGCCTTTGAACATCTTAAAGAGGCAATGTGCCAAGCACCAGTCTTAGCTACATCGGACTTCACAAAAACCTTTATTGTGGAATGTGATGCTTCAGGAAATGGAATTGGTGCTGTTCTAATGAAAGATGAAAGACCCATTGCTTTTGAAAGTCGTCCAATCAAGGGAAAGTTTTTAAGCAAAGTTATTTATGAGAAGTGTCAGACCAGGGTAACTCCACATTGAACAAGAGAGAAAACTGATTGATGTTATTCATTAGGTAACTCATGTTTATATACAAAAATAAAAACGGATCAGTTCATCTTCTAGATGACTGTCCAGTTCACCCATCCGTTTCGGATTAGGTGTCAACATTCCCCCCCTTAATCTGAAGGGATGTTGGTGAGTCCAAGCATCGTTCTGAATCTTTCAAGCTTTTCTCTTCCAAGCGCTTTGGTGAAGATGTCTGCAATTTGCTCGTTTGTGGAACAATGACGGATATGGATTGTTTTGGCCTCAACATGATGTCGGATCAGATGATATTTAGTATTGATGTGCTTAGTACGATCATGGAACTTTGGATTCTTGGCCAACTTTATTGCAGATGTGTTATCAATCATGAGTGGAGTTGATTGTATTTGTTTTACCTGCAAATCTTCAAGAATTTTCCTGAGCCACACAATTTCTTTCGTTGCTTTAGCTGCTGCCACATATTCTGCTTCTGTTGTGGAATCTGCTGGTACTGATTGTTTGCGTGATCTCCAGGAGACAGCTCCTGATCCAAGACTCATAGCATATCCTAAATTAGATACCTCAGTTTCTTTGTCTCCATCGAAGTCTGAATCAGAGTATCCAATCAAGTTGAAGTCGTCCACCTGTGTATACTTGATTCCAAGGTCTTGAGTTCCCTTCAAGTACCTTAGAACTCTTTTTGCAGCAGACCAATGTCCCTCACAAGGCTTTTGCATAAACCTGGAAAGGATTCCAACAGCAAATGAAATGTCTGGTCTAGTAGTAGTGAGGTAGATGAGACTTCCTACAAGCTGTCTATACTTTGTTGCATCCTCAAATTCCTTTCCTTCAATAGATGTGAGCTTCAAGTTTTGTTCCATTGGAGTAGAAAGGGGATTGCACTCTGTCATGCCAAATCTGTTTAACAAATCTCCAATGTATTTCTTTTGAGAAAGAAATATGGACTTTGGATGTTGGGTTACTTCAATGCTAAGATAGTAATGAACATAGCCCAAATCAGTCATTTCAAAATTTTTTCCTAATTCTTTCTTTATGGATGCAATATAGCTTTCATTGTTCCCTGTCATTAAAAGATCATCTACATATACCACAAGATATACAACTGTTTTGCCAACTTTCTTGACAAATAAAGTTGCATCATCAAGATCAAAATGTTTGAAGTTGAGTTTCAGAAGATGCTCAGTTAGTTTTTCATACCAGGCTCGTGGTGCTTGTTTGAGGCCATACAAGGACTTCACAAGTTTGCATACTTTGTGTTCATGTCCTTTCACAGCAAATCCTTCAGGCTGGGACATAAAAACATTCTCTTTTAGATCTCCATTCAAGAATGCAGTTTTTACATCCATTTGATGGACTTTCCAACCGTTCTGAGCAACTAGTGCAAAGAGTGTCCGGATGGTGGCCCATTTTACTGTGGGAGCAAAAGTTTCCTCATAATCGACCCCTTCCTTCTGTGCAAAACCTTTTTCCACAAGCCTAGCTTTGTGCTTGTCAAGTGAGCCATCAGCTTTGTACTTGTTCTTGTAGACCCACTTGCAGCCAATTGGTTTGGTTCCAAATGGAGGATCAACCAGCTTCCAAGTGCCATTCTTTATGAGGGCATCATACTCCTTCTGCATCGCTTCTTTCCATTCATCATGAGAAGCAGCTTCTTTGAAGGAAGTTGGTTCAAAATCTGTAGACAAGTTCAATTCACAATCATAAGTAACATCCATATCAACAGGTGAATTAGAGTTATCTACATCACCTCCATCTTGTTGGTTTGTATTTCTGGTTCCTGTTTTTCCAATTTCATCAGGATGAACACTTTCAAGTGTCTTTGTCAGCCACTTTGGGGGACCTTTCTGAGATGGTCCAGGCTGTTCTGTTGATTGAGTTGGGTTTGAATCAAGATTGAGTCTCCCAATTCTATCAATTACATCACTTAAAGCATCATCCGTTGTTGGAGTGTCATGCAGGGGAGATTGTTCTTCAGAAGGAGATTCCACATGTTGATCTAGTATAGGAATCCCCCCTTCAAGATGTGGAATCTGATTATCAAACTCTTGGAATGATTTCGGTTTGTGAATCTATCCAAGCGATCAAGTTGCCGCTCAACAACACTGTCAGATTTGGATGATTCAAGAAAAATGACATCTCTAGATAAAACAAACTTTTTATTTACTTCATCATAAAGGCGGTATGCTTTAGATGTGTTTGAATACCCCAGGAAGATACACTTACGACTTCTAGCACCAAGTTTGTTTCTATGTACCTTTGGTATTAAAGCATAATAGGTGGAACCAAATATCCTGAGATGTTTTACCGAAGGAACATGTCCATACCACAATTCATAAGGAGTCTTGTTTCTTATAGCACTAGATGGACATCTATTCTTTATATATGCAGCACATAGAACAACATCAGCCCAAAACATTGTCTTTACATTTTTGAAGAAAAGCATGGATCGTACCATATTCAAAATTGTTCTGTTCATTCTTTCAGCTACACCATTCTGTTGAGGATTATAAGGCACAGTTGTTTGATGTTTAATCCCATGTTGGCGAAGATAGTGTTCAAATTCATTTGATGTGTATTCTTTTCCATTATCAGTGCGAATAGACAAAATATGAGATTGTGCATCATTTTCAATCCATTTATGAAAATTCTTGAATGTTTGAAAAGCATCAGATTTGTTCTTCAAAAAATAAACCCAACACATTCTGGTGTAATCATCAATAAATGTCATGATATATTTATTTCCATTTGCAGAAGGAACAGGCATTGGACCACATAAATCTGAATGAATAAGTTCAAGCTTCCTATGTGCTCTTGAATGTGAATCATGAAAAGACTGTTTGCTATGCTTTCCTAGAATGCAAGCATCACATTGTTTATGTTTTCTAGGAATTGTAGGCAAACCAACAACACCATTTTTCTTCAACAAGCGGAGACTATCATAGTTTAAATGTCCAAATCTAGCATGCCATAATAAACTTGATGGAAGTGCACCTTCTTCATGATGAGAAATATATGAGAAATGTTGTGCATGAGCAGTGGTTCCTTGCAGTTTAAGAAATCTTTCTTCTTCTATACCCCTCATGACAAGTGAGTGGTCAGATGCCTTTCTTACCTCAAGCTTGCCATCAAACATGTGAATGGAGTGACCTTGCTGGCGGATGTGGACCAGGGATAGCAAGTTTCTCTTGAGTTGTGGGAGATATAGAACATGATCCAGAAGAAAGTCTGGAAGACCAGGCAGTTTAAGCCTGATTGTGCCAAGCCATGATGGCTTGATTTTTGACTGATCTGCAAAGTATACTGCTCCATCAACATTGTCAGTGAAATCTTCAAAGAAATCTTTCCTATGAGTCATATGACAGGTTGCTCCTGAATCAAGCAACCAGTCATTTTTCGAAGAAGCAAGTGAAGCATTAAGCAAATCTTCATTTACTCCAATGTTACATTGTGCCTCAATATAGTGAGCAGATTCAGGTGCTTTACCTTTGTCTGTGTCATCAGTTTTACCTTTCTGCTGATTTCTTCTCTGCTCAACTTTGTCCCATGGTAGCTTGCATGTAGAAGGATCATGTGATCCATTTCGTTTGCAGCGAATGCAATGCAGATCTGCCTTTTCTGCTTGAGGATGTCTGCCCCCCTACCTCTGAAGTATCTTCCTCTTCCTCTTCGTCCACCTCTTCCTTTTGTAGAATCTTGAGCAGGATGCTTTTCTTTATGAGCAAGGCAAACAGTCTCTTCAGAAGATTCAGGGACTGTTTTCTTTCCAAAGGCTTTCTCTCTTTCAGCAAACTTTTTCACAAGAGTGTCAAAGGTTATATCTTTAAGATTTCCATTTGCTTGTAAAGACTCAAGATAATTAGAGTAGGAAGGATAGAGTGCTTTGAGAAAGGCAATAAGAGAGATATCCAGCTCAACCTTAGTGGATTTAATATCATGCATTATAGACTTTATTTCAGATGCAAGAGCAAGAGGATCATTATTTTTCAGTTCAAGAGTGAAGAGTTTAATCATGAGCTGAACAACTTCAAGTGTAGAATGTGTATCATAGAGTTCTTTCAGCTTTTGTAAAGCTTCAAAGGCAGTGGAATAGGATGAAATATGACGACTTACTTCCTCATTTACAGATGCTGCGATCAATGCATAGGCTTTGTTGTTCTTGTTTTCCCGAATGACAAGTTCTTTATCTGATGTAGGCTGCACAGGGTCTTTGTCTTCTTCTCCGACACACACTCCTTTCCACAGCTCATTGTATATGAGGGTGTGTTTTACCATTCGAGACCATTCTGAATAGTTCTCCTTGCCAGTGAGAACTATTCCTACCATAGAAATGATTGAATGCATTCTGTAAAAAAAATATCTCTGCCAAAAAACTTCTGTTGAAAAAAAAAATCCTTATATCATAGCCTTATGCATTTTATTTTTCTTCTAACATTTGCATCAACATCACCATTTCTTATATCACTGCCACACTACTGTGTTTTGAGAAAGAAAAAAAAAAGGCGCTAAGGGATCTCTTCAACATATATCAATATATCATGCAATACTACAGATGCTTTGATATAAAATACTCTGACTGATATAAACACTCTGACTGCTTTGAAAACTGCTTACCATACGCAGCAATGTTCATTCTTAAACATACCAGACATTCACACATACGGCGCCACTCGATGTTACAATCTTCCCACAACAACCAAGTCCAAAAAACGCATTCAATAACTTATTCAACCATCGCAAAAGAAAGTTTATTGAAAAAACGCATTGAAGACATACGATTTCATATACGATGTCAGTTGAAAGCTGTTGCGTTCAACAACCAGCCCACGGGAAACTAAAATCCCGCCTTGCTGCTCCAACTGAAGCCCGAAAAAAAACTGTAAGAAAGCCCGAATCCGCCTTTTCCATTTAGTTTAGCTAGAGACTGAAGTTTCATGGCACTTGTAACAAACAAAAGTTCTTGCAGGTCCGTTATTACAGACCTAAGCATATTTCTTTTGAGCACTTGTCACATTATACAAATTTAGTTCATGCAAGAAACCAGATCTACGACTTGAAAGTAACAAAATGGAACTAGACCTAGACCAAAACCTCAGACTATTTTCACCTTGGATAAAGCTCGGATTGGATCAGTGATAAACCGGTGAAAAATTATTCTTTTTTTTTTTTATCAGAGATGGCTACAGTGGCTCGGATTTCAATCCTTCAAGCTCGGACAGTAAGAACAGTCTCCTTTGCAGGCTCGGATTTGGGACAGAGAACGGTGTTTACTAAACCTCAGACCTGTGAGGATTGGCATAATGAACTTCAGAGCCATAAACAAGGTAGCGCAAGGGCCATCAAACTTTTCCAGGCGTTGCAGAAAAGCCGATGCTTGAACGAATGATTCTGGTATGCCCTAAAAAAAAAAACGCTTCTATGCATTCAATGGCAGGTATTCCTTGCTGGCGGTATTCTTTCCAAAGGGGCAGCGATACATTCAAAGATTCATGCTCAGAGCGACAGTAGGAGAACGCTCAGGAAAAACTGATGTGCAGATAATGTCAGAGGCGCTCAGGACAGAGGGCAGTCTTCAGCAGTGGCAGCGCTATATGAGAGACTAACGTTTATGCAGACAAAAGGCGTTATAGCCAGGCAGACGTTTCAGGCAGAGGAGTTACAAGGAATCCCATCTGGGACCTGCGCTCTGATACCATGTCAGGCCAGGGTAACTCCACATTGAACAAGAGAGAAAACTGATTGATGTTATTCATTAGGTAACTCATGTTTATATACAAAAATAAAAACAGATCAGTTCATCTTCTAGATGACTGTCCAGTTCACCCATCCGTTTCGGATTAGGTGTCAACAAGAAGGAAATGTTGGCAATACTCCATGCACTTAAGAAATGGCGACCCTACCTAATGGGAAGACACTTCAAGGTAAAAACGGATCATGATAGCCTTAAATACTTTTTAGAACAAAGATTATCCTCTGAAGAGCAACAAAAGTGGGTCACAAAGATGTTGGGTTATGACTTTGAAATCATCTACAAAAAAGGGAAGTAAAATGTGGTGGCAGATGCACTCTCAAGAAAGGATGAGGATGTGGAAGCATTGTTGTGTGCCATTTCTATTATCCAACCAGATTGGATAAACGAAGCAAGGGAGGAATGGAAGAATGACGAAGAAGTGTGGGCACTTATTCGAAAGCTACAACAAGATTCTAGTACTTCTGATACATTTAGCTGGAAAAATGATTCGTTATGGTACAAAGATTGCTTATACCTCTATAAGAATTCCCAGCTAGAACAAAAGATTCTTATGGAATTGCCCACTTCTCCCTTAGGAGGGCACTCAGGATTTTTAAAAACTTACCACAGGGTTAAGAAGGAATTTTTTTGGGATGGCCTTAAATCAGATATTCAAAAGTTTGTGGCAGAATGTTTGGTTTGCCAGCAAAATAAAGTTGAAACAATTAAGACACCGGGTCCATTACAACCTTTATCCATTCCAAGCCAACGTTGGGTACAGACCGAGGGATGGACTCCTTTCATCTCCTTATAGCTCCAAGCAAAAGCATCTAAGTGACTGGCCAACAGGCTACACAGCTCCTTTTCCTGGGAAGGAGATAGGGAGGAGCTGATCTTTAACGTTCTCTCAGGGCCGAACTCCACATTCTTGACTCTGGGAGTGACCGGGCTGGTCGTACAAGATCCACTAAGGTGCTGGCTTGGGCATCCTCCACCAATTTTTCTAAGGATAGTGCACTGGAAGGTGGATTCTGGATCAAGGTCTCAATCAAGTCATCCTCGGTTGGGGGGTCTCTTCTAGTGGTATCTAGGGTGCACAAAGGTGCTGAGTACACTTCATCCTCTTCTCCTTCCTCCAACCAAAGTGGTAAGTCATGCTCTAAGGAAGGTTGGGCAGGAGGGTATAGGACTAGCTGCTTGGACATAGGACCATTTTTGATGGTCATATTTCCTGCACGACAACTTATGTGAGCATCTGCAGTGGCTAACCAAGGCCTTCCCAAAATAAGAGGATATCCAGTAAGCTTTGCCTTGGGTTGCAGAACCAAGAAATCTGCAGGGTATTCCCAAGAGTCGACAGAGACCAAGACATCCTCCACAATCCCTTCGGGAGTCACAGTGGAGCGATCTGCTAGTTGCAGAACTGTCGAGGTCTTCCTCAAGGAACCCTGAAGATTGAGTTTGAGCATGGTATCCCTGGTCATCACATTAATGGCGGCCCCCAAATCAATCAAAGTGTGAGGTATGATGATGCCATTGATGTGGACATCTACTACAGGACTCCCAGGATCTAGATACTTTGGGCAGATGACTTGTCCTAACATAAGGTCAGACAGTTGTCCTAAGACATTGATGGTTGAAGCATCTCTCTTTCGCCTGCCTAGGTGTTTAAAACACTTTTCCTTAACCAGTTTGTTGTATATTGGCACATCCTTGATGGTTTGGAGAAGTGGTATTTTCACACACAACTGCTTGAGCTCACCCAGGAGCTCATCCTCCTCTTGGTTGGGTTGTGTGGTGGCTGTTAGTCTCTCAGGAAAGGGTGGAATAGCCTTTGGTTCACTTTCCTGTTTATCTTCCTCATCCTCTGGGGGAGGAGGTTGGCGATCCGGAAGAGTCTTTCCAGATCGAAGATTGATCTCCTGGATCTCCACAACATAAGTAGGGCATGATGTTTCCCCAGTGTATACCTGCTGGGCCTGTCTATTGTTGGGGTTCGGGTTCGGTTGAGCAGGTATTTGAGGTTGCCTTGGAGGAGCAGGAGGTAAGGGTTGAGGTTGAACTGGTGGTGGAGGCAAAATGGCAGGAGGAGTATTGTACTGGGGCCTCCACCCCGACTGAGGTGCATTCCACTGAGGCTGTGGTTGGGCATGTGAGTGATATGAATGAGTAGTGGGTTGAGTAGGGTACTGAGGTGGGTAAGACCATGGAGGAGGCATAGACCAGGAAGGATGAGCAGGGGGACCCCAGGAAGGCATAGGAGTCGATTGGTTGGGGCTGTAATAAGCTTGAGGTGCCCCTTGCATCCCCTGCTGGTAAGGTCTAGGTCCTTGTGGCCTCCTTTGGTTGAGGTAATAGAGGGGTTCAGTGGGAGCTTCTGTCCCTTGGTACATGGCTTTAAATCTAGGTAAGGTTGGACATTGGTTTGTGGGATGGTCCTCCTCACAAACGAAACACACTTCAACCGAATGCAATGGACATTCGTTCTTAGGGTGTCTCCTGGTACATCTAGGGCAGAAGATAGCCAAGGCTCTCTCAGTTTCTTCCTTCTTCTGCTGGATCCTGAATCTGTCCAGCTGCATGGAAATGGTCTGTCTCACCTCACTCTTAAGATCTTCCAATTGATTTGCAAACTCATGTTTGGAGAAAGGGACACCAGTTGAGAGGAGGTTTCCTCTACCTTGTTTCCGAGCTGCCCTGGAGTGGTTTCTAAACACAGTCTTGATGTCCTCATAAGGCAGTTGGTAAATATCCCCCCCAGCTAACATGTGAAGGGTATCTAAGAGGTCTTTAGGGACTCCTCGGAGCAGGACCAACTTGAGGGATTCAGGGTCAAGTGTGCACCTGGCCCGCTTATAGCTAAGTTGGAACCTCTCCTCATAATCCTCTAAGGACTCATCATTTCCGATGGTCATCCGAAAGATTTCTCCCTTGGTTTCCTTAGACCTACAGTAGTCCCGGTACTTGGTATTGAAAGCTTGCTGCATCTGAGCCCAAGTAGTGATACTATTCCCAGGTAAGCCCATGAACCAGCGTAATGCTGCATCCTTAAGAGTGGAAGGGAAGAGTTTCAGCTTCTGCTCATCTTCAGTATAGTCATAGGTTCTACAAAGGACAACAAACTCAAATAGGAAGGTATCAGGATCTTCAGTAGTCAGTCCATGGAAGTGAGGTAAAGCGGAGGGGCTAATTTTCTTCATTTTCATCTCTCCATTGGTCTCTCGGATGGGGAAGGCACCTTCTATTCTCTCATCTTCTCCTCTATTGTCAGCCATAGCTTCAGATGGGACGGTCTCTAATTCTTCTTCTGCTATAGAATCTTCGTATATCTCAGGAGGTTCACCTATAGGTTCTTCTGGATCACTGTCACCGAAGAAGAGAGAAGGGTGACTCAGTGATGTGGTGGGGGTGTTGGGTAAGAATTTGCCTGTTTTATCTCGATTCCTACGAGGCATGAAATGGAAAGACTTTTTTTGATTGCTTTTGTCTTTTTTCTTTGGTACCTGCAAAACTGAAACAGATTGATCTACAACTAACTATCTTACTGAAATAAAGATGCAGAATCAAATTGAAAGCGGGAAAGAACTAATCTACTTTGCTCAAATGAAATTGCAGGAATGGAAATGCTAGTCTACGCTTGCAGAATTGAAACACTAATCTACGCTTGCAGAAATGAAATGGCAGAACGGAAATGCTAATCTATGAAAGCAGGAAATGCTAATCTATGAAAGCAGGAAATGTCTATGCTACTTTTGCAGAATGGAAATGAAATAAACTACTTAGCAGAAGGCAAGAGTAAGAAAATAGAAGAAAAGCAACAATTACTAATACTCTGACGCTTCCCCGGAAACGACGCCAAAAAGATGGTGGGATCCAGTATTGTAGCAATAATGCTACAACTCCTGGAGCTTCCTATCTCTAATTTTATCAACCCGGTAGTTCGTAACAAACTTGGAAGCGACGGTGCTGTATGCACAAGTACTAGCTCTTGTCGCAGCTGTCACTTGGTCAGCTGGCACAAGTCCGCTAGGGCTCAAGCCAACTTCTATATGTTTTCAGAAGAAGCTTTCTAAATGATGGACGAAGGCTATCTCAAAGGAAATTAACCTACTTTGCAATAATGACCTGAAAGCCAACAAAACAGGTAAACCCTAGTAAACCCTAATCTGACTAGTCTAATCTCTATGATGCAATGGTGGGAGTGCAAACTTCTAGAAATGATGCCATTACTTCTAGTGGTATGAGATGCATGAATTTAAGCTACTTCTACTGAAAAGAACATTGTTTTTGTATTTTTGCTTAAGTGGTTGGAGTTACTATGATTTTGTTTCTTATTAGGGTTTGACTGTGCAGGGGTAGTTTGAAGGGAAAGAAAGCTTGGGAAAGGTCAGGAGGGCTAGGAGAGGTTCCAGGGGATCCCTAACGTCGTTCCACAGAAGTCCACAACGTTCAGGTGCTCGACAACCGAGTTTGCAGGCTTCTGCAAAGGATCCTACAGGAAGCTCGAGATTTCTACAGGAAGTCTGCTAACTTCTACAGGATGTTCTGTGGTTGGAGTTTTGGGTGATGGAGGAGTGGAGGAGTTGTATGGGTGGATAGGTAGGATGGAAAGGGAGCTTATGATGGCTCAGGGACAGGGATATGAGATGAGGAAAGAGTGGGTACAGTTGGTTGGTGGATAGAAGGGTGGAAGCAATGAAAAGTCCAAAAAGATGGAGCTACGTGAACAGTAGAAGTGTTGGAAGGAAAATGAGCTGAACAGAGGTTGGGTAGGTGACTTTAGGCGCGGTTGAGAAGAAGAAGAAGATAACAGAGTGATGCAACGCAGTGTAAAGGAAACAAATCTGCACAAAACCGAGAATTCATCAACCTATCCTAACTGTGTTATTCAATCAACGAACAACAATGTAAACTTCAGAGAAGAATCGTGCATGGAGTTGGAATGAAGAAGTACTGCTCAAGATCAGAATGCATGGATGGATCTACAATTGAAATGACTGTGTTGCAGCTTGAATGAAAGTATAAGACTGCGTTTTTTTGGTGGTTGGTACGGTCTTCACCCCCAATCTCTAAACAGAGATGGCAGTGAGTGCACTGTCAACCTTTTCTTGGAGCTCTAATGAATGCTGATCCTCCTACTCTAATCTAAGCAACTAAAAGCACTTGAACCGTAAACTAATCCTACTCAATCACATAAAAGAAATCAAATCAGCAGACTGTAATTTCCAAATGCATGTCAAAACAGAGGAATAAAGTACTGAAAAGAAAGACAAGTAACAATACAAGGAAAAGGAGGTCTATTGCTCTCAGGTTGGGCCCTAATCTGAGAGCTATAGCTCCCTTAAAAACTCAGAATTGAATCCAAAGCTGCTTGCCTTTATTGAATAATCATGAGTCTAACATCATGCCAAAACTGGCTTACAAAAAGCAAAAAACGAGCTGTAGCTCGTGCTTAGAAATTGCAACAGTAGTTCAAAAGTTCAAAAAGCTCCTATCAAAGGCTACGACCTTAATATTTATACATGATGAGGATCAAGCTGGCTTCCTCAATACGTGGAGCTTGGCTGTCCAACTGAAAGTTAAACTGCTGTTCCTGTAGAATCCGTTGGCTGCCTTTAATCTTGGTGGGGAGAGTTGTTGGAGCTCGGAGTTAGGGTGGAGATCACGAGGGAGGTCATTTAAGGCTGTAGACAACCTCCCTATAAACCTGCAATGCCACCTTTGCTGTCTCCTTGTCTCCTTCTGCGTGGTCTTTGCTCCCTTTAATGCCAAAAAACCTGAAATCATCATGTATTAGCCACATAGATATAATGCCTGCCCTTCTTCCTACAAATAACACGAATATACCAAGAAATGAATGCATAAGTGATAAAAGATGAAGGGTTGAGCAAGGTAAGTAGGCCAAATGAGCCCAAATTGTTACCAAAAATTGGGGCTCATCAGTACCCAACCTCTTTGATTAGACCTTGCTACGGGAGCCTCGATGAGGAGTAGCAGGATTGACTAAGTGGGTAGAGACATATGCAGATGGAGTGGCAGAGGGAGCTTCAACATCAAAGGGTGTTTCTAGCCCAACAGGGAGGTCAGTTGGGAGATCAGTTACTTACTTCTCAGTAACTGAGTTGCAGTGCAACATTGGGAAGCATGATGCAACATGATGAGAGGAGGTACAGTGCGGATGCAGTGCTGGGAGATAGAACTAACAACATCACGGATGCATAAGGAGGAATCAGTGGGATTGATGCAGTCAGAGATCAAAGTGACAAAGGCTAGAGTAGTCAGATACTGAAGAGCACAGAGGTGCAGAGATTTTAGTCGAAAAAGGCAATAACAGTCAGAGACTTTGATGATAGATGCATCATTCTGATTCAGGTTGGATATTTTTTGTTTCTGGAGTTGTTGGAGCAACAACACTTGAAGGAAGTGTTGCATGCAGAACATTCCAAAGGTTCAGGATCGGGTTCGAGTTGAATGCCTTTCTTGTTGAGAGGGAGTGTTGAAAATAACAACAAGAAATGCTAAAAACAACATTTCAGGATATACTCCAACTTTGTTGGAAATAGTAAAAAATAGAAATGCTAAAATAACATTGATATAAATTGCATTTCAGGATAGATTCCAATTTTAATTAGTCCCTGAATTAAAAATTGAGAATTAAAATTCAAATTTAGTCTCACTAGCTGTTTGTAAAATAATTAGTTAATTCATCTTGAGTTAATTAGTTGGAGAAAATCAAACATTAAGTCTTTGTGAAGACATGCAACAATTATCCCTTTGATTGAGGAAGTTATCCCTTAATTAAGGAGATTAGGATGAGTTGTACTTTGAGTTGTAATTAGTTAGCTCAGTTAACTGAGTTAAGTCCAGTAAGATTAGTTCCAACAGTTTGTGGAACTAATTGTGAGTTCAGTTAGTCAATGCATGCATGCATGCAACTAGTGTTCTCCAGATAACTGAATATTCTCTCATAAATAACTCATTCATGTCAATTCAGAAAGAGACCCAATTGAGATTAAATGAAGGGATAGTGTACTATCAGTTGGAGGAATTTTCATATATAGGAAACTCATCCATGCAAAAGGAATTATCTCCTTCTAGATTGCGCGGTTATTTCAAAGGTCAGCGTTGTGTGTGAGGTGAGAATCACACAGGTTGCAACTGGAGGACCCAGGAGAAACTGGGCAAGGAAATAGGAGGCTTGGAGGACTAAAGGAAGGAATATGTGTTGTCTATTCTGTTTATGAGCAGCAGTGAGGGATTGTACTGAGAGTTGGATAGCTTGTGAGCTAAACCTTTGTGTAATCCTAAGATATTTCCATTTGTATGATAATACAGATAGCGGGATTTTTAGCTGAGGCTTTCCCCTGAGTATTCTTTTGTGTTTCATGTGTGATTGAATCTACTTCTCTGTTATGTGTGTTCTAGTTGATCTTGCTCAAAATTAATTAAGCTTCCGCAAGTTTGATTGTAGAAGTAGATTAAGTATTTTTCTTTAGTACATTGCATAATCAGTTTAATCTACAGTTTCTCTACAAGATGTGTGGAGAGAAGAATTTCTACATGAAGGAATTATGAGGCATCCAAGCTCAGTTTGGTTTGGTGATCTCGGGACTGGTTTAGGTGAGATAACAATAGTGTGAGGGTGATAATGGTTAACCTATGGATTCCCTTGGTTGTTTATGCATCGGTTTATCCCATGAGATACTACCTTCATGCTTGGAATATGGCACAGGGGCGATTGGTTGAAAGAAAGATTTGGTTCAACTCAATCTATGGTTGGGTGGTACGTGGAAGTCCCTGATTTGGTTGGATTTTTCATATGAATGATAAGAACTCCTCTTTCTAGTGTTTGTAGTGCAGAGTATAGTTGCAGGTTTTTGGTGCTTCTCTTGTACAATTTTTTTAGAGGTCATAGTTGAATATTCTTAAAGAATATTATGCTTACTTTAATTGTTGTTGCGTGGAAGAACATGGAGCTTCCACCAAATTTCTTGCATTAAGTTTAATGATTTATTGGTGGGTACCCTAGATGAATCGTGCACTGATGTTTTTTTTTTGAGTTATCATCGAAATCAGTGAATTCTAAGGAGTTGTGTTTGGAGCCATCTTTAAAGAATATGAGTATGGAATTTTATGAATGTTTGCATTGAATGAGCCTTTGTTGAACCTGGGTTGATCAGAGAGTAGTTGTTACAGCTTGTGGTTTGTGTCGAAGAGCTCATACATGTGGACCTGTGCGTGGAAAACAGGTCGATGTTGTTAAAATCGATGATTGTGTTGAAAGTGCTAAGATTAAAACTGCAATGATTAATGAAGAAAGTATGTGTATAGATGACAATAGAGTAGCATGTGATAGTAAGGAAACTCCTTGTGATGTAGTTTTTAATGATGAACATGCAACACCTTATCAACCACTATATGATGATGTAAAATTTTCAAGTAAGATTGATTACAAATTCTACAAGAAACTTGTAGATGAATTATTAAGTGGAAGGGTAACCAAGGTTGAAGATCAATTGGATGAGCAAGATGAAACTAAGTACAAAGATTGTAATATAGAAAATAATGAAGATTTGGTAGAAGAAGACAAAGTTGGAAATAACACAAATTATGATGATTTTGTAAATCTCACTAATGTTTACTAATGTGCACGCATTGGTAGCACCTAGGAAGAAGCAATTGAAAAACAAGAGAATTCAATTTTTCTCACCTTCTCTCAATCTTTCTCTATTGATATGCAATCAATTGTAAATTCTTCTTTGCAAGCTCCCCTTTCTGAGTTTGTGTCCCTCCCCTCCATACTCTGCACCATCGCCCCACCTCCTCCCACCATCTCTACCACCCTTCCCTCGCACAATCTGACCCTGGGTCGTACTGACTCTCCATCCTCTCCAGGTGAGTCCGACTCACATCATTATCACCTGAGGTCTCGCACACGGCCTCGTATTTTAGGTCTGGGTTCATCCCCTGGACGCCACCGTAAACAAAAGCATGGCAGACCCTCACAAATTTCTTCAGCAAAGCTAAATGCTGTTGCTGATGTCGCCATGGGGCGACAGGTTACTATTGAACGGGCACTTAGAGCTATTGAGCCCATGACCTGTGGTGACCCATGATCTGGCTCTCCTTCAACTGCAGGGGACTAGCCAACCCCAAAAAACGATTGGCTCTGAAAAGACTCCTTCATGAATCTAGATGTGATATCATTTTTCTTCAAGAAACTCTGTGCACATCTGAGGTGGCGGTGAGATGTTTGCAAGCTTTGCTTCCTGGATGGATTTTACATGGACTGGATGCGTGTGGTCGATCTGGAGGATTACTCATTGGTATCAACCCAAGGAAATGTAGGTCTCTCTCTGCCTGGGGGGGCAGAGGTTTCCTCGGTATGGATATAATTTTAGGTGACCTGGGTATTCCGATCAGAATTATCAATATTTATGGGCCTAACCAGAATCGGCTACCTTACTGGCAAGATTTCCTCATTGGTGACCACATCACACAGAATACAGTGATTGGGGGGGATTTCAACTTCTCATTGGGAGTTGGTGAATCCTGGGGTCATAATGCCCAGTGTGATCCTATTGCGGATCAAATGCAAATGCTCCTCGACTCACATCACCTTGTGGATATTCCCATGAATAAGAAGCAACCTACTTGGCACAATCAGCGCACTGGTGAGGCTGCTCTGGGGAGACGACTGGACAGGTTTATGATGCATGAGGAACTAATACAGAATTGCCCCTTATACAGACAATGGGTTGGCTCAGGGGGGCTATCTGACCACCAACCGATTCTTCTTCAGATTAGTGACAACAATTCTAAGCCGCGGTCTCCCTTTAAATTCTTTGCCGGCTTTCTCCAAGAACCGGATTATATCAAGATGGTCACGGACTTCTGGGCCTCACTGCCCCCACTGCGGGATCAGAGGAAAGCGCTTGACTTCTGTGAGAGACTCAAAAGGCTCAAAGTATTGACCGAGAACTGGGCGAATTCCAAGAGGCACAGAGATGAGCAGACTCTGAAAGATACTGAAGCTCAGATAGCTTCATTGACTGATGAGAATGGGACTGGTTACCATTCCGACGTTTCCAAAGCACTACTAAACCAACTGCTTGGGCAAAAAGCAAAAATCTTACAAGAAAAGGAGGAGCATTGGAGACTTAAAAGCAGAGCCATTTGGCTCAAAGCGGGGGACTGTAACACTAAATACTTTCATAACCTAGCCAATGGCAGGAAGGCATCAAACACCATTTGGAGGCTACCAAGGGAACCAGACGGATGGGCTACTACACACCAGCAACTGGCTAGCCTGGGGGTAACACATTTCAAGAGTCTCTTCACGGCACCAAATGATGTAAATCTACCAGATATCATTAGACTAGCAGAAAAGTTCCCTCGATTTGTTGGACAGGATGATATTGAAGACCTTACAAATCCAGTCACTATACAGGAGCTGGAAAGTACACTTAAATGGTTTAAGAAAGACAAGAGCCCGGGACCAGATGGCTGGCCTGTGGAATTCTACCTGGCTTTTTATGATCTGCTGGGCGAGGACCTTTTAGCTGTTGTCGAGGAAAGCAGGATCTCGGGGCACATCCATCCGCCTATGAATCAGACTTTCATTGCCTTGATCCCCAAATCCGATGACCCCTCATCCTTCAATGATTTTCGCCCTATCTCCCTCTGTAATTGTCTCTACAAAATCATTGCCAAGATCATAGCCAACCGTATTAAACCGATCCTATCCTCTCATATATCTGCTGAACAATTTGCTTTCCTCCAAAATCGCCATATCCAAGAAGCCATTGGCACCACCCAGGAAGCTTTACATTCCATCAAGCTGAAAAACCTCAAAGGGGTATCCTTAAAGATTGACCTTGCTAAGGCTTTTGACAAGGTTAACTGGCTATACCTCAAAATGATTCTTATCCATCTGGGCTTCCCTCATCTGTTCATAAATTGGATTATGGGGTGTGTATCTTCTGTCTCCTTTGCCATCCTCATAAATGGTGCAGCCTCAGATCGCTTCTACATCAACAGGGGTATCAGGCAAGGCTGCCCACTCTCCCCACTACTCTTTCTTATTGTTATGGAAGGTTTGAGTAGGCTTATAGAGGATGCAAAAAGGAATGGGGAGCTAAGTGGTCTCAAAATTACTGAACAATTCTCCCTTACCCACTTATTGTTCGTAGATGACATACTTATCTTTCTCAATGGTAGTGTCCGAGATAGCACTGCATTATATAATATCCTCCTTCTTTTTTGTAAAGCTACGGGCATGGAAATCAACAGGGACAAATCCACCAGATCATTGATGAGATGTACACAACAGGAAACTCAGTTGGCTTTGCAGTTCTTTCCCTTCCTGGAAAATAATCTACTGGAAGGTATCAAATATCTTGGATTCAGATTAAGGCCGGATGGATATAAAACTGAACACTGGGTGTGGCTTATAAACAAAATTGAAAAAAGGATCACCTGCTGGCACCACCGCTTACTGTCAAAAGCTGGCAGGTTACAGCTGATCAAATCAGTTCTTGAGGCCACACCAGTTTATTGGATGTCCCTCACATGGATCCCGAAAGGCATTTTACAAAGAATACAGCAAATATGTAACAGATTCCTGTGGAATGGTAATAAAAAGGGAAAGATATTTGCTTGGACAAGATGGTCCCTCGTCTCCATGCCAAAGAAATGGGGTGGGTGGGGGCTTAAATCCCTCTCAGAATTTGCACAAGCTTTAACAGCAAAACAGGGCTGGTCACTACTCAAGATGGACAGTTTATGGGCCGAAGTTATACATAAAAAATACATTTGGCCTTCCAATATCACAGATTGGCTTCGCAGACCATCATGGAATTACCAGGGCGTATCTGCAATCTGGAGAGCTACTCTAAAAGCTTTGCCTCTCATCAAGGATAATCTATTATGGAAAATAGGTAATGGAGCTCAAGTCCGTATAGGGTTAGACCCTTGGCCTGGGTCAGGGAACGCTCACCTTTTGCCGAAAGACCTGATCCGACACCTCAACAATAGGGGCATCAAATATCTAGCACAGGTTGGTGACCCACATCGATCTACCATATTCACTCAGGCATGGGTAACGGATCAACAGTGGCACTTGACAGATGAATGGACTGAACATTGGCAAAGATACATACAGGCACTTACTGAAACACATATCAAGCTACATGAGCAGGAAGATGAACTCATTTGGGCACCTGCTAAATCTGGAATATATGCACCAAAGCTTGGCTACTTAAAGATCATTGAGGCCAAGAAGCCTGACTTTCACAAAAACTGGTGGTCGGATATCTGGCAGCTTCAAGCACAGCCTAGGGCCAGACTTCTAATGTGGAACATTCTGGCGAATAAAATACCAACCGGGGACAACCTCAAAAACCGGGCTTTTGCTGGACCTACCTGGTGTGTACTCTGCAGAAAGGAGGAGGAATCTACGCCTCACCTATTCCTCACTTGCGAAGTCACCTTAGACATTTGGCAGCAGGTCAAACAGTCCCTCAATATCACCACCGCCTGGCACGCAGATGATATTCCCACAGCCTGGGCGCATTGGTGGACTGCTGTGACCTCGGAAAAGGCAAGAAATCTACCGTTAGTGGTGTCCTGGTACATCTGGAACAAGCGCAACGACATCATATTTGAGGAGGGCAGGGTTAACTGGCAGCTCCTTCCGCCTTCCATTTGCGCAGCCTACACAGAAATTCCATATGAAAACAAATCTAATCCTCCCAGGCATATCACGCCCGAAATTATTAACAGGGATATGCCTTGGGCCTATTTCGATGGGGCCGCATCGGCTCATGGTTGTGGAGGGGGTATTCTATTTCATATTACAGATACACATTATTTCCACCTGAGATTGGGACTCGGTCTGGGTACCAACAATCATGCTGAGCTTATTACACTGAGACATCTACTATATTTTGCACTATCTAAAAATTGTCGACAAGTACAAATTTTTGGGGACTCAAAGATAGTGATTGATTGGGCAAATAATAAATCTATCTGTCATACATATTCTTTGAAACACATCTTGGAAGAAATTGTTTTTCTCAAAACACATTTTGACCGGATCACTGTTTCTCATATCTACAGGGAAAGAAATACAACTGCTGACCGGCTCTCGAAAGAAGCGGCGGATCGGCCTCTAGGCGATTGGATGATCGAAGAATACAGCCCAGAGGGGATGCACAGGTTCTACCACCGTCCCTATATTGATGGTCTACAACAAGGGGACATCCTCCCCATCTGAAAATTTTGATCCACTTGTCAATTTTTGTATATATCTGCATGGCTCTGATCGACGCTATTTTGTTAGTACTTGGCTCGAGGTTTATACACCTCAAAACTCTGCATAATTTTGAACTTTTTATGTAATACTGTTTATTTTTTTGTTATGGATACAGCCCCATCGTATCCATAGTGACACCTACAGGACAACTTTATGTAAATATTTACTGAACAGTGGCATCGCCACACTACAGCATATGCCTTGGCATCAACAGCATGTAATCTCTATTATCTACTTCTTAATAGAAATTACGAACTCTATTTTCCCCGGAAAAAAGACTTGGACTTTGTTGAACAATACTTAAAAAATCTCAAGGATGGAAGTGAAAGTGTTGAAAAAGGAGTTGAAATGAATTAGCATTATCCTAGTTGTTACAAGGAGCAATATCCAATGTTCATGATTCAGAATAAGAAGAAGAAGAAAGAAGTTGAACACATCAATAAGTTCAAGAAAAATATTCATCAATATATTGTAGCAGAGAAAGTCAAAATGAAATATTTGAGTCATGTTTGTAAGCCTAGCAAAAACTTAGATCAACATGCAAGTTAACGTATAGGTCGTGATTAAGGGGAGGTGTTAGGATAATAATCACACCTTTGTTCATGTGACAACGAAGATTGTTCTATAGCCGTTGATGAACTTTTGGTCAGAGATATTTGACAGGAGTAATTGATAGTTGGTGGATTCA
The DNA here is from genome assembly GCA_031772625.1 of Pinus tabuliformis. Lineage (NCBI taxonomy): Eukaryota > Viridiplantae > Streptophyta > Pinopsida > Pinales > Pinaceae > Pinus > Pinus tabuliformis. The sequence continues at coordinate 750,951,654 of CM062818.1, forward strand.
GTATTGAATCTTTGACTCGCTTTATGTATAAATTGCAATATGTGGAATGAAACCATTAAGTGTTTTCGTTTTGTGTGTTATTCCTTGATAACCATGTCTGAGAGAGATGCAATGTGATTTGATGCCTATTGGGCAAGTCATGGAGACACTATAATAAATATTGGCATAGTTAAAAAAAGTAGATGCCTTCAAGTCGATCTTAGATATTTGGAGGGAAACACTTTTAAATTCAAATTTTGATCAAAATGTTGTTTAAATATATTTCTCTTGCTTTAAATTTTTTCCACCCAACTAGATTTTGTCACATCAAATAATAATATTTCCTTTATCCCATTTGAATTCTACCTTCGAGCAAGGTGGGCTTCCTTTTCATATTCATTAAAATAACAACAAACACATACATTCATTATTTATTTATTATTTTTATGAAAAATAATTTAATTAAAATAACAGTAAACATATACAATTTCATATTCATGAAATTAACAACAAATACATACATTCATTATTTGTTTATTTGTTTATTTTTTAATTCTATCAACATTAAGAACAAATTTTTTACCATTACCAAATTCTTGAGGCTAATATCCTTTCATGAATAAAATTCATAAAACATCCAGGCTAGTATCTTTTTATGAATAAAATGCCCTAAGTAATGAAATATGTTTGTTTTGAACATGTTGTCTGTACATATTAATTTTCATAAATACTATAAAATTCATAAAACATCCAGGCTAGTATCTTTTTATGAATAAAATGCCCTAAGTAATGAAATATGTTTGTTTTGAACATGTTGTCTGTACATATTAATTTTCATAAATACTATAAAATTCATAAAACATCCAGGCTAGTATCTTTTTATGAATAAAATGCCCTAAGTAATGAAATATGTTTGTTTTGAACATGTTGTCTGTACATATTAATTTTCATAAATACTATTCTTATTGGTCAGTTGCAAAAAATGATTTTTATCGAGAAAAAGAAACTGAAACATATTTTTATCTTATGATGTGATGATGTTAAGAATGAAATTAATGATAATAAATAAAGCAAAACAAAAATATTTTCATCTTATGTTGTGATGATGCTAAGAATGAAATTAATAATAATAAATAAACCAAACAAAAAAAACTTTTTTGTACAATATAAATAGGGTTCTTGGCTAAGCATTTCTTCAAAACATTATTGTTATCATGGAGTAGTTTTAGGTACTCTTCAAGGATTTGCAATGTATATGATCCATTTCCTATTATTTCAATGATTTGGAAAGGCTTACGATTTCCTCAATTTCATCGTAGTTACCCCTAGATACCCAAGTGTAAACATGTACAAAGAAATAAGAGTGAAGGAGGTAGACACACTTTTCTTCAAAAGGTTAATCCTATATTTTCCATGACATGTGATCACTCTAAAGTTCCAATCCTTGGCTCTTTTCACCTATAACCTATAAATAAAAATTAAATAGTGTATATAATCATACTATCTTACAGAACAAAAGCTCACACCATAAATCACAACTTAATAAACAAATAAGCATGAATTCATTTGAAGATAAACAATAATTAAATGAGGGAAAAATGATTCATTACATTAATGAAGATATTATATCTAACATGGCATCTTCGTGCTCCTTAACCTAAGTCTCATCCTCTCACTAAAACTCAAGGAGTTAGGCTTAATATGGGTTTTGGTTTATCTAAAAGTTGATCTCTTGTGATTTCAATAAATATCCTTAATCCTAAACTATTCTCTCTTGCTTCATGGTGGATACTTTCTTTATTGTTGACTTGGACTAGTAGATAGGATGCATCTAGATATATTTCATATAGTATTGTCATCCTTATCCTCTTTTTTCAACACTCCTTCAACCTCTTCCATGCGTATCCACTATCTTTGGTAACATTGGCCACCTCAATGTTCCTTTTCTGAGGACTTGGAGCACTCAACTCTCCTTCCCATTTCATTCAGAGCATTTCATTGCTCCCTTCCAATGTCATAAGAGTGTTAGAGAGTCAAAATTAGACTTATCTTAGGTTTTCAATGAGGCATAAGCTACATCTCAAGTTTACTTTTGTGTTTCTTCTATAATGGACTCAAGGGAGTGTGAGTTTGAGTTATACCAGATCCCGCCTAATGGAAGTGCAAAAAAATCTTGTTCGATGCAAGATGTGAAGTGAAAGGGAGCAAAGGATTGGGGGATCTATCAACCCCTGCAAAAGATAACACCCAGATACATATGATATTCATAATTTAGGTACCTATATACATACGTTGTATAAAATGAATGGAATCATGGTTACACACGCAACAAACTACAAATCCATGAGAAAATATGTTAGGTCATGGTCACAAAAGGGAGTTCATGGTGGATCCATGTCATCAAATTCTAGTCATAACCATGAAATATTTACTTTGTGGATATATGTCATAATATATATTAGAAGGAAAACACACATTATCCACCACAATTTGGATGAGGAAACATGCATGAGTGAGGTCAACCCAATATCCAAGGTCTTCATCTCATCATGATGGTATAATCTACTATATGTGAATATGTGAGTTATTGTTGAGCATGTGGGAGACCATTTGATTAATAGGGGTTGTTGTATAATTATTCAACAATGATTAATGATGTAAAATAGATTCCATGTTCAAGGATGACAAATGATTTCCATTATAGAATGAAAATGGACAATACTTCCCCACCAGTCCAAATCCCAATTTTTTTTGTATTGATGCTTTTAATAGAATTATTAGCATAAAATATAAGAGAAGTAAGCTTAATAATGTATTTTTTATTTAGTTTTAATGAGCCAAGAAAAAGAGATAAAGGTATATTAAGGTATGTCTCTTTCTCATGGGTATGTCAAAATTGTTAACTTTTAGGGCTAGATTGTTCTATGCTATAGATAATTGCATCTATAAAAAATTTCAACATATTTACATTACATTCACCCCATAACATCATATCACTATCAACAATTATATATAAATAACAATAACACCAACAATGCATCATAACAATGAAGAACAATAGAAGAAAAACTTAAAGAACAATAGAAGAAAAACTTGCACAACAGAGACACCAAGATTTAGGTCAAAGGCTAAGGGAAAACCTAACAATCGGGAAAACCCAGTCAATTCTTATTTTATTAGATATTCATCAATTGTTCAGTTGAGATACAAATTACAGTAGGGATGAGATACATCAAGCCTCCTAGAGCCAATTCAAGTCAGTTCACAAATAAATTTGTCAAGTGAAAGATATGATCTCTAATAATCAAACAATTCCAAAAGAGCTAATGTCTCAAGTTACATCATCCATGTCACTACCATATGTCTTCAATATTAGGATCCATCACTATCAAGGAACTACATCACTGACAAGTGCTATTAATATTACAACGCGAGTGTCATTAAGAGAATTATCATCATATATAATAATATAAAATTCACTTATATTAAGATCACTACCATCAATGATACTTCCATCATATGTCTTACTAACATCACATAGCATAATATTGAGATCACTGTCACATGTACCATAGTAAGTTATTGTCCAAATGTGGCTGTTAAATATATTGATTTCGGGCCAAACACATTATATCTATATGCAATTTCATAAAAGGTGAATCCCATGGTATTCCTATAAGAGGTTATGTAGAGCCAAAAAGTGTATAAGTCCATCCTTATGATATTATTGGACTTCATTAGTGATAATGGAATCTAGTACTTTACTAGTGACCACCACTTTCCCATTATCCCAACAATATATGGGGTAGACATCACTTGGCTTATTTTGAACTATTTAGTGATTTATTGGACAAGATCACAAGTAAACTAGGTACCTTTGTTTGTGACAATCTCTAGAGGGACCCCAAAATTGATGAAGATCTTTTCATATAGAAAATCAACCACTACATGATTAGTAGCTTTCCGTAAAGACTTCACCTTAACCAATTTAGTCACGTAGTCAATTCACACCAAGATATACACTTTTTGTTTAAATGGAGGTTTGATAAGACCATAAATTTAAATTTCTGCTTTTCTAATGGTGAAAAAATCTTGATATGATACTACTATAAATTGAAAAAAACAGTGTAATTTGAAGATTCCAACTAGTTAACATCCATGTTAATACTTTCAAAAACCCATTCAACAAGGTAATCATATTATTGTATATTAAGGTGAAAATCATTAAAACAACTACATATATTTAAGAGATGTAAAGGAGAAAGATGAAAAGTTCACATGTGAAATTTGTAAAGAAAGAGGAAAGAATGAAATCATTGATAAGAATAAACCAAAAAATAATATTTTTTTTTCTTTGTACAATATAAATAGGGTTCTCAACTTGGCTAAATTTTTCTCCAAAAAATTGTTGCTATCATGGAGTAGTTCTAGGTACCCTTCAAGGATTGCAATCTATATGGTCCATTTCCTAATCTTTCAAAGATTTGAAAAAGCATATAATTTCCACAATTTCATGGTTGCTTCCATAGATTCTATCCCACAAGCCAACCTACCAACCTCTAATAAACACATTATAGACTTTTTATAAACCCCTAATTACCTAAATGTAAAATGTACAAAGAAATAAGTTTAAAGGAGGTTGACACACCTTTCCTTTGAAGGTTAATCCTATGGAATCATGGCAATGAGTCTTACACAAATTATTATTTAAAAACAAATCTCTAAATAACTCTGCTGACCAAAGCCTCCATTCAGATATTTTTCAAATAACTTAATTAAAATAACCTCAAACATATGCAATTTCATATTTGTTTTTTTGGCAAATTGTTTAACATTACCAAATTCTTCAGGCTAATATCCTTTCATGACTAAAATTCAGAATTCATTCAGGCTAATATCCTCTCATGAATCAAATTCATAAATTAACCAACATGCCACAAATCTTTCATTTCCTTTTGCAATTAAAAAGAAAATAGAAGGTGAAACGTATTTCAGAGATGAAATATGTCTTCTTTGAGCACAATGTACATACTGGTTTTGATAAATAGTGCTCTTCCTGGTAACTTAGTTGCATGCAATGATTCTTATTCAGAAGAAGCTATTGAAGCATACTTTCGTCTTATGTTCTGATGGTGCTGAGAGAGATCGACAGTGTGATCGCCGTGAGACAATATGTGGCCATCAGAAATGGTTGCTGCTAAATCATTTTTAGAGGAGTTGTAGGCAAGCAAATATCTTACCGCCACATTTCCCTCGGACTCTTTATATCCGTAGCGGATTGCAAATCCCGCAGAATAAACGAAGCTGTCTGCCAAATAAATACCATCTCCCAAACTCTTTCCACTTGACATTAATTTGGTGTCACTTAAGCATCGCAAACCGTTTCTGTCCATTCCAATTCCATTGCCAATTGCATTAGTATAACCTTTTTAGGAATCTAGAATTAGTTATAAGAAGAGCTTCGAGTAAATCACATATAGAAAGACTTTTGTGGAGGCATTTCGAACTGAAGACTTTTGTGGAGGCATTTCGAACCAATCAGTGTGGCTCATCGTCAGGACAACTTGTCCTGACGATGAGCCACACTGGTTGATTCAAAACGAGTAGGCAAAGGTCTTTCTATATGTGATTTATGCCAAAGCTCTTCTTATAACTATGATGGATCACAAAAGTCTCAATTCAACAATCTAAAATTAATTTGAGGCTCATTTTGCTGATTAGAATTAATTTGAATTGCATACACTATACCAAAATTAAAGCTACTAAAAATTATCATTGATTTATTTGGAATACACATACCTTAGAATCGAATACCAGTTTTCTCTGGCACTTCCATGAAATCCAAATCTGGAAACGCCATTTTTGTTTTGAGCGGTATAGGCAACCTCCCTCTCTGGAGAATCCTGCACCACGGCGAATTGATAAAGCGAATTATCAAGTTTGATAAGTTTGTCGTCATCGTCAGACAAAAATACCAACGATAGTCTGTTGGTACACATAATGAATCTAAGAACGTCATAAGGAAGCTGCCACGCTTCCTTCACAAAATTTTCGTCTCCCAATTTCTGCACCGATTGAGATTGACCTTGCGCGGTGGAACTGGACAGCCAAGATTTGGCCAGCTTGGCTTTCAACCCAGCTTCATCAGCACATAATCTCATCTCTGAAACTGGAGGAAACGATTTTATAATGCTGTTCAAAACACCCAGCTTTTTGTTTGCGTTTGGACTCTTCTGCCTCATCATGTAGCTAGGGGAAGGAAAGTCATAAGGGTCTTCAATATGCCTATCATTTAAGACGTCTGAACGCTCACGAATCTCCCTTTCTTCCAAGAGAAAAGGAGGGAATGGTTCAAACACATCACGATAGCTGTTTGCCGCAGATGAAGCCAGGGAAATTTCTAAATCGATTAATTCCACTGGCATTCGGGCCACTTCTTGCAGTGCCTGAGCTCCTAGCCCTACTACTTCGAAGCTGAACAAACTGCAACATCCAGTAACCCATATATGTGTGTTATAATTTTATGTATGTTTTAGCCCATATACTAATGAATGAATGAAAATTTCAAGTGAGATTAGAGATCAAAATCGAAATGAAATTTGACATACCATAATTCGTCAGCACAACTACAAAGCCTGGAGACAGTGAATGGGAGCTCTTTGTCGCAGGCAATACACCGCTTAAGCAATGAGGCAAGACGACTTCCAGTGAAGAGCAAAAATCTCACAAATATATTATTGTCGTCGCATTCCCTATCCCTTCCCCCTCTAGAAAAGAAATCTTTAGTAATTCGAGGTAACAAAGTTCGAAGACCATACAAATACATTGGATTGGTTTTCCTACGATCGATCAGCTTAGCAAGCTGTTGATCTAAATCGTCTTGACCACCATCTGTATACACAAACTTGCTTTCGATGGGAGGGACTTCCAATTCCAGGTCTCTGTGCATTGCCCATAATCGTTGGAAAGCCTTGCTTAACACTCCTTGAGCTTCCAGGCTTGTACTTTTGAAATTGTTTCCAAGGGGGTGAAACGTCACTTCAATTACCAGTGGCGTAGCAAATGAAAAGCCAAGTGCCTCGTACACATGTCCATGGCGATGCCGAGAGTAATCCGACAAAATTCCAGCGAGTTCCATCTCAAACTCAACACACCATTTGTTGTGTGAAGAGGAATATACCTTACAACACCCGAGAATGCCATTTTTTATGTTCTCGCTTCCAGGCACTTCAACCACGCTGGATCGAGCTCCATCGCACCTTTTATTTGCGTCCTCTATAAGCTCGTCCAAATAACCGTTTTTGATCAGTTGGCCTTCATTAGCACCCAAGTGACTGCGTGTATAACCGTTTTTGATCAGTTGGCCTTCATTAGCACCCAAGTGACTGCGTGTAATGCCGAGGGCCATGGAATACCCTTCGCCATCACTGTCCCATCCATCTTCTTCTTCCTCCATTTCAGAGACAGCTCCATCACGGTCAGTGGAAGCCTTGTACATTTCAAAGACATCGAGTACAGTGTCGAGCACAGTAGTGAAAGAGTAAAACTCACGACTGCATAGCCGCTCTAACTTCTCGTTCAAAGTTATCATTAAATCAGGACCTGTGTGCACGCTGTTGGATTCATCGGATCCAATGAGAGTGCCAATGAAAACACAATCAGTGTTTGCGATGATACCGTCAGAGGAGCAGGTTGTGTAGAAATTGTGTGGTATGGCTATTTGTAAAACCTTGCCATCAATAAAAATTTCAAGATATTCATCTGTAATCTTTTGCATTTGCATAGACATGTTGTTAGCTCTTCCTGCATTGTTTGCCAACCAAGATTCGATGTAATGGTTCATATTGGCCTTATCCATGATCGATCGAGAAAAATTTATCAGAAAATTTTGATTTCTCCGCAATTCAACACCCTGATTTCTGATTGACAGAACAGCTTAAACAGCGGAAACCTCTATATGTTCAAATCTAACGTTACTGCTTTATATATAGCCATACACGGGCACAGGCCAAAAATTTGAAAAGCAACCCACATGATTCCCGCCAGCATTTCCTTCATTGCCCAATCCCAAAAGCCCCAAGGCACCTTGGGTGCATTCCCATGGATTTATTGGGCAAAGTACCTCCCATGCCAGGGTGTGCCTTTTTTTTTTAATTAGAATTACATGAGGGTGTGTATTTGTTATAGTAGTTTATTGGTGGTTTTTTTGGTTAATGTAATTTGTTTTAATTAAATAATTTATTTTTATAAACGAGTTTAAATTTATCTTAGTTTTTGATTTATATATATATATATTGGTAATGTTGTTCGTAAAATCATGGGTTGTTCTCTGAATCCAAAGTTAACTAATGGTAAATTGATTATTTTACTTTATTTTTTAAATTTTATTTTTATTTTTATGTTCCCGCCAACATTTCCTTCATTACACCATCCCAAAAGCCTCAAAGTCCCTTGGGTGCATTCCCATGGATTTATTGGGCAAGGTACCTTCTATGCCACGGTGTGTTTTTTTAATTATAATTACATGAGGGTGTGTATTTATTACTGTAGTTATTTAATTTAATTTAATAATTTAATGTTGGTGGGTGGGTTTTTTTAATGTAATTTGTTTTAATTAATAATAAAAATTAATTTATTATATTTTGATTTTGTTATTAATTTGTGAATAGGCTTTGTTACAATACCACGGGCCAATACCATGGCTTATCAATATGGCATGCCCAAAAACCATAACTTATTTCACAACCAAAATATTTTATAACAATATCACAAGATTATTAACCATGGATATTCACCCTCACTTTACCATGGATATCATTAACTTGTAAAAACCAGGCTTTGTTACAATGCAATGGGCCAATACCATGGCTTATGAATATCACATATAAAAAAAACATAACTTATTTCACAATCAAAATATTTTAAAACAATATGAAAATATTGTTAACCATGGATATTCACCCCACTTTACCATGGATATTATTAACTTCTAAATAGACATTGTTACAATACCATGACTTGTCAATACCACATGCCCAAAAAACATAAATTATTTCACAATCAAAATATTTTATAACAAGATGACAATATTCTTAATCATGGATATTCACCCCCACTTTTCCATTGATATTATGAATTGTGAATATGCTTGGTTATATCAACATGGGCGATACCAAGGCTTATCAATAACATATGCCAAAAAATCATGACCTGTTTCACAATCAAAATATTAACAATGTGACAAGATTCTTAACCATGGATATTCACCTCCACTTTACCATGAATATTATTAACTTGTAAATAGACGTTGTTACAATCTCATGGGCCAATACCATAGCCCAATAACATGGGTTATCAATACCACATGCCCAAAAACCATAACTTATTTCACAATAAAAATAATTTATTTTAATTTAAAGCTAAAAGGACAAAGGTTATAATTACTTTTGAGATATATCTAACACTCTATCAGACTACTAAAAATATTCCATAGAAATTAAATTAAAGTTTTATTAAAATTAAAAATGAGAATACTTTTATATTTAAAGATGTGAAATTTATATAATATAAATAATATTAGTTGAGAACGAATTATCACCCACCCAACTTCAAATTCGATTTCTCCCGTGATTCAACGCCCTGGTAATATGGTTTTTGATTAACCGCTCATATGCAAAACTCAAGCAGCGCAAACTTCTTTGAGTTCAAATCTATACAGAGACACTTAAGGCACTGGCCAAAACATTGAAAAAACCTCTTCCAAAGTAGGCCGGATGAAAAGGAAGTTTTGATATGCGTTAATACAGTGTTTTGATGAGGGACAACCCACATGGTTCCCGCCCACAATTCTTTCGTGGCAAAACCCCAAAAGTTCCGAGGTACTTTGCATGCATTCCAGAGTGTAGATGTTGTATTATCTATGTAGTAAGATTCATTTTACTATATAAATTAAATAATTATATTTAAATTTTATTGATAATAAATTTATAATATAATAAAAATTATAACAATAGGTATTTATTCATTTTAAGATAGATATTATAAATAAGCTTCATTAAAATATGATGAATCAAGATTATCATTTATCAATACTAAGCCTAAAAATCATAACTCATTTCATTATAAATGTTTTAATTTAATTTAATTTTCTAACATTTTTTAATTAAATTTAAAAGTAAAATGGTTATAACTAATTTTGAGATATATTTAAACTTTCTATCCTCACTACTCCTAATATCCCTTAGCAATTAAATCAAAGCTTTAATAAAATTAAAAATAAATTGATATGGATCTATGGTAGTTTAGGGAGCATTCAAATTTTCTATTTTTTGTTACCCCATAATTTTAATGAGAACTTTTTATTTTTAGTTAGTAAATATTTTTATGAGGGTATTTATTTGTAGTTTTTTTTATTTAATAATTTAAATTTTTGTTGGTCATTATTTAAAGAGGGTGGTGGATGATTTTTGGGGGTTTAGTATAATTTGTTTTGGTTAATTAGTTTATTTTTGTTGAATATTTTAAATTATTGTGCCTAAAGGTGCTCTCCAACCTAAGTATGGAAGAGATGTGATAATTCCATGTCATGTTAAACATTTTGATTAGGTCAAATTACATAAAATTAAAATTAAAATTAAATTAGAAATAAAATAAAATCAATAATTATAATTAATAATTCAACAATCCTAGATCTATCTTAACTCTGAATCTATCATGCACGGAGAGAAATCAAATCTCTTGAGGTGCAAACTTCTTTTAGAGTGCAAAGAAATTTGATCTTGAGTTCAAATATATCTGGATTACTTCTAAAATTATTAAAGTTTGTTTAAAGGAGTTGGATTTAATGGTGAAAAGTGAGGAGTTTTTCATTATAGGCTAAGATTCTATTATTCATAAGGACTCTAACACGGATACATGGAGTACCTTGAGATGCTGGTCACCAAATGTGTGGTTCCATGCACCCATATAATATTAAATGAGCCCACTCTCATGTCCTTAAGAAAAAACATAAAAGGCTTTGAATAAATGATGATTGAGTATACTATTAAAGCACCCACTTATGTTAACACCAACCTAGATCCATCTTAACTCCGGATCTACCAAGCACCAAGAGGGATCAATCTCTTTTCACTTTAAAAGAGGTTTGCATCTCAATAAATTTGATCCCACTTGGCGCTTGGTAGATCCACAATTAATATGGATCTAAGTTGGTTTAATTATTGATTATAATTAATCATAAATATAAGTATTAATTTTAGTTTTTTTATTCTATTTTATTAGTTTCATTTCTATTTTATTTTGACCAAGTCAAAATGTTATCAAATGTTTACATAGGAGTTAAGTTTACTTATGAAACTCAATCATAAAGATTTTTTTAATAAAAAGTAGATAGGGTGGGAAGAAATCTTGGATAAAATATAATATTATAGTATTATATTTTACCCAATATTTATTATCACTCCCACCAAGTTAAATGTGGCTAGGATGGGGAAATTACTAATTAAAATGTAATATTATTGTATTATTACATTTTACCCAAAGTGGGGGCAATTACTAATTAAAATGTAATATTATTGCATTATTACATTTTACCTAGTTACCCACAACCTAAATATTATATTTTACTCAATATTTCCTCTCATAACTCATGCAAAAATGAATTTAATTATCTAAAACCAATTATATTGTTTTAACCACAGGAATTTACTTGAAATATAAAAAATGCGACATACATAAACACCCTCAATTTTTTTTTTTACTTGTTTCCAAGTTACTATAGCCACTAGCAAATCAAATGGTCTCCATTTTGCGGTGTGATAACATCATTTCGTGTTCTATAGGTTCTAATTATGTTCCATTTATGCGAGGGTTTTGTTCATATTTCCCTTTTTGTGGAATAAAATACGTGTGTCGACTCCTAGGAAATTTGATGAGGGTTTTCTGTATGTCGTGCGAAACCCTCGAATTTCTAGTTCCGATTTAGGGTTGAACTGTTTGTTAATATAATGTTTACTTTCTCTGATTATGGGTTAATTTTGTTTATTTCGAATGGACTGTAGGCACAACAATTGTCTCTTAATTTAACTTCCAGAATTACTATAAGATGTATTTGATTATTCGGTCTAAGGTTGTTTTTCCATGGATGCAAGAATTATAATTTTAAGAACAAGTAATGATACTTTAGGTTTCTCTATTGTAAATACTGAGTTTTAAATTTATTCGTCACTTGATTATTATTTTAATTTTTTAAGCACTAGAGAAATTTCGGTTGGCTATTTCATTACATACATTCTTAACATGTCTTTTAGGGCTTGATTCACTCGTTCAATTTTTCCATCTGTTTGCGGATGATATGCATTATTATATTGAATCTGAGTGCCCAAACCAGTAAAAAGGGCTTTCTAAAACACAAAGGTGAATTTTACATCCCGATCAGAAATCACCACATTTAGAATACCATGTAACCAAAATATCTCTCTCATAAATATATATGCAATTTCAATAGTTTTGTAAGTTGACTTAATAGGAATAAAATGGTTTGTTTTTCTCAACTTGTCCACCATTACCATGATGGAATTGTTTTACTTCCTAGACGTAGGAAAACTGGTTATAAACTCTAATGTAATCATATCCCATTTCCACTCAAGGATAGGGAGTGGGTGAAGCAAATCAACAGGGTGCTGGTGTTCAGCCTTAACTTGCTGGCACTCCAAACATTTGGCTAGATATTCAACAATATCCTTTCTCATACTAGGCTAGAAATATTCTTTTTTAATTACAGAAAATAGCTTCTGATATCTGGGATGGGCAGTAAAATGACTTTGGTGAAACTCATCCAACAAGAATTGTTTAATTTCTAACTGATTAGGAACATATATTCTTCCTCTTAAGGTCAATAAATTATTATAGTTTATGCCATACTCCGATGGTTTTCCAGAATTCTGTGCTTGTTTAGCTTGCTGCCATAGAAATTCATACTGTGGATCCTTAAGAGAAACTTCTTTAATCTAATTAGGAAAGTCAATTTCCACTTGACTATAAGATATTTCATTTACATGGTACAATTTTATTCTTAATGCATCAACCAAATGATTTTCTTTCCCTTTAAGATGTGTAATGTTGAATTCAAACTCTCTTAGAAAAACAGTCCACCTAGCTTGGCAAGCGTTTAAATTTGGTTGTTTAAAGAAATTGGTTGGACTAATATGATCTGTCATCAAGAGAAATATTTTCCCCAACATATAATGTCACAACACTTTTAAATCATGAACAAATGTTGTTAGCTTCAAATCATAAGAGACATATTTTTTCTCATGTTCCTTTATCTTACGAGATTCGTAGGCTATTACCCTACCTTCTTGCATTAAAACCCCCCTGACACCTTCCTTGATTTGGACACATACAAGAATGAAATAGAAAACAAATGTAAATATAAACATGGAGATGCAACAAAAATAAAACTTCATGTCATTAATATCAAAGAATTGAAATATGTTTACATACAAAATGGAAATAAACTAGCTTGAGTGATGGTAGCTTATCTCTGAGAAGAGATGTGGGGGCTACATACCTTTGAACTGTGTTATAATGAGGCTCGAGGGACTTTTTATTATTGAACAAAAAGATAAACCTTTAAACAACCAAAACCCTAACCCCAAGAGATGGAACGCTAAGAGTTTGTGGGCCTCATTAGGGTTAGTTGGGAAGCCAAATTCACAGGGTCGTAACTTGATCATATTATCTCCGTTTGGCACATACTATATGTCGTTGGAAAGATCTCTTTGAATACTACATGATTAGTGATAGGACCTTACCTGTGGCTCCAGGCCCTTAGTATTACAAGGTTCGTAAATTGTTTTTAATGTTGCAATTTATTCATATGGGAACTCATGGTCGGCTTTAGAAATTCACTTCCTGCTCTTCAGGTTCTAATTATGTTCCATTTATGAAAGCGTTTCGTTTAAATTTCCCTTTTTGCGGAATAAAATCCTTGTGTCAAATCTCAGGACATTTGATGAGGGTTTTTCGTCTGTCGTGCAGAAGCCTGGAATTTCTAGTTTCAATTTAGGGTTGAAGTGATTATTAATATAAATTTTCCTTTATCTGATTATGGGTTAATTCTATTTCTTTCAAATGGACCATAGGCACAACAACTGTCTCTTACTTTAACTTCCAGAATTATTGTAAGATGTATTTGATTATTCGGTCCAAGCTTTTTTTGTCATGGCCGCAAGGACTATACTTTTAAGAACAAGTAATGGTACTTCAGGTTTCTATGTTGTAAAGATTGAGTTTTAAATTTATGTTGAAATCTAATTTCAACGCAGCTGCCAGAAACCGGTCAGCTAATCCGCCGGAAAGCTCTAGGGTTGATTTCAGGCAGAAGGGATTTTCCGATGATCGAGCCCGAGAAATTTTGGAGCTGACACGTGGTTCAGCCCTGACGTAACGCAACGTAAGAATCTCGGGGGTTAATGTTCAGCACTTGTTGGCCTTCCGATATTCTCCTCCTCCGTTCGATCTACTCCACCCTTTTCGTCCGTTGATTGCCCAAACCTGCATATGAACATACATTAATGACTTTGCGTGGAGTGAATTTCATTTTTGGTTGACCGCGGTAAAATAATTAATGAATTAATTGTTACCGTAGAGAATAGGTAAGGTGATTTAAATTTTAATGTTTTTATATGTATCGGAGGTATGGTGGTGCATTTAAAGAAAGGCATGGGTGTTAAAAATACTTACGGCACGTAAAAGTAATTGTGTTTTTTTTATTTTGTTTTGTTTTCAAAAAAAATGAAAAGGGCTCGTGCATTGACTATTGTAAAAAAAAGAGAGCAGTGAAAAACGTGCTCTGCATCTCTGTTTTGTTTGGCACATGGGATATAAGGTTTTTGTTGTTGGCCATCGTAGAATAGTGGTGCAGCGAAAAACCATGTGTGGTATGTATTGAACACACATCAGTGTGTAAAAAGATAAGAACCAGGTGATGTAATTTTTGGAGTTGTAAGAAAACCATGTGTGGTTTTTGCACAAGCAGTGCATAAAGAAAATGGTGAAGTTTTTTTTTGTAAGTCTGTGTGAATTTTGTTTACAGCAGTAAACTTATGTAAACTTTTATTACAGTGAATGTAAAAAGGGATTTACAGCAGTTAACCCAGTAATTTCTCAGAAATCTTTTATGGTGTTGAAATACTCTATCTCTCAGTGAATTTTTTTTAAGTCTTCTGTGCACAAAAGGATCCAGGAGAAAAGTAAAAACAGAGCATTGCCTCTGTGTGTTTGAATGTTTGGTTTTTGGTATTTTCCCCATAAAAAATACCCAACAGTGGTATCAGAGCAGGCTCAGGCTCTTTAAAGAAGTTAAAGAAGCTGAAGGGAGAAGGTTGTTGCTGCAGCAAAACTTCTCAGGCAGACAGAAGACTCAGACAACAAAGGGTTCAGGTATTTCTCAAAGATTTTTCTTTGTGTTGCTGCTGAAAGAGACAGTCAGTTTTTTTTTAAATACACAGTCAAGGAATGGCCAGCACAAGCACTGGTATGGGTATGTTTAATACCCAGCTCCCACAGTTTAATGGGAAGAATTATGACTACTGGTCTATAACTATGAGAGCCTTGTTTGCTTCTCAAGATTTATGGGAAATAGTTGAAGATGGTTTTGAAGAACCAGCAAATGAAACTGAGTTCAATGCATTAACTCAGGGAGAGAGAGATCTCCTGAAGAGCAATAGGAAGAAGGATGCAAAGGCCATTTTATTGTTGCATCTAGCAGTAGACCAGAGTATATTTCCAAGGATAGCAGCAGCTAAAACATCACACAATGCATGGGAAACCCTCAAGACAGCCTATCAAGGCATGGAGAGAGTGAAGACAGCAAAACTACAATTGCCGAGAAAGGATTTTGAGAACTTGAACATGAAGGAGTCAGATAACATTGACTTATTCTTCACTCATGTGATTGGTGTAATCACACAAATGAGAACTCATGCAGAAACCATTGAAGACAGAAGAATTGTGGAGAAAATATTGAGGGTCTTACCCTCAAGGTTTGATGCCATAGTCACCACCATTGAAGAGACAAAGGATCTCTCAAGCTATTCAGTTGATGAGCTACATGCATCACTGATAACACATGAGCAGAGGTTGAGTAGGAATGAAAACTCATCTCTTGAGCAAGCCTTCAAGACCCAGATGTCCTTTGGAAGAGGAAGAGGTCAAGGAAGAGGAAACCGAAGAGGAAGAGGCAGAAGCCAGAACAGAGGAGGAAGGAACAGCCCATCAAATGCACAAGGAAGAGGCAGCAATCCAAATCAGAACCAAGGTCAAGGCAGCAGCCAACAAAGAGATCAGTATCAGGCTCAAGGACAAAGGTATGATAAATCTAATGTTCAATGCTATTATTGCAAAAAGTATGGACATTATGCAAGTGATTGTAGAAAGAAACAACATGATATGAACAGTAGACAAAATGCAAATGTTACAAGAGAAAACAACAGTCAAAATAATGTCCTGTTAGCTTGTAACATGGCTGAAACACATAGTGAGGACATATGGTTTTTAGACTCAGGTTGCAGCAACCATATGACAGGGAACATAGCCCTCTTTTCAGCCTTAAATCAGAATTTGAAATCAGAGGTCACACTAGGAACTGATAGTAAAGTGTCTGTTATGGGAAAAGGGGAGGTAAAAATATTTACAAAGCAAGGAGAAAGGAAAACCATAGCAGATGTCTACTATGTCCCCGGAATGAGATGTAACCTATTGAGTGTTGGACAGCTTATCCAAAAGGGTTACAATGTTTACTTTGTAAATGATGTGTGCACCATCATGGATATACCACCCAGCAAAAGATGCATTGCTGAAGTGAAGATGACAAGGAATAGGATGTTCCCTCTCAGGATCCGGGCAGACATGAAAAACAAAGGTGAAATTGCAGCAGTCACCCAAGAGGCCTTCCAAAGCGTGCCAAAGGATGAAAATTGGTTATGGCACTTGAGATTCGGGCATCTAAATTTTGGAGGTCTGAATTTGTTGAGCAGAAAAGGAATGGTAAAAGGATTACCATTGATAGAGAAACCGGACAGCCTATGTGAAGGCTGCATTTTGGGAAAACAACATAGAGAGAGTTTTCCATCAGGTAAGAGCATAAGGGCAAAGGCACCCTTAGAGATTATCCACTCAGATTTGTGTGGACCAATGCAAGCTCCATCATTAGCAGGCAGCCTATATTTCTTAACATTCATTGATGATTTGACAAGGAAGACTTGGATATATTTCCTTAAAAACAAAAGTGAAGTCTTTGAGAAATTCCAAAACTTCAAAGCACTTGTGGAGAACCAAAGCGGGCTGCACATAAAAGTATTGAGAACTGATAGAGGAGGTGAGTATATCTCAAATGAATTCCTAAAGTTTTGTAGAGAAAATGGAATACATAAACAGTTCACAACTCGGTACACTCCGCAGCAAAATGGAGTTGCTGAAAGGAAAAACAGGACCATCATGGATATGGCGAGGAGCATGCTAAAGGCAAAGCATTTGGGAAATGACTATTGGGCTGAAGCTGTAAATTGTGCAGTGTACATTTTGAACAGGTGTCCTACAAAAGCAGTGATGAACAAGGTGCCAGAAGAAGCATGGAGTGGGAGAAAGCAAGGAGTCACCCACATGAGAGTTTTTGGGTGTGTGGCCTATGCACACATTCCAGATCAGCTAAGGAGGAAGTTGGACAGCAAAGGGGAGAAATGCATCTTCATTGGATACAGTGATGAATCCAAAGCCTACAGGCTGTACATTCCATCTACCAAGAAGTTCTTTGTCAGCAGGGATGTTCAATTCATTGAAGAGGAAGCTTGGGATGGAAGCATAGAGAAAACAGTGAATGTTAAAAATTGTTTGTCTCATGATGAAGATGATGAGGAGGTGGTTGAGATACATCCCCAAACAGCAGCGCCAACACAAGGACAACAAGGGACACCATTGAGGACAACACAAGGACAACAAGGTACACCATTGAGGATCAATGAGAGTGCTTCTCCAAGCACACCACAAGGAGGAAATTCAAGTGCATCCTCAAGCACTTGCACACCAAGTGAACGAGGTAAGAAGTTTAGAAATCTAAGTGAAATTTATGATGAAGGAATGAATTCCTTATTTGCCTTGTATTGTCATGTTGATGATCCCATTCATTTCGAGGATGCAATCAAAGATAGGAAATGGATAGAAGCTATGGATGAGGAGATGAATGCCATAGAGAGAAACAAAACATGGGATTTGGTTGAGCTACCGAAAGGCAAAGAAGTCATTGGTGTGAAATGGGTCTACAAGACCAAGAGCAATGCTGAAGGCAAGATTGAAAGGCATAAGGCAAGGCTGGTTGTCAAAGGGTACAAGCAGCAGTATGGGAGAGATTATGAGGAGACTTTCGCCCCGGTTGCAAGAATGGAAACCGTGAGAGCAGTGTTGTCCATGGCAACACAAAACAAATGGAAAGTCTACCAAATGGATGTGAAATCAGCATTCCTAAATGGAGTGTTAATGGAAGAGGTCTATGTGGAACAGCCTCTCGGATATGAGAAGAAAGGTGAAGAGCACAAAGTGTGCAAATTGAAGAAAGCTCTTTATGGGCTGAAGCAAGCGCCAAGAGCATGGTACAGCCGGATAGATTCATATCTATTAGATAATGAATTTGACAAATGTGAAGGAGAACCCACAGTCTACATCAAAGAAAAGGATGGTAAAATTTTAATTGTTGTCTTGTATGTAGATGATGTTATTTTCACAGGTAATGATGATCAGCTTATTGAGAATTTTAAATCAGTCATGAAGAGTGAATTTGAAATGACTGACATGGGTTTCTTAAGATACTTCTTAGGCATAGAAGTAGATCAAAATGAAAAAGGAACTTTTATATCTCAAGCAAGATATGTAAATCAAGTTTTGGGCAGATTTAAGATGGAAGAATGCAAGGAAGCAATCACTCCCACAGTGATGGGATTAAAGCTCAGCAGAGAGGACAGCAGCAAGGATTTTGATCCTATCCTATACAAAAGCATTGTGGGCAGCCTTATGTATTTAACAGCAACTAGGCCTGATTTAATGTATGTTGTTAGTTTAATTTTCAGGTTCATGGAGAGGCCAAAGGAGGCACATTGGCAGGCAGCAAAGAGAATTTTGAGGTATGTCAAAGGTACCAAAATGTTTGGAATTCTATATCATGCCTCAGAACATTCAGATTTGGTTGGGTACACAGATAGCGATTGGGCTGGAAGTGTAGATGATCGAAAGAGCACTTCCGGTTATGTATTTCATATGGGTTCAGGAGCCATTTCATGGGCTTCTAAGAAGCAGTCCATTGTAGCATTGTCTACAGCAGAGGTTGAATATGTGGCAGCTACAGCAGCAGCATGTCAAGCAGTGTGGATGAGAAGAATGTTGAGAAGCTTAGGCCAAGAGCAGGCAAAAGCGACAGTGATTTTTTGTGACAATAGCTCAGCTATTGCTTTGTCAAAGAATTCAGTGTTTCATAAGAGAACGAAACACATTGATACAAGGTTTCACTACATCAGAGAATTAGTGAACAATGGAGAAATTGTCCTAGAACATTGCAGGACTCAAGAACAGGTAGCAGACATCTTGACAAAGCCACTTGATCAGAAGAGCTTTGAATTTTTGAGAAAGTGTCTCGGTATGACCGAATGCCCAGCTGTTGAAATTAAAGGGGAGTGTTGAAATCTAATTTCAACGCAGCTGCCAGAAACCGGTCAGCTAATCCGCCGGAAAGCTCTCGGGTTGATTTCAGGCAGAAGGGATTTTCCGATGATCGAGCCCGAGAAATTTTGGAGCTGACACGTGGTTCAGCCCTGACGTAACGCAACGTAAGAATCTCGGGGGTTAATGTTCAGCACTTGTTGGCCTTCCGATATTCTCCTCCTCCGTTCGATCTACTCCACCCTTTTCGTCCGTTGATTGCCCAAACCTGCATATGAACATACATTAATGACTTTGCGTGGAGTGAATTTCATTTTTGGTTGACCGCGGTAAAATAATTAATGAATTAATTGTTACCGTAGAGAATAGGTAAGGTGATTTAAATTTTAATGTTTTTATATGTATCGGAGGTATGGTGGTGCATTTAAAGAAAGGCATGGGTGTTAAAAATACTTACGGCACGTAAAAGTAATTGTGTTTTTTTTATTTTGTTTTGTTTTCAAAAAAAATGAAAAGGGCTCGTGCATTGACTATTGTAAAAAAAAGAGAGCAGTGAAAAATGTGCTCTGCATCTCTGTTTTGTTTGGCACATGGGATATAAGGTTTTTGTTGTTGGCCATCGTAGAATAGTGGTGCAGCGAAAAACCATGTGTGGTATGTATTGAACACACAGCAGTGTGTAAAAAGATAAGAACCAGGTGATGTAATTTTTGGAGTTGTAAGAAAACCATGTGTGGTTTTTGCACAAGCAGTGCATAAAGAAAATGGTGAAGTTTTTTTTTGTAAGTCTGTGTGAATTTTGTTTACAGCAGTAAACTTATGTAAACTTTTATTACAGTGAATGTAAAAAGGGATTTACAGCAGTTAACCCAGTAATTTCTCAGAAATCTTTTATGGTGTTGAAATACTCTGTCTCTCAGTGAATTTTTTTTAAGTCTTCTGTGCACAAAAGGATCCAGGAGAAAAGTAAAAACAGAGCATTGCCTCTGTGTGTTTGAATGTTTGGTTTTTGGTATTTTCCCCATAAAAAATACCCAACAATTTATTCGTCGCTCAATTATTCTTTTAAGTTTGTAAGCGCTAAAGAAATTTTAGTTGTATTACATGTAATTTTCTTAATGATTATTCCTATTGGAAACAAACTATCTTACGGTTCTAAAATACATTGTGCTTTACTATAACTTTAAATTGCATTGTTCTCATAATGAACTTTAGTCTCTTAGAATTAGGTTTGCAGTGTCAAGCTTGTAATGTGACTAGTTCATATTTTTCAATGAAATACTTGCTTCACAGTTCCCTCTAGTTAGTATTATTGTTGATATTTTTTTTTTAATATTTTGTAGGTGCCCGACATAGAGACCCATGGATCTTGGTACCTTCTCTCTTCCCATGGGGTATCCTAACTGACACTTATAATACTAGACTCTGGATTGTTCCATGCCAAAACTTTGGGTCTGTCTAGATGGAACTTAACCGGGGCCATGACTCTGGATTTCTTTCCCAGTCGTTAATGTTATCAGTTCAGGTTGGATAGAGTTACATTGTTACCAGTTCAAGGAGTTTGTCTTTTCCTATCTATCTGTGCTAACTTGATTGTTTCCTTTTCCCAAGGTTGTCTATAGTATCACGGATACCCGAAGCCATTCGTAAATCTAAACCCTCTTTTCACATTTCCTCTGGTCAAATCATGCATAGACTTATCTGTATATATTCCAACCCTAAAAATTATAAGGAAGAATCTCGTGGTTGAAGTCGAGAAGGAACCTTTTTCCTTAAGAATAAGGGCAGGAATTGTTTAGAGAATTATTAACATGGCATCCCATAACATCTCGTACTTTTTAGTATCTATCATATTCACAACATCTCATAATTCATTATTTCTATATGACATTCAAAGTAATTTACTACAAACATTTACAACGATTCTCTACAATATTTACAATAGTTATTTTACAACATTTATAGTACTTCATATATTTTTGAAAAGAGATATAGATACTTATCTGTATTAATCTAGAATTATCTAGAAACTTAATCAGGAAAATACCACACCTCCCTTCAAATGAGAATGACAATCACGACCAGTTCTCCCCCCAAGCGCTTGTCTTTCCAAGACAGTTAGTTCAACAAGGACCCTTTCAAGGTCAGTGCATATGCATCAAGGTCCAACCCAGCCTATAACTTACAGCCTTTTGTTTGTATCATACTTTTTCCACTGGATCAAGTCCAGCTCAAAAAATACTCCTTAAGTAGTCTCCCACCATACTTTCCTAGCATCTTGTTCAGGTATTTTCTCTCTCAAGATGTTTTTCCTCTTCTTCCAAAGAAAAAATAAAGAACCCCTTATCTTTCCCATAGAGATATTTAATATCTAGAGAAATAAGAGAGAGTGATAACAATCATAATTGTCTGGAAGTTTTAGAATTTTTTTAGGGTCTTTTCCAAGGAATTTCAAGACTTGTCACAATTTCCTATTAACCAAAATAATAAAAATAAACCTTTATCATTTAAGAGTTTACGCAGATTTTCCTCTCATCCTTAATTATGATATTCTCATTCAGTAAAAATAAATAATTAACAACAATATCAAATATTTACAACATTGGGGTGTTACATCTCCCCTCCTTGTGTGAAACACCGTCCCCGATGTTCACTCTTTCCCTTGGAATAGGTCAGGATATGTTTGTTGCATAAAGCCTTCATCTTCCCAGGTGGCCTCTTCCGGGCTAAAGTGTCTCCACCTCACTTTAATCTAGGTGATAGATGACCTTCGTAACATTATTTATCTATGATCAAGAACACACAAAGGATCTACTAGGAATTCTTCGTCCAGTTCGACCTATCGCACAACAACAACTCTATTTTCAATTCTTTTAATTACTGAATTAAACACATATCTACATAAAATATTTAATTTATATTTTACCTTTACATATTTCCAATCAATAACATGTTTGGAATCATACACATATTTATTTAATAATGAAACATGAAATACATTATGAACCTGAATATGGCTTGGTAGTGCAAGTTGGTATATTACAGGACCCACCATTTCCAGAATTTGGAAGGGTCCACAGTATCGAGGTGTTAACTTTACACAACCAACCTACCTTAAGGTGCTTTTCCTGGGTCTAATTCACAAATAAACATGATCTCCTACCTGAAATTCTTAATAAGTCATTTTCTTGTCTGCATATGCCTTTTGTCTATCTTGGGAAGCCTTTAAATTATGTCAAAAAGTTTCATTGTTTGCTCCATATCCACTAACATATGAGCTAGAATTATGTTAGGCCCCTATACTACTACTGTAACCCCTTATTGTTATTAGTACAACCCCCTTATTATATTTTTGTCATAAAGTGTGTTGAGAAGAAATTATTTCACATAGAGTATGAAGAGGAGGAAGAAAAGCATCAAGAAACATCAAAATAAGAGGATATAAGCTAGGACCCAACCCCAAAGAAAGAAGAAATGAATCAGACCATATCTTGTACAGCATTGGCAAGAATTACCACTCCTCAAACTCTCAAGATAGAAGGACATATCAAGAAGAAAAAGGTGCAAGAAGTGAAAGATCACATCGAGAAAGAAGAAATGAATCCAACCATATCTTGTAATTCATTGGTCAGAATTACCACTCCTCAAACTATCAAGATAGAAGGACATATCAAGAAGAAAAATGTTCAAGAAGTGAAAGATCACATTGAGCATCACGAAATGAATCCGACCATATCTTGTAAAGGATTAGAAGAAATTACCACTCCTCAAACTCTAAAGATAGAAGGACATATCAAGAAGAAAAAGGTTCAAGCAGTGAAATATCACATCGAGCATCAACAACAAGTTCTCCAACTTTTAAAGGACAACGCCACTTTGGTGCAAAATCGAATGAAACAACAGGTAGATCAACATCGTAGTGAAAAATGTTTTGATGTAGGTGATTGGGTATTTTTGCTACTACATCTCAAGCAAGCTATTTATGAGAAGGAAATGTTGGCAATACTACATGCACTTAAGAAATGGCGGCCTTACCGAATGGGAAGACACTTCAAGGTAAAAATGGATCATGATAGTCTTAAATACTTTTAAGAACAACTATTATCTTTAGAAGAATAGAAAAAATGTGTCACAAATATGTTGGGTTATGACTTTGACATCATCTATAGAAAATGGAAGCAAAATTTTGTTGCAGATGCACTCTCAAGAAAGGATGAGGATGTGGAAGCATTGTTTTGTGTTGTTTCTATTATCCAACCAGATTGGATAAACGAAGCAAGGGATGAATCGAAGAAGGACGAAGAAGTGTGGCCACTCATTCAAAAGTTGCAGAAGATCCCAATTCAAATAATATTGCCATAACTTGAAGAGGAAGGAAAAATCATATTGGAACCTGGAGCAGTCACAGAAACAAGAACCTGACAGCTATGAAATTGATCAATTTCAGAGTATCTCATCAAGTGGAATAACTTACTCGCTGAAGATTCCACTGGGAGGACAAGAATATTCTACAGAAGCATCAAGAACTTCTCAAGCCTTGAGGAAAACACTTTTTGAAGGAGAGGGGCATGTTAGGCCCCTATACTACTAGTGTAACCCCTTATTGTTATTAGTACAACCCATTTATTATATTGTTGTACCCATGTAGTCCCCATATTGTTACTATTGCGCCCCATAGAAGCCCGCTATTTTATGTACATGGCACAATTTTATGTTTAATGCATCAGCCACATTGTTTTCTTTCCCTTTGAGATGCCTAATGTGAAGTCAAATTCGCTTAGGAAAGCAGTCCACCTAGCTTGGAGGGCATTTAAATTTCATTATTTAAAGAAACTGGTCAAACTACTATGATCCGTCATCAAGAGAAATCTTTTCCCCAACAAATAATGTTGCCAAACTTTTAAAGTGTGAACAACCATTGTTAGCTCCAAATCATAAGAATACTATTTTTTCTCATGTTCCTTTATCTTATGGGATTTGTAGGCTATTACCCCACCTTCCTGCATTAAACCCCCCCCCCCGACACCTTCTTGGAAAGCATATGTGTACACAAAGACTTATTTTGCTGGATCTGCAATATTTAGTGTAGTGGTTGTTGTCAATAAGTGTTTAAGTAGTTCAAAACTATGTTGGCACTCTGTTGTCCACTTAAATTCTCTTCCTTTTTTCTGCAACAAAGTTATAGGATAAGAAATTATTGAAAACTCTTCTATAAGTCAGTGATAATACCCATCCAATCCCATAAAAGATCGAATGTCTGCCACATTTTTGGGGACATGGCACTCCATGATGGTTTTAATTTTCTCAATATCTACAACTATACCTTGTGATGAGATTACATGTCCTAAGTATTGAATTTGATTCTTATAAAAATCTCATTTTCTGAATTTAGCATAAAATTGATTTTTTCTTGAAGTTTGTAGTATTATCCGAAGATGTTCCTTATGCTCTTGCAAGTTCTTTGAGTATATAAGAATATCGTCAATAAAAATTAGAACAAATTTGTTTAGGTAGGGGTGGAATATATCATTCATTAGGCTCATGAAAGATACTAGGGCATTAGTAAGCCCGAATGGCAAAACAACAAATTCATAATAACCATAGCGAGTTCTAAACATTGTCTTACAAATTTCTTGCTCTTTTATCCTTATTTGACGATACCCTGATCGTAGGTCAATTTTAGAAAGCATAGTAGCTCCTTGACTTAGTCGAATAAATCATAAATTCTTCGAAACAATTACTTTCTCTTGATAGTTAGTTTATTCGGTTGCCTATAATTGATACACAATCATAGGGTGTCGTCTTTCTCTCTTATGAACAACACTAGAGCTCCCCAAGGTGACACACTTGGGCGAATGTACCCATTGTCAATCAGCTCCTGCAACTACACCTTAAGTTCTGTTAACTCATGTATACTCATTCGGTAAGGGGATTTGGACATTGGGGTTCCTCCTGGAATGAATTCTATAGTAAAGTCAATTTCTCTTTTCTGAGGTAGTCCTAGAATTTCTTTTGGAAAGACATCTACAAATTCTTGGATAATTGGTATCTTTTCTAGGGTAGCTCTCTTATCCTTACAATTGGTGTAGCCTACATGCATAGCATAAAATTGACAACCTTTTTGGATGCATTTGCTTAGTTGGTTAATTGTGATAGGTTGTATCTTAATGACCCTCTTAATACCCTAAATCTCTTGTCTAACACCTTCATTAGTGAGGAAATTGATGGTCTTGTCTTTACAGTTCACTAAGGACCAATGCCCTTCTAACCAATCCATATCTATGAGCACATCATAGGATCCTAAAGGAAATATTTTCAAATTCACTTTAATTTGTTTCCCTCCTATTTCAACAAGATAACCTACAACCTTTGTGATCACCTTCCTTTTTGCCCTAGTTTCTAATTGAACTAACCACGAATTCTTAATTTTAACACTTTGTAAATGACACAATTCAACTATATTTGGACTAACATAACTTAAAATTGCACCTGGATATATCAAAATAGAGACATAACAGTTAGTTATAATACCTTCAAATTCTACCATTTCAGGTTGATATTCATCCCGATGATCTTCTGAGGAAGCATTAATCCCCAATATGCTTCTCACCACCTCCCCTACCATAGAAGCTCCTTGGACATCGGAAACTGGTTATGTTCTAGTACGGTGATGATAACTTTATAATAGTGGGGCTCCCCACAAGCCCAACATTGCAAAGGTAGTTTCTATGACTGGCTAAGTTCTGGTTTACTTGACGCTTCAGCTTTCCTAACATCATTTTGTACTCTAGGCTTTGGCTGATTTTGTCCCGGAGGTCCATTTGATTGTTTTCTATGCACAATCTTGGCTCCTGTAGGTTTAACACTCTTATTATTTTGGAAGTTCTTCTACCCTTTTTCGTTTTGCCACCTTTTGCCACTTTCCCCTTTTTGTTTCATCTTCTCGTAGAAGATTCGGTCTTTCAGAATAGCTTCATCCATTGTCTTAAGGTTGTCAAATTCTAACCTTTCCTTCATGAAGGTTGTAAACTACTAATAAATTGTTTTACCTTAGATTTTTCTTCCTTAATATAGGGAACGTATCTCAGCAGGAAAGTAAACTTAGTTACAAATTCATCCATGGATTGTTGTCCTAATTTTAAGTCATGAAACTCCTTTGCCTTCTCATCATAGAATCGTTATGTTAAATATTTATGTTTGAAATGATTCTAAAAATTATCCCAAGTCACCTCTTGTTCGTCAATGCCTCGTACTGTTTAATTTCTTCTCACCATAAGGTGGCTTTACCTTGTAATTAATAGATTTCCAATATGTCCTTTAAGTTTTCATCATATTCATAGATTTGAAAATATTTATTTATATTGATTAACCAAGCCTCAACAACCTCCTCCATTTCCCCATCAAACATCGGAGGTTTATTTTCTTGAATTCTCCCTGCAATTCAACTTTTTCCCTCTTATTCCCCCTTCCTCCCAAGGCATTCTTTGATTCCTCCTCATTGTTGATTCTGCCTGGTTCAAATTTTGGGTTGTCCTCTCTTAACCGATGCATATCAACTCTATTTCCATCTTTTGGACTAGGGTTTTGGTTTTTTTGAGAGACTTTTCATAATTCTCTCATGTTCCAACCTCAACCTTTCATTATTAGCACTTAAGTTTGTCATTTTTGCTCATAGCTTTTGCACTATCTGTAATAATAGTGAATTTGTGTTGTGAGCTTCTCCTCCTAGCTGGACCCACATTTCCGGATCTTTTATATATATATGAGGCACATGTCCAAATCCCACTGATGGTCTCCCAGGTGGAGTGATACCCACTCCTCTGCTAATTTTCTTCCTCTATGCATCATTAATACATTTGTTATTCCAAAATTTCCCAAACATGCCATAGTGTTTCATTCATGGCTCTGATAGCACTTGTAACATGCATAGACACCCAAAAAAAATTACTTGTTTCCACATAACCAAGATACTATAGTGACTAGCAAATCAAATGGTCTCAATTCTAAGGTGTGATTACTCATTCAAAAAGGAATTTAATTATCTTAAGCCAATTACATTGTGTTAAGAGCATATTTATCAGCTATTTCGGTGGAATAAGATATTTTTTGGTGGATATTAATGGTTTATCCACTCCTTATCGATGCTTATGGAACCTTCATTTAATGATTGACCCGTTTTTTGTCCTTGTAACACCTCGACTCATCTCCTGTTGTTGATCTCCCACCGACTGATCCAATGACATAGATTGGTTGAAGGCAGTTAGGGTAACTATTGCTGTCTTATCTTTTGGGGTTCATTCACTCATTTTTCCACCTCTCAACCAAACCCTCCCGTTTGCAACTCGTTCCAGTGATTCATGGTTTTGTTACTGTGTGGCACCAGGTACCTCTTCCTCCTTACATCGTTGTTAAGCTCATGATTTTTCCTTGTACTATAATCTTTTTCCTTATTAGTCCCTGCCATCTAGCATCCGGCAGGGACTATAGTAATCGATATGACTCCTACTTAGCATTACTTCACCCCTTTCCTTCTCTGTTATACGGCGGTTAGATCAAAGTTAGATCAAAGTTTCAAGGCTGTCTACCCTCCCTCACAGGATGCCGAAGGACTGCCATCTTATTTGGCCTCTTCCCGAGGCGGAAGAGGCCCGACCATGGCTTATATTAGTTTTACGCCTGCTGCATTTTGGCTAACCGTAAACGGTTTTGTTTTAATGTTAACATTAGTTTGAAACGTTAAATGTCTGAGATTGGTAGGTAGTTACAAGCAACATATCATAAGTTCGTTCATTAGCAATCGCAGGTAATTACAAGTGTCTTTGCATGTGTTACAGGTGGATGATGCAGCGCAGCTGTGCTTTGCTTTATATTCATTGTAGCTTCTAAGGAACTCCTCAGCCTTCATTTTCCGCCCAGACAACGTCCAGTTCCGCTTGCTTGTCGCTAAGAGGCTTGGCCGTATAGAGGCTCAGGCTCTTCTGCCCAGTGGAAGGGTTTTCTTCTTTTTCTTTATAACTGCTTGGTCCATCTGCTTCTGAGCAGCAGATTTCTGCTCCTGAACAGCAGTAGCCGCTGCCTGACGAGCGGCGAATCGAACAGTAGTTTCATTATAACTGCTTGGTCCATCTGCTTCTGAGCAGCAGATTTCTGCTCCTCAACAGCAGTAGCCGCTGCCTGAATAGTTGCGGCCAGCCTGAATAGCATGTGGTAAGTCCTAACCTGCCTGCCAAAACATAATGGTTCAGCAAAGTAAATCCATGAATCCGAGGTTGATCTTATGATGTTAAATTTTGATATAAGATGAATTTCAGTAAAAAACAAGATCTGTCAACAACATATTTTATTTAAGAACATGAAATCCACTTACTATTAGAATTCTTTATACAAAAAACATGCGGGAACTAAATTGAACATCAATAGCAGCGGCAACTTTTCACCCGTTTAGTTCACTGGCTTTAGAACTGTAGGGTATAGAAAAACATTTTGCAGTATTTTCAAAAAAAAACTTAGAAACCCTTAATATAACTAAAAACAAAATTCACTGGAACCTCGTACATAAACTTAGCACACTTTTCTGTGAGAGATTTCCTAAAAACAATGTCGACAGGAATGGGAAAAAACCAGAAAAGCTCAAGAGTCGGGTGAAAGGACCTGAACTCAGAAACAAGATTTCGGCAACCCTCACGTGAGCTGGAACAGATACCCAGTTGGGCCATAAGGGTCTGCAAACCTTGAAAACAAAGAAATTATGCCATTGAGGACCAAATCGAATTTCAGACATAAGCCAACTGGGCACGCAGATTCACCTGACCTGTAGTAAAAGAAAAGGGAGAAATGAATACAACAACAACAAATCTATTAACTTTAGGTAAAATTGGAAAACTCAGAACAACCCTTGAATTCATTATTGACTTAAAGCACAGTCAGAAAACCCTTGCTTATAACTAAAAACAAAATTCATTGGAACCTCTTACATAAACTTAGCACACTTTTCTGTGAGAGATTTCCTAAAAACAATGTCGAGAGGAATGGGAAAAAACCAGAAAAGCTCAAGAGTCGGGTGAAAGGACCTGAACTCAGAAACAAGATTTCGGCAACCCTCACTGAGCTGGAACAGATACCCAGTTGGGCCATAAGGGTCCGCAAACCTTGAAAACAAAAAAATTATGCCATTGAGGACCAAATCGAATTTCAGACATAAGCCAGCATTGGGCACGCAGATTCACCTGACCTGTAGTAAAAGAAAAGGGAGAAATGAATACAACAACAACAAATCTATTAACTTTAGGTACAATTGGAAAACTCAGAACAACCCTTGAATTCATTATTGACTTAAAGCACAGTCAGAAAACCCTTGCTTCTCCTTGTATGCAAGTATAAAGCACTGCAGCCATGAAATAAATGTAAGAAGATGGATCTTTGCCATTTAGAGGAGCACAATGCCGAATAGGAAAAATTTATATCATACAAAATAGAATAAGGATAAAATCATTTAGTTTCTTTGAATAATAACGAAAGGAGAAACCAAAATCAACGCAGAGTTGTACAAGAGCTTACCTCCTTGTAGGAGAAGTGGGAAATCGCTGAAGTTAGAGACAAATCACCAAATTGTAGAGCGACTTCACAGTCGACGAAATAATGGAATGAGGGTTTGGACAGACGGTGGGGTATGTCAGTTGCCCTAATCGTAGAGGGATAGATCTGAACCATCCACTAAACCTTCATCTTGCGATCGAGAGCAGACCATTTGTCAGTCGAGTGCGACTAACGCTTGTTAGGGCTCTAGAAAGTTTCACCAAGTACAAATTCTGTGTCGTCCATGAATGTCTTACTTTACGAGCTACCTTTGCTTCTGTCCCAGCGTCTGTAACCTCTGTGGTGGCCTTGCTCCTGCTTCTGGAACTTGCTGCATCTGGTGGAACTACTCGCTTTGATTTTGCACCTGAAATGCCAGGTTGTTTGGTATACCGCTGGTACTTTGTGAGATGGCCGCTGCTGGTTCAAGTGGCCTATCCCATTGCCTTCTGAAATAGATCTTTAGTCCCTTGCAAGCTTTGAATCAATCTAACTATCCTTGGGCAACCTTTGAGTAGACCACAGGCGGGTACTATCGGATAGAAGCCAGCTAGAACACAATCTTTCTCCTATAACACGTGTAATACATGCGCCATGCTCTCCACATGTGGTACATGCGTCTTGGTGCTCCATGCTCGCTATTACAAAACAATTAAATAAATTTTTGGGCCTACATTAATTTATCAATGTATTGTTATATCTCTTGCTTAGGTTACTGGTTATGTTTTATTTTTCATATAACATCAACGTATCATTCTGATTAATAATTCCATTCACTCGGATCCAGGTTCGGCGAAGACAGATCCAGGTTCTTGCGATCTCATTGGACCTATTTCCATTTGTTTTCTTTCTGCAACATATCTTATGATATGTCTTTGTGATTGAGTGCTCCTGGACTGACTTGATGTACAGGTGGCATCAAAGTGGAAAAAGTTCGATGCTATGATCTTTACATTTTGTCTTATCAATTGAGTCTAAAGATTGAGTCTTATCAGTTGAGCCTTTTTAGGTTAATTTTTCCGAGTTAATAATGATTAAACATTAAGATTGGACTTTCAAAACTGGACAATTTGTCAAATTTAACAGGTTTAGTTATAATTATAATATAGAGATATTTTGTATTTAACAACAAACTACTAAAATTATACATGTACATGTAGTGATCGACTTTCTGCTTGATCATCGAAAATAAAATGTTTTTTTAACTTGGACTGGTTTATCGATATGCTCATAAGTAAACAAGCATGCCCCAATGGCTCAATCTCATCTGTTGGGAACATGGGCAATCTCTTGAATCTGGCGATCGTTCAAAGATCGTTCAAACTAGGCAGGTCGGTGCTCCCCCCGAACCGACGGCAAGCAACGAAGCAAGTAATGAAAGCAGTACTAACTTTTCACTCAGCGGAAGGGACTTGCTAGTCTCTGGCTATCGTGTTTTTTCTTCGCTCAACAGCAGGGACCTAATGAAGATTTAGAGCCCTCACAGTCATTACTTTCAATATATAACGTTAATAGGATCTGTATTGAGCACCTGAAAATTCACTGTATCTGCAGACTCACTGATTCTTTGGTATCATTTTATTTTTCAAAATGTCTGACTATGAGCTTGGTGCTTTTTTGTGTCGCAGGAAAATCCACTCTCACTGATTCTTTGGTAGCAGCAGCGGGTATCATTGCTCAAGAAGTTGCTGCTGGAGATGTCCGTTGGTATCATTGCTCAAGAAGTTGCTGGAGATGGCAGATGAAGCTGAACCGTTCCCTTCGTTTCTGCAAGAGTTTTTGCTATTTTTTGCTTTCGTTTCTGCAAGAGTTTTTGCTATTTTTTGCATTCGCAGGGACTCGCTGCTTCGCAGCCGGTCTTGTTTAATTATAGTATCTATGAGCTTACATGTTATTACCTATATAGTAGCGCTACATTTGAAGGTTAGTACTACAGATCTTGTACATGAACCGATGAGAGCAGTTCTAATCACTCAGGTAAAATTCACGATCCTTTGTTACTTTTTTGCGTTAAGAGTTGATATTATTTTCCTTTTTATTTCTCGGCACCAATGATTAAGGGGTTCTTCACTTATAGGTTGGTTCCCACTCGACATTGGAATCTGACCATCCTAACAGGTGAGAATCCCAACGTGATATACAAATGTTTCTTCTTCCACCAAGGTTAATTTAGATGTTTTCTAATCAATTTTTCTTTCTTGTTTTCCCTAGGTAGGGTTTGTAACTTATTTTTAATGATACAATTTCTTCGTATGGGAACTCACGGTCGGCTCCAAAAATACACTTACACATTTCCTTCTCTCCAGGTTCTAATTTTGTGTCGTTTATGTGAGGCTTTCGTTCATATTTCCATTTTTGCGCAATAAAATGCATGTGTCAGCTCCTAGGAAATTTGATGAAGGTTTTTCGTATGTCGTGTGGAATCCTAGAATTTCTAGTTTCAATTTAGGGTTGAACTAACTATTAATGTAATTTTTTCTTTGTTCGATTATGGGTTAATTTTTTTTCTTTTGAATGGACTGTAGGCACAACAATTGTATCTTACTTTAACTTCCAAAATTATTGTAAGATGTATTTAATTATTTGGTCCAAGATTGTTTTTCCATGGCTGCAAGGACTATTCTTTTAAGAGCAAGTAATGATAATTCAGGTTTCTCTGTTGTGAATATTAGGTTTTAAATTTATTCGCAGCTTGATTATTCTTTTAAGTTTTTAAGCACCTGAGAAATTTTGGTTGTATTACATGTAATTTTTTTTAGGTTTATTGCTATTGGCGGCCGACTATATTACAGTCCTAGAATACATTGTGTGCTTTAGTATAACTTTATATTACAGTGTTCTCATAATGCACTTTAGTCTCTTAGAATTAGGTTTTCACTTTCAAGCTTGTAATGTGATCAATTCATATTTTTTAGTGAAATACTTACTTCACGGTTCCCTCCAGTTAATATTACTTGTTAATCTTTTTTTTATATTTTGCAGTGCCCGACAGAGAGCATGTCCCATAGCTCTTGGGACCTTCTCTATGCCCATGGGGTATCCTAATTGACAATTATAATACTAGACATTGGATTGTTCCATGTTGAAACCCTAGGTCTGTCTAGTTGGAACTTAACTAAAGCCATGACTCTGTATTTCTTTCCCATACATTAATGTTATCAGTTCAGGTTGGATAGAGTTACATTGTTACAAGTTTGAGGAGTTTTTCTTCTAACTTGATTGTTTCCTTTTCCCAAGGTTGTCTATAGTCTCATGGCTACCTGAATCCATTCATAAATGTAAACCCTATTTTCACACTTCATTTGGTCAAAGCATGCACATACTTATATGTATGTATTCCAGCTTGAACCCTTATAAGGAAGAATCTTTGTGGCTAAAGTTGGGAAGGAACATTTTTCCTTAAGAATAAGGGCATGAATTGTTTAGAGAATTATTAACAGAGTGTCCCACAACATCTCATACTTCTTAGTATCTATCATATTCACAACAACTCATAATTCATTATTTCTCTATTACATTCCTATTAATTCACTACAACATTTACAATGATTCTCTACAACATTTACAATTGTTCTTTACAACATTTACAATGCTTCATATCTTCGTGAAAAGAGATATAGATACTTATTTGCATTAATCTAGACTTGTCCAAAAACATAGCCAGGAAAATCCCACACCTTCCTTCCAACAAGAATGACAATCACGTCTAGTTCTCCCCCTGAGCACTCTTAACTTTCCAGAACAGTTAGTTCAACAAAGATTTTTTTAGGGTCAGTTCACAAGCATCAAGGTCCAACCCAGCCTATAACTTATAGAATTATGTTTGTACCAGAGTTTTTTCATTGTCTCAATTCCAGCTCAAGAAATACTCCTTAAGCATTGTCCTGCCATACCTTCCCAGCCTCCTGTTCAGTTATTTTCTCTCTCAAGGTGTTTTTCCTCTTCTTCCAAAGAAAAAAAAAGAACCCCTTGTCTTTCCCACTAAGATATTTTATATCTAGGGAAAGAAGAGAGGGTGATAACCGTCATAACTCTCTAGAAGTTTTATATTTTGTTTAGGGTCTTTTCCTACGAATTTCAAGATTTGTTATAATTCCTTATTAACCAAAATAATAAAAATAAACCTTTATCATTGAAGAGTTTACTCGACTTTTCCTCTAAGCCATAATTACTGGAGTCTCATTTAGTGAAAACAAATAACTAACAATAATATCAAATATTACAGTACTTGGGTGTTACAAAGAAAATAGTATTGTATTTTACCCAATATTTCTCACAACTTAGTAAAAAGTGGATGAAAGTAGGCATAAATAATAGATAAAATGTAATAATTACATTTTACCTAATATTTCCCCTATCTCCTCCCCTCACTCCAACTCACTTTCATAGTTAAAGTTATTCATTTATAAACTTACGAGCCTAGATCCATAGCTCCATTTCTATAATACATTATTACACATAAATTTAGAGAATATATTACATATATTTTATTAAAATGATTATCAAAGAAGTCATTTCTATAGCACATTATTACACATATATTTAGACAATATATTACATATATTTTGTTAAAATGATTATCAAAGAAGCCATTAGAACGAGTTTTGTATATTGAACAATCGTGCTTAACCCTATTTTCCTAAAAATACCTTCATGAATCATTGAATAAGGTCTATGAAGCTCTGAATCTTCTACTGATATATACACATTATGTATTCATCTATTTAATGATAGAAACAAAATATCCAAAAATATATAGGGCCACCGAACATATTTATACAAATTCCCAACACGAACATATCCATAAAAATTCTTTAACTTTACAAGCTATATGGATTCAACACCATCATTTGCCACACTTAATTATTTATGTAAATATAACATCAAAATAAGATTAATCTAGACTAGTTTAATTTCCCCCTTAAATAAGTTATATTCCACATGAATACCATGCATTAATACCTTCGGTTCATAATATCATGGGTCATTTTTATTTTTCTTATTATTTATTTTTTATAGGGTTATTTTTATTTGGTTTTTTGTTTTTTGTTATTTTATTTTCACCTACTTAAAATGTTTACATTACATCATGTTACATTACACATCTCTAGCATACTCGGTTGGAATGCACCTCTTGACCCAATAAAAAATAAGTAATTTTATTAAAAAATAAAAAATATTATATTATATTTTAAAATCTAAATATTATATTCAAGTTGTAGAGTCCAAAAACTACCAACATTGAATTGACTATTTTACTTTAATTATTTGTTTATTTTATTTAATTTTAATTTAATTTTTGTGTTTATGTAATTTGATTGAGTCAAAATTTTAAACATGACAGAATAGGACAGGACATTACAACATCTCTACCATACTAGGTTGGAGAGTGCCTCTAGGTACAATTACTTTTTGATATTATAATATAATATTTAATATATCTTTTTTATTGTAATAATATATCATAATATTCAAGTTGGTATTCATTCAATCGGTTTTCTATAATATTCAACGCTTTTTTAGATTTCATTTAAGAATGTTATAAAATTAAATTAAAATAAAATATTAAACAAATTGTTGACATACAATTTTTCCTACATTACATCTAGCGCCTACACATCTCCCCCATGTTGGGTTGTAGAGCCCCTCTCGGCGCAATTACTGGGTTGAAAGCTACTTAACCAAGACAAACATTATCAAAATTTAAAATTCAGTCATATAAATTTAGTTATTTTTAGCCATACCTATTTTTTTGTTAATAAGTTTTTAATTTAATTTAATGTCTAATTTATTTTAAAGTTCATTATAATTCATAATTTATATAGGCAATATTTTAAAATGATATGTATTTGAAAAAATATTTAGGAGAGTGATGTTAGGCTCTAAGATGAAGCTAGGGCTTAAGGCCAGAAGGCCACATGGCCCACAACCCCTCTTCATTGGTTCAATAACCACCCTCTATGAAGCTTACCTCACCATGGAGGAGCTCGTGGATTATTCTCCTAATCCCTTAGAGGGGATCAATATTTGGTGCGACCCTTTGGAGTATCCCTCTAACAAAGGCCACTTTTTGGATCCAGTTGGTTTGTTTCTTCATCCAAGTCAACCCCATAGGCCCTAACATCTCGACACAAATGATGTCCACTCCTCCTTCCATGTCCCACATTCTTCCATGATGAAATTTGGTAGCATTAGATCTATTTTCCCCACCTCCTCTCTCAAGGACAAGTGCCCCCTGCCTTGTTTCATGTCCTCCTCTATTGGTCCTTACATTTTTCTTCTCTCTCTATTGGATTTCTTTGTCACTAGCCCAAAGATAACCATAAACCTCTCCCTCACCATCAACTACCTCACGTTTGGTTATGCTACCTACCAGCCTAGTTTCCTAAGCAATATGATTTTACCAAAAATGATTTGTGAAAGAGAGAAACTTTCCTGTTTGGAGACCATATTAACCCCCGCCCCCTTCAAAATTTCCTCCCAAAAAACTTGCAAATGCATGAAGAGAAAGTTAGATGAGCCTAGACTGGTATTGGGTATGGATGTGTAATGCAACAAAATCAACAGGATGTAGACACAAGTAGTGGTGGGTACGTTTAATAGATGTCTATGGTGGTTATTGGAAAATGGTCTAAACAACATTTTACTCCTTGTATGGGATATACACTTCAATACATGATCAATCTATTTTTATTACGAGCTTATTATTTTTCATCTTTAAACAAAATATGAAATACCAAACATAACAAAAATATTTTAAAAGGATATGAATAGAAAGAAATAATTGCAGATAAACTAAAGGAATACAATGAAATTGATAGTGGAGTTAACCCAATGTGGGCTACATCTTGGGGTCCACTTACAATGGAATTTCTCTTCAATTATTATGAAAAATGACTGAAATTACATAAAATCCTTCAATCTTAATAGTTGGCTCTCAGTTTTGCAACTTTACAAAGCCTCAAAGAACCCCTTGCAAAACAATTTCATTTTTATGATGTCCTAACCTTTCGCAACATGATAAACATTTTATTGTCAAGTGATTGGATGGTTCTCTATCCCCAACCTTTGTATTCTCCGTGAAATCCATAATCCATACCTGTGAAACCCAAAGAAAGATATATCCACACGTGTTGGTAAGCAAGGAATCCAAGATGCAACATGAGTCTCCAAAATATCTCCAAAAGTGCTCCAAAGCATATACATTCCTGAAAAAATCTTCAAAGTGTTCCAATAAGGATATCGATGCCTCTTCCAAGGAATGTGTGGGCTTTTAAAGTATAGTCTTAACCTCCAAAGTTCTCAACTGGTAGGTCTCTTCTAACAATCGTGTAGAAAAAAACTCCCAAGTACTTCATCAATGTTAGATGTTTGGTCACTCAATGTGATGTCCTTAAATTCACAAGAAAAGTTTTTAAAGGAGTAGCCCCATCCAGTTATCTCTATAGGTTAACGTTTGGTCTTCAAATCAAAACACATAGAGCTCTAAAAAGTGGGAAATTTCCAACAACAATTCAAAGGGCACATATTACCCACCAAAAATGAGTAACCGTAAAGGAGATAACTTCTCTCCCATCTTGGACATCCAACCATCCAATAACACTACATATTTCTCAATGTGCCACATCCATCTATCATTTTCATGGGTAATAAATTTCTCACATATGACATTCCTCTCGAATGAAGGTGGGCTACCACTCAACAAGTACTTTAACCATTTAGCAATAAATTTATTTTACTTAATGTTTTGGGCATTATGCCATGGATAAAGGGGTGATATGGATGATTGACTAATATTTAATATAAATGTGTTCTCTCACCTTACCAAGGGGAGTTAGTCTTTAGCCCTAGTCCAGTGGGACCTCCTCTAAGGCCTTACGGTTATAGGAGCGACACTACTTGGGAAACTTGGATTGAAGTAGAATATCCACAACCATTCCATACTTAAAACATTTTACCATTCCCTTGATACAACATTCATCCTTCACGTTAACTGTCACTGACTCATTGTGATTTGGCAACCATACATCCACATCCTTGAGTTAAGGCCGAAAAAGTTTCCCCAAAGTTTGATGTAGCTACAAGAAATATAAAAGCATAATATGACCACAACAAAAGAAAAAGAAAAGTTAAAATGCAAAAGATGGCCAGGACATAATTAGCATGTGGGAAAAATCCTAGCATAGAGCTCTAACCCCCTCATTAGCCATCACTTGGTTCTTGAGTAGTGAATGCTCCATCTCGTCATAAGGAACCCTTGCATGTCTCAACCATGATGAGTGAGAAATTGACTCATCATTAAGGGGTAAATATATGTTTTACCATAAAAAGAAAGCCTAGACACTTAAACTATGCTCCATATCAAAGCATTATCGAAAATAATGTAAAGGTGCACCATAGGGTTGGAAAAAGCAGGTCAAGGAAAGGGGTAATGTATGCCTCCACCATGGTTCCCTCTATTACATATATACACTTAGGATATGGACCTCCATCATTTGGTCCCCTAGCCACGAATTTACCCCCCTTTGTTGCCACCTCTTGTCACTAACACCTATGAATTAAAACACCGACCTTGGAAATGTCACCTCCTTATATGGGTTGGAAGCACTTAATATGGTCGATTACCTATCCACCTCTAGAAAGTTAGGGAACACTTTTATGGGACTTGGTCTAGTTAGATATTTGAAGGTTATCCTCGTTTGAAGTATTACCATGCCCTTATTAATTAAGTATTGTCCACTATGATGCATCTATGGTCATTGTCTCTAATGATTGGTTTCTTTTACTAGAGTTTGAGATGGTTTTTCTAGATGGTTTTGTATATAATTGGAATTTTATGGACACCCTAATTCCCTCAAGTGTTAAAACAATGAGCTCGATTTGCTTGGCATTAAGGATGGTGTACCCAACAAACCTAACATGCCCCTAGGTTGGCCTTAACACTATTTGATGGGGATGCCTTGATCCAAAATTCAATTCGTGATGATCATCCCTAGGATGATTAAGGAGGGCTTGTACTACCTCTTGGAGACTCAATGCTATATAAATAGTGTATCACATTTTCTAGATGAAAACCATGAAGATGAAACAGGGTACTTAGAGCTGGATTTTGGACACATGGAGATGTTTTAAGGCTAAAAGGGAAGAACGTCATGCTTAGAGAGGGATTTTGGCTCAAATGTGTGGGAAATTAGTAGCATATTATTTTTTATTGAGCTATTGGTTTGGCTTGTAACCCACTTACTTCATGTTTAATCATAATCAAACTTGTTATAGGTACGCTGGATTATTTGTGCGATAGACCTGATATAAAAGAAGGATCACTCCATTCTATTTGTTCATCCTCACTTGTGGATTTCAACCTCCTTTAGAGAGCTCAACTTAGCCTTTTTTCTACTCACTAATTTTGGAGATGTGATATTTTTGGATCTATTGCTATTTTTGAGACTAATTTATGTATTAGAGATATCTTTTGGGATTGAAAGAAGGAAATTTCTTGAAAACATTGTGACTATAATTGCATATTTTTAATGTTTTTCATACGTTGAATGTTTGTTATGGTTTTTCTAGTGTACCATGTCTAAATCCATATTTGGAAAATTGTATTTGATCATTTCATGTTAACTTTTACTTTCCTTGAATTCCATAGAAGACCTCCGAGAGAGATTTATTTACTAAATTTCTCCCCTTATAAAAAGATATCTAGGATTTGCAAGTGAAAATTAGAGTTTCCCCTCTTTTTTTTTTTCCAAAGAAAAAATCGAACTTTTTATATACAGAATAAAAAGTTACATAGTATATGCCGGAGCATTCTGTTTGCTGTATGATTTAGAATCATAGAGCTCTGCAAGAAGAACTACATCAGTTATCCACATTAGTTATTTTTCCTAGGTTATCCACATTAGTTATTAAACATAGATAAGCCACACTTTGACAAATACATCATAACTAACCTTTCTCTAACACATATTGAAAATTTCACAAGTTAAGGATAAAACATAAGACTTTCCCATTATCAATGTACCATTCTACCTTAAGCTACATTTTCATTCAAAATGCACACTCTTTTGCTAGTTAGATTATGATCTAACACTACATATCTATCTGGAATTTACACTAACAAAGATGCATTTCTAGCACTTCGCTACAGGGAAATTTAGTTTTTGCTACTTACTTTCCATTGAAATAAATATTATTAAGGTGTATCATTTTGTATTTGAGAATATTATTAAATTTTGTTTCCTAAGATATTTTATCCCAATATTTCAAGTGTACTTTTTACCCATCATGATTCACCCTTGCTCTCTCTATTTCCATCAATTTTGACTATGGGTGAAAAGTTCACTTGAAACATTGGGTTAAAAATCACCTATGTAATGAAAGAACAATGTAAACTTTGAAACGGGAACTATAAACTCAAAATGGGAACTCTGGCCAAAAAACCCCAAAAAACATCAAAAACAATGCTCAAAACGAAAAGTGTGTATACTGGAACGATGTTTTTATTTTTTAGGCGTCAATTTTGAACATGTTTTAAAATTGGCAGTGACTACAAAATTTACTATGAAATTTTCGTGCAAAATATAGCTTCAAAATGAAAGTGATGACACTGGAACAATGATTTTTTTTTTAGGGTCAATTTTCAGTATTTAAAAAAATGCTAATAAAACCAAATTTTTATGTGACCAACAAAGTTGTTTATGCGGGAAAAAACACACTAATGTTTTTGGTAGAATATCATTTTTCTTTCCTAAGTATAAATTTAACATGTTTTCAACCATAACATGCTGGATACAAAGAAAATTGAAATTTTTTCAACTATAAAATAAAAAAACCATGACATTATGAACAAATTACATCACTAAATGCATTCAAAAGTCATTATTTGTATATTGAATAAAACATATTTTATATCTCTAATTTAATATTGCATTGTAGATATTTTAAACAATAAAATTTATCATAACTAAGACATATAATCCAACAACATAAAAATGCCTCATAACTTCTCATTTAACACCATATGGAAAACATTAATTTTATTTGAAGATACGATGCATACATCAGTTATATAAACTGTCTTAAACAATTATTCAAAATCACTCATGTTTTCTGGCACACCATCAGAATTCACATCTTCATATGAGTGACTGGATGCTGACGAAGATGTTTCATATTCTTATCTTTCATCAACTAGTGCCCCATCTGAGTCCACATGCATGCCCAACATTTCAGGTTTCAAAATTCTTCTAGATCTACGACTGGTTTCAGGTGACTCCTATGTCAACACTGTTCCTTCTGGTAACAACCTTTTCAGAATCTCTATCGTCTTGAAGCAAAGAGTTCCTCTCTTTGTTAAATTGAAGTCATAAACAAGTATGCCCACATCCTCCAATTTTAATATGTCTGTGCGGCGGCGATTTACATTTGTACCCTTTCTTTTTCTTTTTCCGCCATTTTTTTTGTCAACTACCATCTCTGGCTTATACACACCATTGAGTGGGTGTGTATTTGTGGCATACCAATGTACTTCAACACTTGTAACATCGTCATTTTTTGTAAAGACCTTTATAACTTTAGCAACCCAAAATGGATAGCCATTGGGATCTCCATCTGCTAGCACTGCAATCATGCAACCCTCCTTAATATCCTGGACTAAACCCCTATAAAGGTCTTCCATGGCTTCACGTTGTGCACGAGATCTTCTGGAACCAATATACATCTTTCTTTCCTCTGCATGTGAAGAATTAATAATACCTTGAGATTGTTGTTGTTCAACAATGTTTACTTCCTCATGTTCATTCGACACATTATGTGGCCAAATAAATGGATTTTTCAAAGGTATATCTTCATTTATTGTTGTCGAAATGATATCACTTTGATTATTGAAAAACGACTCCCACCAAACTGAATCAGCAATGTCAAAGTACTCATATGTATATCTAATACATTTTTTAATTTCTTCCAGGCAATCAGAATAATTTATAGCCCTGTTCTGTCTACGTGCATTCTGAACTTCACCAACTGATTGTAATAACAATATTTTTGATGCAAATATTGGATGATCTGGAATGAACTTCAAAAATTGCAATCCTGATGACGATGCCCATTATGTAGTAGTTGAATACTTCTTGCCCCATATTAGTGTTTTCCCATCAATTTTTTTGATACGAAATTGATGTTGGAAGCTAATGTTATTAATTTGTTCAATGCATTTCCCCTCACCATATGATCCCAGAATAAACCTTCGCATGTCAACAGTTTCTTCCAACACATCAAAAGTAAGCTCTGGCATGTATGATTTCTTAATACATTCAATTAGTGATGGCAAGCTCCCAACTTCCTTCCTCCTCAATGTGACTGAAAAACGACTGAACATCTGATCAATATGGTCATGAGTGTGCCCAACAAGAAGGAAACTAACCTTTACCTTTTGAAAAATTCCCAATTCAACAAGCATGTTTAGATATCCAAAAAAAACCTGATTTTTGTTTTCACGGCAAGTGTTGTCCAATTGTAGATACAAAACTTCAGGAAGATTACCAGACCAATGAGAAATCACATCATGAATTATGGTTATGGTCAGATTTGCATCATTATGAATATTTGGAGTTGTGAAGTACACCCTTGGCAACATTTTCCCATTGAAGACCATACAACCGACCAAGTGAAATTGAATAAAGTTTTCCTCCTGTAAATTTTTGGGTGTGCGAACAAAATGTGGTAAAAGTGTTTTCTTCTGGTCCATACCATCAATTATCAAACCCAAATATTTATTCAGATTATCATAACACTTCTTTCGATGCTTGTACAACTTCTTCCTTTCGTTTGCTTGTTGTTCGCGATGCTCTTGAAGTCGTTTGACAATTAAATCTACACAACATAAAAGAGATTCATTAAGAAATATGTTTTCATAGTTGATGACTATACAATTTTAAAAGTTAAAGTTATGAACGCTTACCTCTTTCTGAGCCTTCACATTTGTCCCTTTTTTATTTAAGAGAAGCACATGTACTACAAATCCCCATCCTTGTCTTCTTAGGAATACGTACATTGTTGAATTCTTTCTTTGATACCTTCAAAAAATATTGATATGTAATAAATTGGCCATGTCCCTCAGCAGCTTCTGCATATTCTTTGTATACGTTGTAGATTTCTCATCTTGAAAAATTATCTGGAATATGTATTGTCTCTCCATTTGGCATACACTCTCCATGCTTTGAAAAGAAATCTTTCATCCATGACATTGCAGTATTTGATAATGGACCAAACTGTCTTTTATGACGTACTTCTAAATAAAATGTGGCATCCTTTTCCAAATTTTCTTGAATTCTTGAGAGACGAAAATTCCCAATCGAATGAAACATTTTGAAACCTTTTCTACAGATAAAAAAAGTCCCAATATGATAATCATAACTTGACAATGTAGATTGCATGCACCCAACTAAATATGAATTTTGCATGCTTTTATTAACTGACAAATATCTCTTCCTGCTTTCTAATGCAAATTTGAAATCCATATGTTTCAAGCAATCTTTTTGGCAACATTCACTTGAAATGAGAGCACTGATAGAACTTCTTCTCGTCAGATATTCTGCTCTACCCCTTGTATAACTAGAACAACTTGCATTGATACGAAAAGGTCTGCTCCTACTCCTTGATACAATGTTTCTTGGCAACATCTCCATCATTTGATCATCATTTGTATAAGGCTTTTCATCATCATTAAGAGGAATGTTATCCACACTATGATCAGCTCTACTTTTCAAATATTGACTTGGAGGATATTCTTCATCTTCCGCTTCTTCAGTGCTACTGTCGTAGTCCTTAGAATTCAGACTGAATGGAAAATTTGACTCGATGTTTAATGGATATTCTTCCTCATATGCATTGCCAGTGCTACTCTCATAGTCCATAGAATTAGGACTACGTTGAAAATGTGACTGTTTACTTATTGA
Organism: Pinus tabuliformis; assembly: GCA_031772625.1. NCBI lineage: Eukaryota > Viridiplantae > Streptophyta > Pinopsida > Pinales > Pinaceae > Pinus > Pinus tabuliformis. Next base: position 750,995,873 of record CM062818.1, read on the forward strand.
AGATGCTACATCCCGTCCTTTGTCACTGCTACCTTTATACTCATTAGAATTAGGACTAAGTGTACCATCATGTCCTTCATCACTGCTGCTCTCATAGTCCTTAGAATTAGGACTAAGAGGATACAATGACACTCCATTCTTTTGAAATTCATCATCACGCTCTTCATAATTATTGCTCTCATAGTCCGCAGAATTAGGACTAAGTGGACACTGTGGTACTCCAATCTTTTGAAATTCATCATCCCACTCTTCATCACTGCTGCTCTCATAGTCCTTAGAATTTGGACTAACTGGACACCGTGACACTCCATACTTTTGAAAATAAACATCATGCTTTTCATCACTATTGCTCTCATAGTCCTTACAATTAGGACTAATTGGACACTTTGACACTCCATACTTTTGAAAATCAACATCATGCTTTTCATCACTGCTACTCTCATAGTCTTCAAAATTAGGACTAATTGGACACCGTGACATTCCATTCTTTTGAAATTTGCCATCATGCACTTCAAAACTGCTGCTCTCATAGTCCTCAGAATTAGGACTAAGTGGACACCGTGACACTCCCTTCTTTTGAACTTCACCATTATGCTCTTCAAAACTGCTGCTCTCATAGTCCTCAGAATTAGGACTAAGTGGACACCATGACACTCCCTTCTTTTGAACTTCACCATTATGCTCTTCAAAACTGCTACTCTCATAGTCCTCGAAATTAGGACTAAGTGGACACCGTGACACTCCATTCTTTTGAACTTCACCATCATGCTCTTCAAAACTGCTGCTCTCATAGTCCTCAGAATTAGGACTAAGTGGACACCGTGACCCTCCATTCTTTTGAACTTCACCATCATACTCTTCAAAACTGCTGCTCTCATAGTCCTCAGAATTAGGACTAAGTGGACATCGTGGCACTCCATTCTTTTGAACTTCACCATCATGCTCTTCATCACTGCGGCTTTCATAGTCCTTAGAAGTAGGACTAAGTGGAATCTGTGACTCTTTATTTATTTGAAATTCTCCATCCCCTCTTTCATCAGCGCTGCTCTCATAGTCCTTAGAATCAGGACTAAGTGGAAGAATTCCCGCTATATTCATCAACATGAATAGAGTTGTTACGTGATGAAGCAGTTGATGGTGTATAAATCGAAACTTCACTATCAGAACAATCCATCCCTTTCAAATAGAAGATGTTGAATGATACAAATGGAGAGTCTCCTAAAGATATTATATAGCTTAAAGAATGAAATTTTCCCTCCAAAAAATTTCGCGAAAATATTTCCCTCCAAAAAGTTTCGCGAAAATATTTCCCTCCAAAAAGTCTGTTAAATTTATTTACCTTTATTACTTTGTTCTACAATTTATTGAAAAATGTAAACTAATTTTTTTTATGAAATCATAATTAAACTTGTACACTACAACTTCTACATTAATTATTATAATAGTTAAACCATATAATATTCGCTTTCTAATACTACAATATTCACTTTATAATATTTTAAAACAAATTATCCCACATTCAAGCCGTTGTAAAACAAATCTATAATATTCACTTTAAAATATTGTAAAACAAATTATCCCATATTAACCGTACAGTAAAACATCTCTCTAACTTCACTTACATATTAAAATTTCATTATCACTATTACTAACATCACATCCAAGCTTTCTGAAAATCATTGAAAGACTCGTGAATTTGTGGAGCAACTAAATTGCTATCAAAAACATATTCAACGAAGAATTCTCGCAATTAAAAGGTAAGTTAATTTTTTTTCCTTGAAAACTTTTATATTAAATTAGTTTAATGAATTTTTATTTTTTTTTAAATTAATAATTTTTCTGAGCCAAAATAACAATTACATCCATCGTGAGCATGGTGGGCCCGGTCAACCTCATTTTCTTAACACCCGTGGGTGCGCCCCACCCCCCTCGCCCACCCGCCTGCCCGGCCCCTCCGGGCGCCCTAACAGCGCCCCCCCTCACCCGCCCGCCCGGCCCCTCCGGGCGCCCTAACAGCCCCCCCCACCCGCCTGCCCGGCCCAGGCCCCCTCACCCGCCCAGCCCACCCACCCCGTCCCCCCTCACCCACCCGCCCAGCCCGGCCCGGCCGCCCTAACCCGCCTGCCCCACCCCTCCGGGCGACCCACCCACACCCCCCTCACCAGCCCGCCCGGCCCGGGCGCCCTCACCCGCCCGCCCAACCCCTCCCGGCGCCCTCACCCGACTGCCCCACCCCTCCGGGCAGCCCACCCACCCCCGGGTGCCCTCACCCACCCCCCCACTCGGCACGGGCGCCCTGACCCGCCCGCCCCACCCACCCGCGGGCGCACTGACCCGCACGCCTGGCCCAAGGGCCCTAACCAGCCCGCCCCACCCACCCACGGGCGCCCTCACCCGCCCGCCCGCCCACCTGCGGGCGTCCTCACCCACCCGCCCGCCCCACTCACCCGCGGGCGCCCTAACCCATCCGCCCGCCCGGCCCGGGTGCCCTCACCCGCCCACCCCACCCACCCCCGGCCGCCCTCACCCACCCGCCCGCCCCACCCACCCCCGGGCACCCTCACCCGCCTACCCGGCCCAGGCACCCTTACCCGCCATCACCCGCCCGCCTCACCTGCCATCGCCCGCCTGCCTCACCCACCCTCTGCCCTCGGCCTCACCCACCCTCCCTTAGCCCCACGAGCGGGGCTTGTGCAGGCGCCACCCGCGCCCCCGCCCGGCAGGCAGGGCGATTTCGGCGCCCTTGTGCAGGCGCCACTCGGACCACTCGCGCCCCCGCCCTGCAGGCAGGGCGATTCTGGCGCCCTTGTGCAGGCGCCACCTGGGGGTGTGGGCGGCCCAGGTGGTGCCTGCACGAGGGAGGGCGAATTGCCCTGTCTGCCGGGCAAGGGTGCGGGCAGCCCGGGTGGTGCCTGCACAAGGGAGGATGCCCTCGTGCAGGCGCCACCTGGGCCGCCCGTGCCCCCGCTCGGCAGGCAGGGCGATTCCCTGCCAGGCGAGGGCGCAGGCGGACCGGGTGGTGCCTGCACGAGGGAGGGTGTCACGCCCCTACACCTGCGGTAGTCATCCAACCACTTATAGCGAGGTGCGGCACCACCGAACGCTTTCTTTTCACCAATACTAACATTCATGGACTACGCCTAATTCACTTGTCCTTACTTAGTTTGTGTTTCATAACCAAGTAAACATGCATTTCTCCTTTATACCAATGAAGCCCATACTCATTCATTATCCATAGCAATTATAAAATACAATAACAATTGCACAGTATAAAGGGGAGGGGCAACTCCCAAACAAGTCTGCCCGACAATATATATTATAAGCAGTCTTTCTTCATAATACAATCGTACAAGTAATGCTTGGCAAACTCCAAGCCAATACTTAGAATATTTTACAACATAGGAAAAATCAACCTTTTACAATAACATGTGCACACCTTGCACAAAGGATGAGTGCCCACCCGGGTCACCAAGACATCCTTGTCAAGTCCAACACAAATCTGCACTTAGAATGACCTTGGGCGCACCTTGCCCAACCAAAACCGGCTCTAAGTGATAACCAAAACCTGCGCCTTCAAGAACTGCGCATGAGCTATGCACATTCTCCTTAAGACTACGCACTTTTCCCTTTTACCCCTTGAGCTATGCGAGTTCCAAGTTCGAATTCGTTGTCTCCAAATGAATCTGCGCATGTGTATTTATATGTGTGTTGGCATGGGAGGTGGCACTCCAGCCGACCCCCTAAACATGACTCAACACACCCCTTAACATCTCTTTACAAGTCGGCCTTGCCTTCGTGCAAGTGGCCTCACGCCAAGGTATAAACCCTCCATCATTTCCACGCATTTTATTCAAGTGTCGTAATCTGTCCAAGTATCGTCGCATCTTTGTCGCATTCCCATGTCGCCTTGCCCGCCCATCGTGCAGCCTTCGCCTGCCCATCGTGTAGCCCGCGCCCACCTCGTGCGCCTGTGCTCGCGCCCACCCGTGCGCCCATCGACCGCCCGTGCACCTGTCGTTCACCGCACCCGACCGCGCTCGCGCTCGGGTAGAACTCGAGGACCTTACATCCTCCTCCACCTGAAATCATTGTCGTCCTCGACAACATACCATCCCGGTAGCCATCCACCAAGATCATCACTATCCATGATGCCAACTCCTCCACATAAGGCAACATCCCTACAACCTATGTAGAACTCCATCTCCATCATGTCTCACCTTAGTGACGAACTGCCACCAAGATAATCCATACCAAGGAATACACCTCTACGGTATGTCCTCCATCAAATATCATCTCGATCCATGATCATCGACTCTTCTGCCACAGTCTCCACTGCACACCTCGTGTCGACCTCATCATGTGTCACCATGTGAACCTCTGTCATGATACTCCAACAAAATGCTAACACATCTCTGCACACTTCATGACCCCATGTCTGAACTAGTTGGGTAGCTAATCCAACTGTCACGCTCAAACCATGAGAGTGAACATCCTCATGCCATCATCAGTTGTTCCTCAAACATCTGCCACATCCTTGACTCATCAAGAATCTATCTCCATAATCCATGCTCAGGTCCATGGAAACTCCATCCATCTGCAACATGTCATGATGCTTGATGCCAAGCCATCCCTGCACCATCGGTCATACCTACTCCATATGTCTAAGGACTCATTGCCATGAGCAGCTAAAAATGAGCCCCATCTTCTTCACTATCTAAGAAGATGTAGAGGGAGTAGAGCCTGAAGGCTCTCCCTCACTAATCAACTCAATCCATCTGTCAGGATCCTCAATATCCATCCTTTATAGATAAGCAACCCGGTCTTCCTTCTGGACATCCAACCTCACATACACCTCCTCCTCATCATCATCATCTTCAACCAACTCTAGCTTTCTTGACAAATCCAAGATGCTATCTGAAAGTGATCTAATGACCAATGACTGATCGGTAAGCTTTGCCTCAACAGTAGACAATTGCTTACTCATGTCTCCCATTATTTTCTCATCCTCCATTTGTATCACTCCCAATTTACAATCAGGCATGGTCACACTAATGGTTGGAACACCAATGGGTACATCTTCCCTTCCATCATAAATGTAGAGCTTCTTCAAATGTGGGACAATCATAGCATCAAATTGTTTCATGAATTCCATCCCCAATACAGCTTCATAGTCATCAATCCGCACTATAGTGAAGTCAACCTTCCCTGTCCATTCACCAAGTGCAGTTTCCACCCTCTCAGCTATACCAAGAATCTCAATAGGAGGAGAATTCACTGTCTTCATTTGTGCCTTTGTTGGTACAAATTTCAGCCCAATTCTTCTCGCAGTATCTTCACCCATGAAGTTGTGAGAAGCCCCACTATCCACCATAGTGAGTACATCAGCACCTCCAACCTTCATTCGAACATGCTCCAATTTTTTCCTCTCAGGATCTCTCCTAGAGACCACCTCCGTAGTAGCAGAAGCACCAAGTATCTGCATCATCCCCACAGAAGCATTTTCATTCCTCATATCAGATTGTGCAATAGCAGCCACCTTTGGTTTAGAAGGACAATTCTTCACTGTGTGTGGTCCAGCACATATCCAACACTTCAAGGCTTTCTTCGTCTTTGAACTATCATCCGATTTCGAAGCATCATCCTTCTTCTTGTCTTTCGGCTTATCGGACTTCTTCTTCCTATCATCAGAAGTCTCATCATAATGTTCTACCAACCTGTCAACAACAGCAAAAGCTTCTTCAAGTGTCCTAATCTTCTGCCTCTTCACTTCATTGCGTGCCCAAGGCTTCAACCCAATAATGAAGTTGAACACCTTGTCCCTCTCCGCCATGTCAGGAAGTTCCAGAGCTGCACTTGCAAACTCCCGCTGATATGCTTGTAGGCTCCCGGTCTGCTTTATGTACTTAATCTTCGTCCTTGCTTCCCATGTCTCATCCCGAGTACTGAAATGAGTCTGCAAAGCCTTCTTCATGTCATCCCACGAAGTAATGTCATCAACACTACCATTGGCAATCCGATCCAACCTCCTTTGCCACCACATCTTAGCATCCTTTGTTAAGAACTGAGCAGCTACCTTGACCTTTGTCTCATTATCAGATAGACCCAACCGTTCCAAGTATTGCTCCATGTCCCACAGAAAGTTGCCAAGAATCTTTGCATTCCTTGTGCCATCATAAGATTCTGGTTCCTTGACCTTCACATGAGGTACTCCTCCACCTGAGTTATGCCTCACGACCTTCTTCAACACCGCGATCTCATCCTTGGCTTCGTCAAGAGTTTTCTTCAAGTTCACAATCTCTGCAAGACCCCGATCCCTTGCTTCTTCAACCTCCTTGACCCTTACTTCAAGTTGTGTACACATAAGATCAGTGTACTCATATTGTGTCCGGAGTTCATCGTGTTGTGTTCGGAGTTCATCGAGCTCTTCCTTCATCTTCGAATTGGCCTCTTGTTCTTTAGCGAACAAGTCCATCTTCTTATCCCAAGAAGTCTCCATATCCTCCATCTTTTCCAACACCTTTTCAATGAACCCAATAGTAGTATCCTTCACAACATGACTAGACCCAGCCTGAGATTCAACTGCCATCTCTAACAGCTTCTTTCTCCTTTGCAATCTAGTTTCGACCATCCAACAGCTTCACCAAGTCACCTGCAATTAGAACCAACCCTTGTTCCACTTGTGTGAAACGGTTTCCTTCACCTGCAAGCACCCTTTCCACTGTCACGAGCAACCCTGCTCAACGGCTTCAAACCTTTCACGAGCAAACCTTGCTCCAACACCAGCTCAAACCGAGCTCTGATACCACATGTCACGCCCCTACACCTGCGGTAGTCTTCCAACCGCTTATAGCGAGGTGCGGCACCACCAAACGCTTTCTTTTCACCAATACTAACATTCATGGACTACGCCTAATTCACTTGTCCTTACTTAGTTTGTGTTTCGCAACCAAGTAAACATGCATTTATCCTTTATATCAATGAAGCCCATACTCATTCATTATCCATAGCAATTATAAAAGACAATAACAATTGCACAGTATAAAGGGGAGGGCCAACTCCCGAACAAGTCTGCCCAACAATATATATTATAAGCAGTCTTTCTTCATAATACAGTCATACAAGTAATGCTTGGCAAACTCCAAGCCAATACTTAGAATATTTTACAACATAGGCAAAATCAGCCTTTTACAATAACATGTGCACACCTTGCACAAAGGATGAGTGCCCACCCAGGTCACCAAGACATCCTTGTCAAGTCCAACACAAATCTGCACTTAGAATGACCTTGGGCGCACCTCGCCCAACCCACAACCGGCTCCAAGTGATAACCAAAACCTGCGCCTTCAAGAACTGCGCATGAGCTATGCGCATTCTCCTTAAGACTGCGCACCTTTCCCTTTTACCCCTTGAGCTATGCGAGTTCCAAGTTCGAATTCGTTGTCTCCAAATGAATCTGTGCATGTGTATTTATATGTGTGTTGGCATGTGAGGTGGCACTCCAGCCGACCCCTTAAACATGACTCAACACACCCCTTAACATCTCTTTACAAGTCGGCCTTGCCTTCGTCCAAGTCGCCTCACGCCAAGGTATAAACCCTCCATCATTTCCACGCATTTTATTCAAGTGTCGTAAATCTGTCCAAGTATCTTCGCATCTTTGTCGCATTCCCGTGTTGCCTTGCCCACCCGTCGTGCAGCCTTCGCTCGCCCGTCGTGCAGCCCGTGCGCACCTCATGCACCCGCACCCGCCCGTCCGCCCGTCGACCGCTCGTGCACTCGTCGTTCACCGTGCCCGACCGCGCCCGTGCTCGAGTAGAACTCGAGGACCTTACAGAGGGTGCCCTTGTGCAGGCACCACCCGAGCCGCCCGCGCCCTTGCTCGGCAGGCAGGGCGATTCCCGGAATCGCCCTGCACGAGGGAGGGCGCCCTCGTGTAGGCGCCACCAGGGCCGCCCGCGCCCTCGCCCGCAGGCAGGGCGATTCCCGGAATCACCCTGCCTGTCGGGCGAGGGCGCGGGCGGCCCGGGTGGCGCTTGCACGAGGGAGGGTGCCCTTGTGTAGGCGCTACCTGGGCCACCCGCGCCCCTGCCCGGCAGGCAGGGCGATTCTGGGAATCGCCCTGCCTGTCGGGCAAGGGCGCAGGCGGCCCGTGTGGCGCCTACACGAGGGAGGGTGTAAGGTCCTCGAGTTCTACCCGAGCGTGGGCATGGTTGGGCGCCGGGCAAGTCGATAGGCGCGCGGTGAACGACGGGCGCACGGGCGGGCGACGGCGCGCGGGTGGGCGCGCAGGCGGGCGCGGGTGCACGGATGGGCACGGGCTGCACGATGGGCGGGTGCGGTCTACACGACGGGCGGGCGATGCGACACGGAAGTGCGACGATGGAGCGACGAACGGTGCGACAAAAAGAGAAACGACGGGATTAATGCGAAGGTTTATACACGATATAGGAGCGCCGTGTAAAGGAGTTGGGCCGACCCATGAATGGGGGTGAGGCCGACTTATGAAGGGCGTGCAGACATGCGGTTGGGGGTCGGCTGGGCAAGCCACCGCCCACACAAGCATGCGTATATATTGTAAGGCGTTTGGAGTTCAAACGCATCATTCGACTTGGCATCATTCAACAAGTGCGCAGATTTCTAAAGGCGCAGGGGTAAACAAGTGTAGAGCGCATAGCTCATGCGCTTGTGTTGTATGCGCACAAGGGAAGTTGCACTTGGAGGTTGGGTGAAGGCGTGGGCAAGGTGTGCCCAGTGTTCGGTCGAAAGTGTAGTTTTGTGTAGGACTTGGCAAGGATGTCTTGGTGACCCGGGTGGGCACTCATCCTTTGTGCAAGAGGTGCACAAGATTGTAAAAGGCAGGGTTGCCTCCGATTGTAAAAATTGGCTAAGTATGAGACTTGGTTTGGCCAAGACATACTTGTACATTGTAAATTGATATTCTTAATATATTGCCGGGCAGACTCATATTACAGGGAGTTGCCCCTCCCTTTATACTGTTGCAATTGTTGTCTCTTTTATAATTGCTGAATGATAATGAATGAGTATGGGTGTTCATTGGTATAAAGGATAAATGCATTTTTACTTGGTTGCGAAACACAAGCTAAGTAATGTTAAAGTGAAGTAGGCGTAGTCCATGAATGTTAGTATTGGTGAAAAGAAAGCATTTGGTGGTGCCGCACCTTGCTACAAGCGGTTGGAAGACTACCGCAGGTGTAGGGGCGTGATAGAGGGTGCCCTCATGCAGGTGCCACCCGGGCCCCCCGCGCCCCCGCCTGGCAGGCAGGGAGATTCCGGGAATCGCCCTGCCTACCGGGCGAGGGCACGGGCGGCCTGGGTGGCGCCTACACGAGGGAGGGCGCCCTCGTGTAGGTGCCACCCGGGCAGCCTGCGCCCTCACCCGGCAGGCAGGGTGATTCCCGGAATCGCCCTGCATGCTGGGCGCGGGCGCGGGCGGCCCGGGTGGTGCCTGCACGAGGGAGGGCACCCTCGTGCAGGCGCCACTCGGGCCGCCGCGCCCTCGCCCAGTAGGCAGGGCGATTCCCTGAATCGCCCTGCCTGCCGAGCGAGGGCGCGGGCAGCCCGGGTGGCACCTGCATGAGGGCGCCTGAGCGGAGGGAGGTTCGGGTGAGGCGAGCAGGTGGGTGAGGGCGTTGGGTGGGGGGGCGGGTGAGGGCGCTCGAAGGGTTGGGGCGGGCGGGCGGGCGAGGGCGCCCGAATGGGTGGGGCGGGCGAGGGCGCCCGAAGGGGTGGGGCGGGCGGGTGAGGGGTGGGAGAGTTGGGGGTTGGGCCGGGGCGCCCGGGCGGTGGGGCGGGTGAGGGCGCCCGGGCCGCCGGGGTGGGGGGGTTGGGATGCTTGGGGGGGGTGAGTGGGTGAGGGCACCTGTGCCATGCCGGGGGGGGGGGGGGGGGGGTGGGTGAGGGCACCCGAGCAAAATGTTTTATTCGTGATTTACTTTTTTACACTGGAATGTTAATGCATGTCCTTTTGGAATATGAGGGGCGGTGGGTGGGGCGATTGTTGATTAAAATTTATGATATATTTTCGTTGTTAATTTAAGTTAATATGTTTTTATTATTTACTGATTTATGTGTTTCTATTTTTCAGGAAAATGGCATCAAAGAGAATTTCAGTGAATCTTTCTGGACCAAAGACTCATAAAGGTGGATCTAAAAGAAACATTGGTGAACGAACTCCACCTGAGCTCATGACTACAAATCTTTCAAGTTCCTCAAGTGATAAGAAGATGATTTCAGACTGGAAGAATTCGAAAGAGGTGAAATTTCCATCAAGAATGTGGTATGTGAAAGAAAGAGAAAGCGCAAATGTGAATATATATCTATATATCGATATACCGAATGATAATGGAATTTTTGAGGTGATGGGAAGATTCGTAGATATGTGTTCGGTACCAGACACTGAAGTTGTTTACGTACTTACAAAAGCTCCCAAGTCACATGAAAGGGTTAAATACAAACTATCATATTCATTGTATGACACAAGAGAGGTATCTACAAAGTTGTGTAGTCAAATCGTAAATGAGATGACACAAAACATCGTAAGTATTGTTATTTATATTTGTATTTTGTATTTTGTTTGGCAGAATTTCATTGAAAGTTGTTCAATTAGGTTGGGAGGCATTCATTTCATTGAGAATGATATCATGAAAGTTGTCAGCAGTTTTTACTCAGTGTCAGAAGAAGATATGGAAAATAGGCAAAATGAAGTAATTGATAATGCTACAAAACTACATCCAAAGAATCAGAAAAAAAGGTCTCTGGTGGATAAATCTAGCAAGGGTAAACAAGTTACTTTTGAGAACGATGAAGTTGAAATTGACAATGAAACATATGTTGTCATTACTGAAGATGACATTGGAACTGGGAAGAGCCATAAAAATACAAAAGTAACAATGCCCAAGAATAACTTTGGTGGGAATGTTATGACCAAGAAAAGTAAAGTTGATGAGTTTGTAGCAGTCATTACGAGCAGTCAAGAACCTAGTGAAACTTCAAAAGAAAGCAGAGAAATCATTACACCAGGAGTTGATTTAGAAGATGGCATTATCAAAACAAAATAGAATGTCATTCGAGAGAATTTAACAAAGAGAAACTTAATTGATGGTGGTCGCACATTTCAGCTTAATGTCAGGAAAACCTATAAAGCAAGTGAAGGAAAATGTCAATATCAAGTTAGAAAGCCACATCATATGCATGTTCACAACTTGAAGACATTGATGAGGTACAATCTGTATGCTCATGTGGTTAGTTATGTGCTTCTTGTTGATCCACTTCAAGTTCCCAACAAAGAAGCATTTGATAAGTCAAAATGTTTTGAATACAATTATTATGTGCTTGGGGGGAACCATTCTGTAGAAGCTCAAAGACAATTGATGGAGGAATATCCTAATAACCCACGTTTTGAAACAATGAAATGTATCATTTACGCTGGTTTATCTGATACATAAGCAAAGTTAGTGGCATGGGATCATAATTCAGATAATGAATATAGGATTTCTATGACTTTCATCCAAAGGGTTAGATTTATTCATAGTGAATTTGAAGAAAAATGTGGTGGGGATAGGACAAAAGTTACTGCAGATTTCCGAAAGGAATGTTGTATGGAAATAGGATATCAAATTGAAGAGAAAACCAATTCAAAAGGTGGAAAAGGCAGCAAACATAGTGATTTATTCAGAGGTGTTGATAACATTTTCCAATTGGCATTTAGAACTGGAGATGTTTGGAGGTTGATTGATGAGATTTTTAGCATGTGGGAAGACATTGCCATTAAAAACCAGAAGGTCAAAAAGTCTAAGCCATTCATATGTGGCAACAGTAAATTAGCTCCTGAAATGAAGCATCTTCCAGACGATATGACTATCACACCTTGGAGGGCGATGCAAGGAGTGAAAGATGAAAAAATTGTCAAAACAATATTATCTCGTGTGAGGTCAGTGGAATTATCATTGGAGGAAATGTCTGAAGAATTTCAAAAGTAAGTTTCTTGAAATATTTTTATTTATTTCTAGATTATAATTATATTTTAAATAAAACATGTTGTTCTTGGTAGTATTTGTTATACATATCATTATATTAACTTTTTGTTACTTTATCTATGCAGTCACAAATTTTACATGAAAATTCAAGAACAAATGGTTAGATTGTTGAATGAAGATAGTTGGGATGATGTCGTACGCAACTATCCAGATTCAAGTTCTACATCAACATTAAAAGCTTTTTATCTTGCATTTAAAAAGGTATCTTGATTTATACATTCATTTTTATTCACCTGTGTACTATTTTTAATTTATAACTTACACATATATTTGTTTATTTTATAAAAGATGAAGAAGGATGATAATGGAGTGCCAGATAGTTTCAAAACCTTTATTGAAAAACTAAAGATCGAAAGACTGAGGAAGCAACGTATTAAGGATATTCAACTTGATCCAACTCTTAATCATTTCATTTGGAATGGGCTAGACACTATTCAATATCAAGTAATACAAGGCGACTGTGAAGACATTGCTAAACTCATACCTAAAAGGGATTATGCCCTAGTCATTGCAGATATTCCCCATGGTTTCAATATTCCAAACATTGACTATGATAGTGACCCTTATACTTATCAAGCTTTTAGTAAAGTGGTTGCGAGATTTGTAGAAGTCACGTCATCACCATTATGGAGATTTGTGACATTTCATTCAGACACACAATTGGCAATGATATTGTCAAGCTTCAAGGGGAAAACAAATTCAAGGATGCAGCTTACATGGTAAGACGTTTAAAATGTATATTTGATTAATGTTGAAAAATTTATTTATGTTCAAGTTAATTTAACTTTTACTATTTCATGTTACAGGGAAAAGTCAAATCTTCTTCACAATGAAGATCAACAATTTATAAATGATTGTGAGTTCATTCATATTGATAGTTGGGCAAAAGATGATAGCCATATGTCTATGATTTTTAATCGGGTAGACCGAAAAAGTCATAGCCAAATACTGAGTTATGATGCTGTTGTGAGAAAACTAACATATGAAGACAAAGAAGCAAAAGGAGAGATAGTTAACATTTATCAAAAACCACAATTATTGATTAACTATCTTATACACATTTGTTCAAATGAAGGAGATTGGGTTTTGGATCTATTTTCTGGCTCAGGTAAGTTTTATTATATGGAATTGAATTTCAATATGTTATTTTTTTAATTAATATGTCATTGTACTAATTTAGTTCATTATTTCTTTTGTGCTTGATAATTAGGTACAACACTAGCATGTTGCCTTCAAAAAGGAAGAAATTGCATTGCAATTGAAAAAGATCCAGTACAATGCAATTTCATTCAACAAAGAATTAATGCTCTTCAATTTCTTCCAGATGCAATGCAAGAAATTGGGTTGAAGAAATGGGACTTTAGTGAATCACGTGCGGCAAAAAAGGAAAAGGAAACCCAACCACCATTACATGGAATGTTTGGAAGGACATACATTGGGAGTTTCGCAGACATCAAAGACCCATTAGAAGAGGAAAATGAGCAAAATGAAACAGAAAATATTGTGGAAGAGGACAATGATGAAACTCTAGAGGACGAAGAGTTTGGATTATGTGACATTTTTGATTAAATTTAAGTTATGCTTGTAAATCAAGCTTTTCAATGTTTTGACTTTGACATTTTATGAGAAGAATAAACACTCAATTAGGGTTGTTATACGTTCAATATTGGTAATATGTGATTCTTGCATTGATTTTTAAGTTAATCATTATTTTTTGAAAAAAAAATGATTTTTATTATTTTTTTGACATGAAATTCATAGAAAAAGCTATTATTTAACCATTTTTAGTTAAAATTATCGTATAAAAATTGTGATTTTGACATGTCAATTCTAACAAAAAATTATCAAAACGTGTAGTTTTTTAGTTATATTTATGTTAAAAATTGTTATTTTTATGTCCATTGTTAAAACATATTGTTTTTTAGAAACAATTATTTCATGTGGATTGAAAAATTAATTAAAGATGTATAAATATGTAGAATATCGAAAAGTCTAAATATCGACCTTCTAATTTAAAAATGCAAAACAGTAAAAACCTCACGAAAAAATAAATAAATAAATAAATAAATAAATAAAATAAAATAAAATAAAATTATAATTATAATAAAAAACAAGAAAATGTGAAGAAAACGACCACTTCAAAAATTATCAAATTTACTAAATAATTATTTACATTTTATACATTAAAAAATTTAAAGCCAAAAAACAAGGCTTTTAAAAAAGGAGTGTGATGCAGAATGCTCACTTTTTTAAATCAGCATGAAAATCACTACCATTCTAAAACGTGATGTACATAAAAAAAAACTAAAGTGCCAAAAACTATGCTCTAAAAAAAACATGTGTGTTCTGCATCACCCCTTTTCAAAATCAGGTCACTTTTTTGCTATCTCTACGAAACGGGTAACAGTATCAGTTCCCGTTTCAAAGTTTACATTGTTAAAGCCAAAAATCATGTAAACAATATAATTCTAGTTAACACCCTTTCAATATTTAATAATTGTATGTAACTTTATAGTTTATTATACACGATATTAATGGTTTCCTTGTTGAAGATTTCAATTTACTCTTTTGGAAAAGGATACTTACACTTGTGGAATAGATTTGGATTTCTATCCTTGATCTAAATGTGACCAAACATGATTTGAAACAAATCCAAAGCAAGCAATGAATTTTTAAGAACACTTATTAAACCCAAATAGTTGAAAAAACTTGTTAATTTATGAAGATTTTCGGAAAAAATCACATTGACCAAACATTGGAAATGTGATTTTAACAAGTTATGGATCACAGAAGCTCGAATTCAAGTTGACAAAACTATTGAAAAAACAATATGAGTGAAAAACACAAGAAGTTAAAAAAATGAGGAATGTTGTCGAAAAAAAGATAAAATAGGAGAGAAGAACATTGACGAATGGGAAATGAAGGGGCAAGGATGCTTGGCCTTTTATCCACCCGAACAATTTATATATATTCTACAAATTTGACTTAGAAAGGATCTTTGGTAGAGTGTAATAGGATGTGGAGGAAAATCCTAGCTAAGCAAATTGCTAAATGGCCTAGAGTGTCATGAGATTACATTATAACCCTACAATTATCAATAATAAAAACTGAGCATTGCCATTTGAATAAGGTTTCTCATTTGGGCTTCTAGGGTAAAATATTTGTTGTCCATTTTGATCAATGGCTATGTATGTTTTTTGGATTATTTCTTATACATTTTGATGATTCCTTGTGGATTAATCAATTCATTGTTATATCAAATTAGCTGGGAATTTTAATTCATAGTGTGTCTGGCCAAATGTTGTTAGAAGATGTCTTTCTTTCCTATATTCACACATAGGTTAATATATGGGATGTTGAATCCAAAAAATCACAATGAATCCATTCAACCAATCAATCCCTTACTCAATGTCTCCACATGTTTGATTAATGGAATCATAGGATTTGAACTATGTAATTTACATATACAACATCATTGTGTCTTTTTAAATATTAGTTTATGCTTCAAATCATTTCTTCTCAAATGCTTGGTTAATTTCAACAACTACAAGATTTAGAGAATCCATCCAATTGCATAAATAAGTGGTCTTGGTAGAAAAGTTATTACCATAATTTCCTTTCCCCAACCTAGTTAATACTTTACATTCCTTGTATTTAGTAGTTAATTTGCACACAATACATTGGGTACATTGAGAAAATGTGGGATCAACTTGGAATTCACCATTGTTGAGTTTCTTGGGAAAATAACTCAGACACTCTTCTATTCTAGAATATTCCATCCATTGTTCCTATAGTCTCTACAAAAATAAAGATAAGGGATGGTAAAACCTAGAGCAACAATATAAAAAAACCAGTATATGAAATTCCTTTCTTGTCTCTTCCTATGTGTTACCTCCCCAACTCACACTTAAATGATAAAATCCCTAATGAAAAAGGTGTAACCCAAGAGGGGAACTAATAGGATGGTCACCAATGTCACCTAAGTAACATTTCCTCCCACTTTAGGTTGGTTCTTCTCCAAATCAAGTAAGGGTATCCTAAGTAGTAGGATTGTTGAAGCTATAATTAATTAAGCTCAAAGGTGATATCTCTAGTAAACCAATTTTTATGGCTTTTAGAAGTAAATAGTAATGGAGGGATCGAGAGATTGGTGCCAATCCACCAAGGTAAAATGAAGTCAAGAGTTTAATCTAAGACAATACACTCATCATAGGGTAAGACTACAAGGGTTACATAGGAATACACAAGAAGAACTTAATATTGCTTGAAATGGAAGTGAAGAAATAATATCAGGGCCATGAAAGTTCCACATCAAAACCATTCTCTGCACAATGGAGTATTCATTCTAGCACCCACACAACAGGATGCTATATACAAGAAAATACCATCTAAGACAAAAAATAATTTAAGAGATAAACTTCTCACATGGAGCCCTTATGATGAGGTAGAAACACCATTCTCTCTTGGTCCTACAAAGCAAGTTTCTGAAATATCTACTAGATAAGCAATCACTAAAGGAACTAGAACAAGAAGCCACAATTTATAGTAGAAAACCCTTACACTTCACAAATTCTTCAAGAGAAATGTATCCATTAAGCTCAAAGGAGGGGAAACTCCAAAATACCAACCATGAGAAACAATGAAGAGAGAAAAACCCTATATAGGTTTGAGGTCCATCTTCATGTACAATAGAAAAATAATATCCAAGGTCAAAATCCTACATCTAGATTAGGGAGGAGTAAAGAAACAACTTCATCCAACAACTAGCTAACAGGAAATAAAATTAGTGTTGTAGTTATCATGATAATATCGCCAAAACCAACCTTAGAGATAATATTGGTAGTGAATATCATGATAATTTCCCCTTTTAAAATTAGCATGATAATTTTAATATATCACAATAATTTAGGTAATTATCACCTTATCTTCATCATTCATCACCTAAAAAAACAAATTTGTGGTCATTTAATGTAGTATACCTAGGGGGGATAGTATGGGGTGAGGGAGGTACCCAAGGGAATAATGTAATAATGGGATGGGCCATAGTAATAAATAAAGTGGTTAACCACTTTATTACATTATTACATTATTCCCTTGGGTACCTCTCTCTACCCCATACTATCCCCCCTAGGCCTACTACATTTAACTCTCATTTTTTAAAAGTGGGTTAGGGGATTGATCTTTATGGATATTGTGACTATTTTCCATCAATCAAGCATAGGGAAATATTTTGTTTTCATTTCCCATGATTCATCTTATGAGATACATACCCTGGTATTTAATGGTAATATTAAATTATTAAAGTAAAATTATGAAAATGAAAATGAAAGGAGAATACCTTAATTTTTTCAAGGTGTTTGAGAGTAGTTCCAATCACATTATATTTTGTATGGAGAACTAAAATTTTAGATCCCGTTTAAAATTCAATAGACTTAACAATTTTTAGGATTTCAGGATTGATAGGATTGCAAAATTTCTATTGCATTTGATAATGTATGAGGGTATGGAACTAACATTTAATCAAGAGTACCAAACCCTCTAAGTACCTTGATGTTAGTTCCATTGATTTTTTAATTCCTCTATCATGACCCCAATAAAAATGCACCCTTCACTAAAAAATAAATTAGTAATTATGCATGTTGAGTTTTTTCTATCTTATATTAATGCTTATAGGTCAATATTGATGAGGAGGATCCCAATATAAGCAATGATTTTGATGTTATGTAGCTATTTATTGCAGCATGTTTTTTCTTGGATTCTAGAGGTCATTTATAGCCTCTTTGTTGATGTATTTTGATTCAAATATGGATTGAAATCGATGTTATTTTGGTTATATGCACCCTTACCAAAAACCTACATGAATGACCAAATAATTCACTCATCAGTTTGTATCGGAATATGTAGAGTTTCGATCCACCATTCCAGAATAAAGTAATCTAGGTTATGAATAAATGATCCATTGACAGAATTATCATGATTGGATAGAATCACTAATAAACGATGAACCTAAGATATCTATTTCTATTGTGAATGGACGAATTATATCGACACAATACACTATTGTCAATCCAGAATAAGAGAAAAATTAATTGTTGGATTGGTGCTATATTGGGACGAGATGTTAGACGTATCGATAGAAAATCCTAGGCTTATTTGTAACAATAGAACGATTCAAATATTCGTCATCTTTGTATGGAATCACGTGGAAACGAGATTTACATGAGAAACTTTGCATATTTGTGTATAATGATTTTGATTCATATGGATGCACATGCATTATATGTTCTTTTCAATATTCGAATATTTTATGTATTTTTTGGTTGACCAATATTTTGATCTAATTCTAATAAAATTGTTAAGGGTGTTGTGAATAATATCCATCAAACAAACATGGGGAAATCCATTGTTTTCATTGCCATGATTCATCTTATAAGATACACTTATTTTTGTTTTGATGTGATTTTGTATCATTTTGGTATATCTTATGACTCAAGACAAATATCATATTTTAGTATTGATATTTAATGTACCACTTAACATCTTATATATCAATTTTAATTTCATATTTATGTAGCAATATGTTTTTTTGATGTTGATGTTGCTTTAGAAGTTAAAATTTGAAGAAAAAAAATGTATTTTTTTTTTTTAGTTTCCTGGTATTTTCCAATATTTTTCACGATAACCCAACCAAATAAATCCATGAAGGTGGTATGTCTCCAACAAATAAGGAATGAGACCATGGGATACTCCAACATCCTCCATAAGATCCTCCAAGAGAATTCACTCCATCAATTCTTCTAAAATATATGTGTAAATGACAACCTCCAAGTGGCACATGATACTCAGAATGGTTCCTTGAAATAGTTTGAAACATCATCACACCATCAATTTTTATTAGAATTTCTATTATGACAACAATTTAAAAATCCCGCAGTCACTTTGCATCTAATGGAATTGATTTAGTGGAAATGTGGGCACTCTCTCAAAAGATAACTACTCCTAAAGTGGGGACATCCTTAAAATTATGCAATGAAATCCTATATGTAGGGCTTGAAACCTCTAATTTCTCCTCCCATGTGGATGTATATCTCTTCAAGGTGAAATATCCTATTCAAACCATGCAAAGACCAAACAACAATCATCATCCAATCTATGCATGTAAAGATGTGAAAAGAGTCATCAATAGGTGGAGTGCACCAATAATGACTATCACATACCCCTACAAATTTTATCCTCGCCACACTTTCCAAACCTTGATTTTCATCTCTTATACATTTTATCAAACACTTTACATGTAAATATTTCTTCAAATACTTTGTATACATCCAATTAAGTAGTTTTTTCCTTTTAGACATTTTGTCAAACATTTTGTATGAAATCAAATAAGTTATATATGTCTTCAAATGCTTTGCATGCAAATATACATAGATCCACTACAATACTATTATCATACAACAATGTTAACATACAACAATACTATCCCCATCCACAAAAAAAACATTTTCGTTGGGGCATTTCATCAAGCAATTAGTATGCAATGAATCAGTAAATCATTTAGGCATTTCTTCAAACACTTTCCATGAAAACTAATATAACAACTTCCTTAGTGCATATCTCCTAAATTATAGTAGTCCAAGTTATAAAAATGAAATCAGATGATCTACCTCACTATGGTATAAGTTTCAGCCTCTAGAACCTCCCAAATTAAAAGTTATAGCAGAAATTCCAACATGACTTGTTCGATGCATGATTTTAAGGGAATCCAGGAAGCTCGACTTCCACTAATCACATCTTATAAAATATTATGAGCCAAGATGTAAAATTTGGATAAGAAAATCAATGATATTTCCCTTGACTATGTTCCAATTTTCAGCTTCTGAATCCTCCCAAAAGAAAAGTTATAGTAAAAATTCCAACATGACCTATTTAAAGATACATTTAGGAAGTCCAACTTCCTCTAATCATGTTTCCTAAAATTTTGCAACCCAAGATCTGAAAATTGGATCAAAGGATTGGTGGGGCTTCCCCTCACTATGATCCAAGTTTTAGCTTTTAAAAACTTCCAAAAGAAAAGTTATAGCAGAAATACCAACATCATTTATTTAAGGATGCATTTAGGAATCCCGTCTTCCTCAACTAGTTCTTTTACAAAATTTAATACATAAAAAAGCTACAACCATGATAAATTTGTTGAAGGGAAAATGCATGTACGTATAAACTTGCTGAAAAGAACAATTAAATAATCATGTATAAGAGATACTTGTCTTGAGTCAAATATTTTGCAATATGGAACTGTGAAAGGGTGAGCCACTCTACACCCAACCATAGGCTCAACTAAGTTGCAGTATTTCTCATAGTTGACCACCACCGAGCGATATCTTGATGCCTTGAGAGAAAAAATAATTCAGGGATTTAGCACACATTTTTTAGATCAAATTTAACATGAAAAGTGAAGGTCATTATCCTCCACATGCTGGAAAGAATCTCAGTGTTTAGCCTTTCCATTGCTTGACTAGACCCTTAAAAATTCACAAATGACAATGTAGGTCAACACAACAAAGGGGAGTCCTTCTCTAATCTTTGTAATCCCTCGTCCCTCCCTTCTTCAGTGTTCTCTATGCCACACACAAACTAGACAACTCCCAATCCTCAGAGTCATCCAGTCCAAGGATAAAACACTACAACACATTCATTTCCTGTTAGATAAATTGCCACTCATAGCCTTTAGCCAATCATAACGTCTGAACCTCTCTAGGTTTTGTCACCAATCATTTTTCCGATTTGAATTTTCTAAGTGATAAAGATGTATGAGAGAGTAATAGAAGAGAGAAAAACTAAAAGCTTAAGAACCAAAAAGAAGAACCCCTTGATTGCTCCTCCCTCTTATTTTTATAGTCACACCTTAACCCTTCATCTTCTCAACCTTTAGCTTCTTAGGAAGTCTAATCATCAAATCAAAGGGAAATGTTCACCCAAGGTATATTTTTCCTCTTAATTCAAGTGCCCCCCCTTCCCAAGGCATCATAATATGTTGGTTGTCCCCTTTCTTCAACTCTAGAATTTTTATTGATAAAAATAAACATTACGTCATATAATAGAGTTTGACATCATAACACCAATGTTGGTACCCTAGAATTATATGTGCTTCATTACATTAAAAAAAATTGGGTAATAAAAGGGGTGTTACAATCCCCTCCCCCTTTAAGGAACATCATCCTTGGTGTTCTACTATTTGTAGGACCATTCTATGTAGAAGAAGGAATATGCCACTTTATTAACATCAACATTTTCCATGTCTTTAGTTGCCACTTCAATCGATGTACCTCCTGACATTCCAACAAATTCTTACATGGTTATCCATTACTTCACAAGGATTCCACAAGGAACAAGTTCAACTCATTGTTTTCTTAGACACATCCAATGCATTCATGATCCCAATGAGTATGTACCTAAGTATTTGAAAACCAATTTATTTAGGTCTCCCCTTCCTTGTAATTGCATACCTTCCAAGTTTAGGCATCCCCTTCTCTACCTCCCCAATCCCTTAGGCAATCCATTGCTTGGCAAGGCTTCCCTGTTGTTTAGGCCTCAACACATCCCCTATAAAAATTTTGCTAATATCACTTTTGGATTGCTTTAGCTTGCATTGTTTGAGTAATTTTAGCCTTCATTGGTTTTCATTTTTTATTGCTCCACTACCTCTGCCTCTCTAAGAGCTTTCCAATAATATAAATTACTCGATTTTGATTCCTAGTTTGAAAATTATGATTCTTTGAAGTCAAATTGTTTAGTTTGGTGACTAGACCTAATAATATGGTAACTCGTTAATATGTCCACCTCCTTTTCACTTAAAATTCCATGTGACATTCCCATAACCCATGTCAACACAAAAACATGTATATAATATTAATGTAAAATAAATCAAAAATATTAATGAAATTTATCAATTATATTTTAAATAAAATATAACATAGAAATATATTAAAACTAAAAAATAAAATAACAAAACATAAAATGTATATAACTATTGGTTTATGTTTTTTATAAAATTTAGGTTTTAATTATTTTTAATGTTATAGACATAAAACAAAAATAAAATTAAGAAAACACACATATATGCATGTGAAAAGTATACCAAAAAACCAAAAAAAAATATCCAACTGGATTTTCATATATCTACCTGCATCTTTAGTGACTTAATTTTACTAATTGTGGCAGAGTTAGGGCCTGAAATAAGCAATGACAACTTTGGTGGATACTAACCAAATAAATGTGTAAAGGTCCCTATAGTTATAAGCACCTTTGTTCCAAGTGTTTTAAGTTTTAAGAATTTATTTCCATGATCAAATATTTATATGGATTGGATTGTTCTAAGCGTATCACGCTTTAGGAATTTATTTCCACGATCTAATATTTATATGGATCAGATCCATTACAAGGATTTTCATTGTATTTTTCTTACAACCCTGACGTTGTATAAGGTTGGATAAGATCTTTATAGTGAATGAGCTCATTTAGAATAATTTAGGAATTGATTTTTTAACACATTTTGATGTTATGAGAAGGAATATTGTAATTTTAACCCAAAATTTAAAAAATTTCAAAAAATGGTTTAGACCTAATAAAATTATATTTTTAAAATATTTATATTATATAATATATTTGTTTTAAATATATGAAAAGCTTTTAGAATTCAATTTTATATTAGATTTTATCTATAAATTTTGTAAATTTAATAAATATGATTTAAAATGGAATGAAAAAATAGTATAGAAAAATTAATATTTTCCATTTAATCCAATATATTTATAGTGACACTTTATTTTCTATAAATATAAACAGTAGTATTCTACTTTTTGGATGTTATGAAACCAACGCACAAAAAGGTAGAAAAGATAGATCAACACCTTAGAATTCAGCCTCTTTGAGGGGGCAACCTCCTTTACATTACACAAATGAATGATTCTTTGATGATTCAAATGACAAAATCTCCTTTCTATATATAGGAGTCTAAGGAGTCACAATATAACCCAGCCGACCTAACAATAATAATATAAAGGCACAAAAATAACAATAGAGGGATTCTATGGGGCACAATAATAACAATATGGGGACAATAGGGGCACAACAATATTAATAAGGGATACAACTACAATAGTAATGGGGTGATCACTAGTATTGCAGGGACCTAACATGCCCCTCTCCTTAAAAAAAAGTGTTGTTCTCAACGCTTGAATAGTTCGAGATGCTTCCGTATAAAATTCTCATCCTCCCATGCGGAATCTTCAGCGGATAAGTTCTTCCACTTGATGAGATACTCCGAAATTGATCGATTTCGTTGTTGTCGAGTTCTTGTTTTTGTGACTGCTTCCAGTTCCTA
The DNA here is from genome assembly GCA_031772625.1 of Pinus tabuliformis. Taxonomy (NCBI): domain Eukaryota; kingdom Viridiplantae; phylum Streptophyta; class Pinopsida; order Pinales; family Pinaceae; genus Pinus; species Pinus tabuliformis. Next base: position 751,019,309 of record CM062818.1, read on the forward strand.
TATAATTTTTCTTTCCTCGTCAAGTTCTGGAAATATTGTTTGAACTAGGAGCTTGTCACCTATAACCTTCTTTAAACATGAAACATGAAAAACTGGGTGCACTCGAGAAGCTGTAGGAAGCTCCAATTTGTATGTCATAGTACCAATCTTTTGCAACACCTTGTACGGACCATAATACTTTGGTGATGATTTATTATCCTTCTTAGCTTGCTTGAGGGACATTTATTTATATGGTTGTAGCTGTAGGAATACCCAATCACCTACATCAAAACTTCTTTCACTGCGATGTTGATCTGCTTGTTGTTTCATTCTTTTCTGCGCCAACACGAGGTTATCCTTTAAGAGTTGGAGGACTTGTTGTTGATGCTCGATGTGATGTTCCACTGCTTGAACCTTAGAATTTTCTCTTAAATATGATGTGATGGATGGTGGCTAATATCCATAAAGTGCCATAAATGGGGTCACTTTTGTTCCTGTATGGAAGGAAGTGTTGTAACACCATTCAGCCAAAGGCAACCATTTGACCCATTGTGTCTGTTTATCAGATACAAAGCAACGAAGATATCCTTCCAAACATTTGTTTACTATCTCAGTTTTCCCATCAAATTGAGGACGATAAGATGAGATATGAGCTAACTGAGTATCGAGACAAGAAAACAATTTTGTCAAAAAATTTCTAGTGAAAATGGGGTCTCTTTCACTTACAATAATCTTTGAATTTCCATGTAGTTTTTGAATTGTTTCCATAAATGCAATAGAAACTGTACTGGCTTTAAATGGATGTGATAATGCACAAAAGTGTGCATACTTGGTAAATTTGTCAACTACCACCATGATGACACTCTTTCCCTCAGACTTGGGTAAACCTGTGATAAAATCCATTGAAACCTCGTCCCAACGTTGGCTTGGAATGGATAAAGGTTGTAATAGACCCGGGGTCTTAATTGTTTCAACTGTATTTTGTTGGCAAACCAAACATTCTGCCACAAAATTTTGAATATCCAATTTAAGGCCATCCCAAAAAAAATCCTTCTTAACCCTATGGTAAGTTTTTAAAAATCTTGAGTGCCCTTCTAAGGGAGAAGTGTGCAATTCCATAAGAATATTTTGTTTGAGTTGGGAATTCTTACATAGGTATAAGTGATATTTGTACCATAACGAATCATTTTTCCAACTAAATGTATCAGATGTACTGGAATCTTGTTGTAACTTTCGAATAAGTGCCCACACTTCTTCATTATTCTTCCATTCCTCCCTTGCTTCGTTTATCCAATCGCGTTGGATAATAGAAATGGCGCACAACAATGCTTCCGCATCCTCATCCTTTCTTGAGAGCGCATCTACCACCACATTTTGCTTCCCTTTTTGTAGATGATTTCAAATTCATAACACAACATCTTTGTGACCCACTTTTGTTGCTCTTCAGAGGATAATCTTTTCCCTTTTTGTAGATGATTTCAAAGTCATAACCCAACATCTTTGTGACCCACTTTTGTTGCTCTTCAGAGGACAATCTTTGTTCTAAAATGTATTTAAGGCTATCATGGTCCGTTTTTACCTTGAAGTGTCTTCCCATTAGGTAGGGTCGCCATTTATTAAGTGCATGTAGTATTGCCAACATTTCCTTCTCATAAATAGCTTTGTGTAAAAACTTTCCCTTGATTGGACGACTTTCAAAAGCAATAGGTCTTTCATCTTGCATTAAAACAACACCAATTCCATTTCCTGAAGCATCACATTCCACAATAAAGGTTTTTTTGAAGTTCGTTATAGCTAAGAATGGTGCTTGGCACATTGCCTCTTTAAGATGTTCGAAGGCCTTTGTTGCTTCTGGAGACCATGAAAATGCATCTTTCTTCAATAATGTTGTTAGAGGTGCTTCTATTCTCCCATAATTCTTAACAACTTGCGATAATACCCTGTCAACCCAAGAAATCCTCGTAGATGCTTTATGGATGTGGGGATTTTCCATTCGTTAATGGCTTTAATTTTGCTAGAGTCTACCTTAACTCTTTCATGAGATACAATATGACCCAAATATTCCACCTCTTGTACTCCAAAGAAACATTTGGATCTTTTTGCATATAATTATTTCTCCTCCAATAGTTGTAGCACTCTGTCAACATGTTCAACATGATCCTTCCAAGACTTGCTGTAGATTATGATATCATCAAAAAATACTAACACAAATTTTCTAAGGAAGGGTTTGAAAATGGAATTCATTAAACCTTGAAATGTAGAAGGTGCGTTGGTAAGGCCAAAAGGCATGACCAAAAATTCATAATGACCCTCATGAGTTCTAAATGTTGTTTTCGGAATGTCTTCAGTCTTCATTCTGATTTGATGATATCCTGAACGAAAATCCAACTTGGTGAAGTAAATTGATCCATGCAATTCATCCAGTAATTCATCAATGACAGGAATGGGAAACTTATCTTTAATAGTGAGCTTGTTGAGCTCCCTATAATCTGGACACATGCGCCATGATCCATCCTTCTTGTGCACCAATACTACTGGAGCAGAGAAAGAACTTTGACTATGTTGAATTATACCAGCCTCTAGCATTTCTGCCACCATACGTTCAATTTCACTCTTTTGGGCATAGGGATATCTGTACAGCCTAATGTTTGGAGGAACACTTCCTGGAATCATATGAATAGCATGATCATGATCACGAATAGGTGGGAGACCTTTGGGAGTCTTAAATATCTTGGAATGATTGTCCAAGACTTTTTGGAGATCTGGATAAATAGATGATTTCAATGTGGAAACATCTAGTGAGCATAATTCTGCAATTAGACCTCTTTGTTCCCTTTTTAGAAGCTTTGTCATACCGTTAGAGTTGATTATCTTTCCCGGTTTCCCTGTAATACCCCTTAATTTAACTTCTTTTCCTTCTACAGAAAATTTCATGAAAAGTTCTTGAAAATTAAAAGCTATTGTACCCAAGGATTGTAGCCATTGGACTCCTAGTACCACATCAGCACCTCCAATTGGAATGGAAATCATTGGGATAGTCAATACATATTCTCCCATGAATATCTTGATATTATGGCACTTTCCAGAGCAATTTATTGTTCCTCCATTGGCAACCATCACTTGACACTTTGGCGCTGGATATAGGAAGCAATTCAATTCTTTTGTTGCCTTACAATGAATAAAATTGTGGGTACTTCCTGAATCAATCAACACTATTACCTTTTTCTTCTTGATTTGTCCTTCTATATTGATGGTTTGAGGAGTGGTAATTCCCGCCAATGCATTATAAGATATGGTTAGATTCATTTCTTCTTTATCTAGGCTTTTTTCTTGGAGTATATCCTCTTCTTTTGACCTTTCTTGCTCCTTTTCTTCTTCCTCTTCACAATCTATGTAGAATAATTTCTTCTCAGCACACTTATGACCTTCAGTGTATTTGCTATCACAATTGCAACAAAGCCCTTTTGCTCTTTTTTCTTCCAATTGTTGTGGTGTTAACCTTAGAGGTTGTGGAAGACTAGGGGCAACAACACTTCCATCTTTATAGTTGTGAGTGGTATTCTTCCTGGTTGCCATAGTTTTTCTTTCCATTTTTCTTGCTAACCTGAATGTCTTCTCTAATGAATCCAGTTCCCAAAGGCGAACATCATGTTGGATATTATCCTTTAAAGTCCCTATGAACACATCAATCCTATGCTCCTCTGGAATATTTTTTACCCTTATGTTCAATTTTTGGAACTCCTCAATGTGCTCCATTAATGAACCCTTTTGTTTGAGACTTATCAGTTGGCTTAAAAAAGTGTTGCTTTTTGTATCCTCATAATGTGCTGTCAATTCTTCCGTAAAAATTGCCCAAGTGATAATTTGTTTACGAGAGTAAAGCCATTGATACCATACAAACTGATTTGGTTCCAAATATAAAGTTGCAATACGTACCTTTTGTGTGTTTTGCACATTATTGAGATCGAAAAATTGCTCCATATGTAATATCCATGTTGCGGGATCCTTGCCATCAAACTTCCTCATATCAATTTTTGGAATATGGTGGGTCTTCGATCCAACATTAGAGTCTACGAAATCATGATTAACATTTCTTTTGTTCGCATCATGAGTTTCATTTACTACCCTTTCCCCATTAGTAAGTATTTCTTGTAGAAAATTTGTCAAATCTGTCTTCAAATCTGCCATGTTTGTCTTCAAATCTACCATGTCTGTCTTCAAATCTTTCTTCAAATATTTCTTCAAATCTATCTTCAAATCATCCATCTTAGCTTCCACGCCTTTTATCTTAGATTCCACGCCATTTATCTTAGCTTCTGTTACCTTTTGTGAGAGTGACATTTGTTGCACTTGGTCTTGTAATTTTGATATATCATGTAGTATTTCTTCCCCTTCTTCATGGGTCATGCTATAGCTTTCAGGTTGCTTACTGGGTGTTTTCATTTTCTTTCCTTGGGGCATCAGTTACCGATAATAATGCTCTACTATGCCCTTTGAATTCCTTCAAAATAATTTTTCAAACCAAGCTTAAGCAAAAATTAAAAAAAAATCTACACACCTTTTTTCACTTTGTAGGAGCTCGATATTTCCTCTGATGTATCTCAGTAATTTTGAATCATCCAATTCTGAAATTGTGACTTGCAGTAGCCCTCTGTGTCCTTTCTAATGCCACCAGTCTGATCCAAATTGGATTCTCCAAGGAAGAGTTATACCAAATCTCCCACAGTGACCTGATTATAGATTAGTTCAGTAGAGCGAACTTGCACGACATGCCACGTGTCCCTGTTTCGACCTTTGGCTCTGAAAAATACATATAAAAAACTATAGCCTGGCCTCTTGTCTAGTCAATTTAACGTCTTAAATTGTTCTACATAAATTATCAATCCGGGTATCGTAAACTGATGAAGTGTGGTGCACCATATGTGCTTAGTTAACCTTTTTCTTACTTCGTTGTTTTATAGATTTTATTTTGTTTTTGTTGGTTTCCTAAAGTGTCTAATGCAAATGGAAATCCTATTCTAAGGTCTTAAGAATACTTTTAAAGGACAAGTATGGATAGAGATTTCAAGACAAGGCCTATGTCCCTAATGGTAACTTCCAAAACTTAGCACTTCAAAAGATCTTAAAACATGTTATTGATGGAATTAGTACTTAAACAAAAGTGTAAATATAAAGCTACGTTAATCAAAATAGAATGCAATAACCAATCAATGAGCTAGTGACTATGAAACCCAGTATCCTTGCTGCTGTATAAAAAGAAAACTGAAGAAAGTAAAAACTGAACTTAAAGCAACTCAAAGACTGAAAGCAAAGCAACTAATTCACACTACTTCAACTCTCCTGATCCTTTACCCTTCAGCTCAATCTACCTTATGGGAAGCAATCATGAACAAGTTAAGCAATATGATATCTAAATTGCAAGAAATTAAATTGCATAAAGGAAACTAATCACACTACTTCAACTCTTCTGATCCTTTACCCTTCAGCTCAATCTACCTTATGGGAAGCAATCATGAACAAGTTAAGCAATATGATATCTAAATTGCAAGAAATTAAATTGCATAAAGGAAACTAATCACACTACTTCGACTCTTCTGATCCTTTACCCTTCAGCTCAATCTACCTTATGGGAAGAAATCATGAACAAGTTAAGCAATATGATATCTAAATTGCAAGAAATTAAATTGCATAAAAGAAACTAATCACACTACTTCAACTCTTCTGATCCTTTACCCTTCAGCTCAATCTACCTTATGGGAAACAATCATGAACAAGTTAAGCAATATGATATCTAAATTGCAGGAAAGTAAATGAGCAAAAAAAACTGATTGAAATAACAATGCTAGAATTAGAACTCAAAAAAAAAAATCAGCAGAAGGACAAGATGATTCCGTCATGTCATTAGTCATAAAAAATCTATGTGCATTACTAACCTACAATCAACCGGTTGAACACACTTGCATGAATTAAAATTGCATGAATGAAAAATCTAATCTACCAACTTGAAAGCAATCAAATGACATAATGAAATCAAAGCAAAATTACAAAATGAAATCTACTCTACCTTACATTCTAATGTGCTCCATGACATCTAATTCACATCTCCTTCCATGTTGAGAACATCAAAGCTTTATTCAAATTCTTCAAAATTACAAAGTACAACAAAGTTCTCCAAAGCTTTCAAAAGCCATCAAGGAAGAACTACAAACTCCAAGCTAAAGAACTCACAAGCTAAAAGACTAACAAGCTAAGCTCTAAGCTAACAAATGAAGGAGAGGGATCTCCTATTTATACAAAAAGATGAGAAGCCATATCATTAATGAGAGTCCATGAATCTCTCCCTCTACCTCTAGAGTCCTAATCAAAATAGGAACTGATAAGACACATGTCTTCTTAGAGTTACAATACAATTAGGAGATGTGACACATATCCTCATGATCCCATGATTCTTTCCACTCAAATTCGAATTTGGCCTTAGAGTGCCACATAAGAGTCTTCTAGAAGCCTCCTTTCAACCTACACATGTCAACAATCTCAACCCATTTGTTAGGTATAAGCATATGCACATTATTTTCTAATGTTTAACTACAAATTCACTTAAAAGGCTTAGAATTAATAAATATTGGAAAAACATAAGTGTGGCCCAATGATAATGAAAGTGGGATGAATGTGGTGACATAGTAGTGAAATGGAGGTGATATAATGGACATAATAGTGAAAGTGTAATGGAAATGAATGACATTTTCAAAACTCAACATACCCCCCAACTGAAGCTATTGCATGTCCTCATGCAATATATATTACATTAACTCTTTTGATCCTTGAGCTTTGGCTTAACTTTGCATGATATCATTTGATAACTTCATATTTCTTCAAAGTGTTTCACTTGAATTGCAACATGGTTGGTTCTTGTATTACAACCATTTTTTTTTTATTTCCTTCTATTTTGATCTTTGAACTTTGCATAATGATATTTTGATTATTGTTGCAAAGTATATCTTTATTGGATTGCATGATGGTTGGTTCTTGTGTGACAACCATGATTTTGTTTGTATCCAATTTATCCTTTAAGCACTTTTTCAAAAGCCATTGTATGCTCATAATAGCAATGTAATAATTAATATATGTTGGAAGTATGTGAGATCCTGAATATGATATGGACATGGCAAGATATGAATATCAATGTATTCCCCCCCCCCCCCCAACTGATGGTATTGGAAATTTTATGAAATGAGGAAGAGAAATGTTTTTCCAACAATTATCATTCTAGCTTTTTATGGAATTCTATGGTCAAAAGTTAGAAAATGCCGTACCTTCACTTACCCTTTGGAATGGATGAGTTGTATGTGTAGTGGCTAAAAATTTCTGATCATATTCTTCTTCAAGTGGCTGAACAAGAGGAGTCATGGATAGAGAGATAAGATGACTTTTTATTGCTTCTACTAAAACTTGTTGAATCTGCTCCAAAATGCTGAAAATAATAGTCTTCATGTCTTCAAAACTCATTGGCACAATTCCTACTATGTGAAAAGATATTCTGATGTCGAACATAGTAGGAAATTGTTGGCTTAGTGGCCATTAATAGATGCCACTAGTCAACACGAGAACTCTCACCATTGATGAAAATGAGAGTCAAGATGCCCAAACACCTCTTGCTAGGTACGAATGAATTTGCTGATGTCGAGTCACCTAGAAGATCTAAGGAACAAGGGACATTAATGTATTCCCATTGTTTGTCAGCATGAGGACTTGCCATTAAGGCATGCAAGCCTCAAGGTGTTTTTACAAAGAACTTAGACTCAAAGGACTATGGACTCAATAATGAAGCAGGGCTTATTTGCGAAATGAAAATGACAGGAAATGGAAGATGAAAATGGAAGATGGCAATGGAGAGTAGAAATGGCAATGGGCAGTAAGCATATGAATGAGCCTCTTGCTTTTATTTGTGGGTTATGAATGGACAAAAAGAGATGGAAAGTGTATGTGAATGTAAGTGGAAAGTATGGAGTGGAATGAGGTGAATGGTTTATTATGAAATATGGACGTGATGGATGGATGTGATGGAGACAATAGTATCTGAAAGTTTTTCAAGTGTTTGGATCTGATTTTGCATCAGCATATTTCCTCTTTGTTGTTGATCATCCTCTTATGAAACAAATTGGTCTCTTAGAGAGACACCATTCTCTTGAAGTCATTTGTCCTTCCTCCTGGAACCTGCAAAAAAAACTAATACTTCTTCTGCAATGGAATGTAAGTTTATCAAAGGAGAGAGATGGCCAATCTCTCTAGTTATGATATTTACACAAAAAACTAAGAATTTGTATTAGTGAAACAAGTTCTCAAAGGAAAAATCAAAAGAATTTATACCTGATTTGGAATTAGTGCCTCAAGTTGATGTTGCTTCTTTTCAGCAATTTATTTCATTATTTTCCATTTCAAACCCAAATGATGGACTTCTCATTGTGTAGATCTTGTTGAGATCTTTCCAATGGTACTTAAATCATCAAAATCTAATTTTGTATGAGAAAGATAGGCTGATTTGAACAATGAGGTTTTTCTGGGTGCGGAATTAGACTTTAGCTGCGGAATGTGCACGGTTCTGTAGCTAAAAATCTTGGATACAAAGTTAGCCATTCATTTTTCATCATCAATCCAAAATTAATCAATACCTTAAGAAAAGTGAGCAAATAACTTGTTCATTTCATTGATTCAAAATTATTATTTTTTCTTGACATGCAGCGACTCAGTGTGGCGACTTAGTGAAAACACTCAACTTGACTTCCCTTTGACCGGGGTCTTTTTCATCAAATTTGACCAAATGAATAGGACATCATCCATGTACTGAGATTCCCCCAGCTACACATGTGGCTTGTTTTGCTTGATGACACCTGCAACCTAGAGTTTAACAAAACAGCTGCGGAAAGTTAAGCCAGTTGCGGAAAGTTGGGCCAGTTGCGGAAAGTTAAGCCAGCTGCGGAAATTTGAATCAGCTGTGGAAAGTGGCTTGTTTCTGCAGCTAATGAAAATAGAGTGAAGAAAGTACTGTGAAATGGAGTGGCTGTGTGCGTGGAAGAGAAAAAAAATGTGGAGGAGTGAAGGCTTATGTGAGCATGGTGACAATGAAGTCGTAGTCAAATTAACCACGATACATTATCACAAATAGAGTGTGAGAATATTTCCAACCTTGAGTTAAACGTGGAGGAAAGAGGATTCATGTATTCCACCCAAAGTGATGCATGCCTTCCACCCAAATACAGCACATGGAAAGTTGAATGCAGTAATTACTCCGACTATGCCAAGAGGATTCCAAACCTCCATCATCATATGATTGGACCGTTCTGAAGGTATGATGGAGCCATTAGCATTCCAAAACTTGTGATGACTTTGTCTATTCTATAAATATCTACACCAAGAATTGCCAACATATGAGCCGATTGAGTGTATGGAAAGAACATTCTATTGACAGCAAAGCCGGTGCAATTTCCCACCACTCTAGGGACTTTCTTTATATTCTTTCCAACATTTATAAGGTCAACAATAACCTGCGGTGAAGTTTTCTCTGTTCGAACAATTTTAAGGAGTGGCATCACATGCGCAGGACTGAAAAAATGTGCCCTTACTATACAGTCTTGAACATGTGTTTTTGCACTAATGAGATTGAGATCAATCGTAGACGTATTAGAGGCTAAGATGCTGTGAAGAGCGGATAGAAAAACAATGCAGAGTTTCTGGCTGAAAATATGATCAAACTGCCAAGCACGTCATAATAAAATTAAACACGTACACAAAACATGTTAATGAAGACAAGATCCATGAATATTAGTACTATGCTGATATTTTAGCAAGTAAAATGCCGAGTCATAGGAATAGTTGTTGGAGAAGTGCCGTATTTGATTATGTTTCTGTTAAATGGGCAGACGGGTGGCGGAAGACGTGTTCAAACTATTTCATGTTCATTTAATAAAAATATTTTCCTCTCACACATTCAGTGACACGGTGGATGACCTGGCAGCCAAGGAAATCGGATCTGAGCGGATTTCTCAAAGAAATTGAAATATGGCCGCAACTTGTTTAAAAAATACTGTTTTTTCACACGCGGAAGGCAAAAAGAGGCTCCAAAGAACTGATGATTTCTCCCAGACCGCCACAAATTTCTTCAAACAGTTTCTGGGTTATCTAACTGACATAGCTGGCAAAAAAACCCATGTTTTCTTTTCTTCAAATTCATCTCTGTTTGGGCAAATCGAGCGTCTGAAATTTGACGTTTTTCTGTTGTTTTGCGTTTTTCCTGAGTTAACATTTTTTTTTACTGTTCTGCATTCAGCCTGTAGAATTTGATTTTGAATTTTTTTTTTTATATGCGATCACAGCACAAACAGATTTAACCATTATTTAGTATCTTCTTTGATTTCTTCAGCAAAAATACGCCTTCTTGCTCTTCCTTCAGTGCAACCTGAAGACCTGCCATCAACGCTCTAATATTCTTCAAATTGGGATAGTTATAAGTCACATATGTTTCACTCCTTTTGCAACATATTCACAGTTGTTTTGTTCACTTTCAGGAAGACGTCATTGAAGATTTGCCTCTAACACAGTAGATGTAAGATCTTCCATGTCTCTGGATGTATATCAATAATACCATGGAAATGAAAAGTAGCTTGGCTTTTAGAGTCTTCTTTCGTTCACAATTTTGTTGCAAAAGTCCTGCACCATAAATACCTACAAACTAACTGGTATGCAAGGAAGGCCACTGATTTTCTCACAAATGTTTGACAGGCATCTCCATATAGGTATAGTCTCAGTAGGGATGCTCCAACTGGACTAAGGGATGGAAGGAATGATTGAGATAACAAATAGTAGCTGTAACAATGCTAATGATACTCCAGCAATTGATGGAATATAGATGAGTGTTTAAGATTTCCACTAACATTGACTTGCTACTGCTAATTATAAATGTCACGCAGACAACTAGAGAAGGATTTTGCAGATTTTTTTGTTTTTTTTTTTCGTTTTTTTATTTATATATTGAGGCCACAATGAAAGATAGTATTGAGGATAGCCATAGATTGTTTTTCTTCTCTTTTTTTCTCTGAAATTGTAAATTTTTATAAGAAGAATTAATGATTTTCAATTTCAGGCAGCAAAGTCTTCAAAGAAAAACATGCTAAAAACATGACTTTGACTGAGGTCTTAGGCTGGTTTTTTCATCGATCTAAGCTGGGTGACTATGATAGGATCCATGTCGAGACAATTCTGGAGATGCCCATGTGGTCGGTTTCTTCATTGGATGCCTGTAACCTGCTAAACCTTGAAACAGCTGCGAAATTCTCAACTAGCTGCGGAATCAGGGCACTTTCCGCAACTAAGTTGCAAAACCTTATTAGAACAGGATACAGTGTTTTGAAGACCACTACAAACCATAACCAGTCAATTTTGGACAATTTGAACCTATCAAAGCAGTTGAGTTTCATTTTTTTTTTGAATCAATTGAAATGATGAAGTTTATTTTGTCTCCTCTTTATTTTTATTTTTTATTTTCTTTTTTTACATAACAATTCTTTTTCTGATCCTCCAGATCACACAAAGTGCAAGAGGAGAGCATACTCAAGAATTATTAATTTTTATTTTTTTTTTATTTTTTACATAACAATCATTTTTTTGATCCTCCAGATCACACAAAGTGCAGGAGGAGAGCATACTCAAGAATTGTTAATTTTTTTTTTTAGATGTAAGAAATAAGGTCTCCTAATTACACTTCCCCGGAAACGGCACCAAAATGTCTAGTCAATTTAATGTCTTAAATTGCTCTACATAAATTATCAATCCGGGTATCGTAAACTGATGAAGTGTGGTGCACCATATGTGCTTAGTTAACCTTTTTCTTACTTCGTTGTTTCATAGATTTTATTTTGTTTTGGGAATTTGTTTTTGTTAGTTTCCTAAAGTGTCTAATGCAAATGGAAATCCTATTCTAAGGTCTTAAGAATACTTTTAAAGGACAAGTATGGATAGAGATTTCAAGACAAGGCCTATGTCCCTAATGGTAACTTCCAAAACTTAGCACTTCAAAAGATTTTAAAACATGTTATTGATGGAATTAGTACTTAAACAAAATTGTAAATATGCAGCTACTTCAATCAAAATAGAATGCAATAACCAATCAATGAGCTAGTGACTATAAAACCCAGTATCCTTGCTGTTGTATAAAAAGAAAATTGAAGAAAGTAAAAACTGAACTTAAAGCAACTCAAAGACTGAAAGCAAAGCAACTAATTCACACTACTTCAACTCTTCTGATCCTTTACCCTTCAGATCAATCTACCTTATGGGAAGCAATCATGAATAAGTTAAGCAATATGATATCTAAATTGCAAGAAATTAAATTGCATAAAGGAAACTAATCACACTACTTCAACTCTTCTGATCCTTTACCCTTCAGCTCAATCTACCTTATGGGAAGCAATCATGAACAAGTTAAGCAATATGATATCTAAATTGCAAGAAATTAAATTGCATAAAGGAAACTAATCACACTACTTCAACTCTTCTGATCCTTTACCCTTCAGCTCAATCTACCTTATGGGAAGCAATCATGAACAAGTTAAGCAATATGATATCTAAATTGCAAGAAATTAAATTGCATAAAAGAAACTAATCACACTACTTCAACTCTTCTGATCCTTTACCCTTCAGCTCAATCTACCTTATGGGAAGCAATCATGAACAAGTTAAGCAATATGATATCTAAATTGCAGGAAAGTAAATGAGCAAAACAAAACTGATTGAAATAACAATGCTGGAATTAGAACTCAAAAAAAATAAATCAGCAGAAGGACAAGATGATTCTGTCATGTCATTAGTCATAAAAAAGCTATGTGCATTACTAACCTACAATCAACCGGTTGAACACACTTGCATGAATTAAAATTGCATGAATGAAAAATCTAATCTACCAACTTGAAAGCAATCAAATGACATAATGAAATCAAAGAAAAATTACAAAATGAAATCTACTCTACCTTACATTCTAATGTGCTCCATGACATCTACTTCACATCTCCTTCCATGTTGAGAACATCAGAGCTTTATTCAAATTCTTCAAAATTACAAAGTACAACAAAGTTCTCCAAAGCTTTCAAAAGCCATCAAGGAAGAACTGCAAACTCCAAGCTAAAGAACTCACAAGCTAAAAGACTAACAAGCTAAGCTCTAAGCTAACAAATGAAGGAGATAGATCTTCTATTTATACAAAAAGATGAGAAGCCATCTCATTAATGAGAGTCCATGAATCTCTCCCTATACCTCTAGAGTCCTAATCAAAATAGGAACTGATAAGACACATGTCTTCTTAGAGTTACAATACAATTAGGAGATGTAACACATATCCTCATGATCCCATGATTCTTTCCACTCAAATTCGAATTTGGCCTTAGAGTGCTACATAAGAGTCTTCTAGAAGCCTCCTTTCAACCTACACATGTCAACAATCTCAACCCATTTGTTAGGTATAAGCATATGCACATTATTTTTTAATGTTTAACCACAAATTCACTTAAAAGGCTTAGAATTAATAAAGATTGGAAAAACATAAATGTGGCCCAATGATAATGAAAGTGGGATGAATGTGGTGACATAGTAGTGAAATGGAGGTGATATGAAGGTGATATAATGGACATAATAGTGAAAGTGTAATGGAAATGAATGACATTTTCAAGACTCAACACCTCTTTCGGCAACTTCTTACGAAATTTCAATCCGATTCCCAGAGAGAAAGTTATGACGATTTTCCTGAGGTCACCTGTTTGGAATGTAATTCAGGAGTTTGCGAAAAGACCAACTTCCTCAGATCATATCTCCGCAAATATAGGGCAAAAATCTCTGAAATTTGGACCTGAGGTTTAGCGCGATTTCATCTCAAATTGGTTTTTTTTTCGCTTTTGAAACGTCACAAAAAAAAAGAAGAAGAAGAAGTTATATCGAAAATGCCACGATGACCTATTTGGAGCAGCGAAACCCTAGAATCCAAAGCTCTGATACCAAATGTTATGAAACCAGCTCACAAAAAGATAGAAAAGATAGATCAACGCCTTAGAATTCAGCCTCTTTGAGGGGTAAACCTCCTTTACATTACACAAGTGAATGATTCCTTGATGATTCAAATGACAAAACCTCCTTTCTATATATAGGAGTCTAAGGAGTCACAATATAACCCAGCGGACCTAACAATAATAATATAAAGGCACAAAAATGATAATAGAGGGATTCTATGGGGCACAATAATAACAATATGGGGACAATAGGGGCACAACAGTATTAATAAGGGATACAACTACAATAGTAATGGGGTAATCACTAGTATTGTAGGGACCTAACATTGGAGGGTCGTTATTGTATGAAATTTTGGTTTGACCATAAAAGTTATTCAAAGGTTCTGTCTCACTTTGCGAAACTCAAAAGATAATACTTTGAATTTCCTTGTGGTTGTTGACAGTCCAAATGCATAACTTAACTAACTATTAGTAAATGTTAGATTGTGAATTTGAAATCATGGGTTGGAATCATGTTATTTTTTTGTCCCTCTAACAAATAATAATTAATTAATTATTGATTCTCTATTTCATAATCTTTAAATAATGCATTTATATTTAATAGTTCTATCAACCCCCTTTTATTTTATCAATTTTCAACGTTCAATTTCTAAAACCCTAATCCATAACTACCCTACAAATTATTTATTTAGTTTTCCTCCTTTAAGTAAAATCTTAACACCTTATTGATCTATATAGTTAATATAAAATTTTCTTTTAATATATTAATTATGTTCCTCTTTTTACAAGTTCATTCATTTAGCTTCATTTATCCCTAACAATGGGTTGTGTGTCCACTCAAAAACATTGGATGTTTCATGCTAATACACACATTTCACTCCAAAAAAATTATCAAAAAAATCACTGAGTATGGAATTATACACTAAAGAAGCATATTTTTTAGGGAGAAAGAGAACGTCAAAAAATATCTTAATAAAAATTATCACACCATTGGAATGTCTCTCATTAGAGATTAGATTCTTAATGAGGTAAGTAAACATCGTTCACTTGTTGGATTATCAATAAAGGGTTCTAATTTTTAGGGTGCTATAATATAGTTTGTGTCTTTTATCTTCTACAAATGAGATGTATTTATATATTTCTCTTACATTCTCTATAGTTTCTATATAAGTATACTATAGGTGGTATCAAGGAACTTTCTTGTTTTAGTGGGAACCCAAACTTTAGAGTTTTTTTTAATGCTAGAGATGCGTTCTAAAATCTATAAATACAAATATCTATTGCTCCATGGGAAAAATAGAGGTTGAAAAGTATACACAATAAATACAAGTGGGGTCACCTAGTTAGAAGCCCTTATACACCTTGTTGGTACTTGGAAGGTAGTTACACATTTGATCAATTCTATATATAGATTTAATTTTCCACATACCATTCAGTATATTAGAATCCCTTCTAGGTGTATGTAGGACCATCCCTAGATAATCCATTTTTTTTGTTTTGAGGCCCATTTTTAACCCCAAAATTCCCCTAGTGAGGGGGAAGCCATTTGGTTAAGGATCAACGATGAAAATATGTTCTAGGTGCATGGTTTCCCTCTATTGATGAGGATGGGTACCAAGGTATTATCTGTGATTTATCCCTTGCATATAAAGATGTTGACATTGAACATCAAATAGAACCATGTAGTCAAGAATCAATGACAGAAACTCTTGGTGCATATAAGAATATTGTTAATGGTAAAACTACATCCAAGGTACTTGTGGGATATAAACCAAAATTCTAGAGAAAAATACAACGACATTGATAGGAGTACTTCTATTGGAGAAACAAAAATAATTGTTCCTAATAAACTCACATGAGGTATGAGGACCATAAATATATGTAAGTACTTCGACTAGACTCAATGAAATGAGTACATGATGGGTGTTTAACACATGAATCGTCTTGAATGGAGCATAACATGACAACCAATAAGGACATTGACCACAACTTTGTTCACAAGATAAATTTAAAATATGTTATTGTATGATGGAAAGGTGAAAAATAAAGTCTTAGTATATTTAGACACATAGGAGTTAGATAAGATCAACTTGGTCTAATCAATCTTTAGGTAAGGTGTGTGTATTTAGTGTGCATTGTAATTATCTAATCCAATGGTCATAGTTATGTTCTATACATAAAGTGACCTAATGGTTCATCTTCTCCTTGATACTAATGGCTATATTACTCTATGGCTTAACACTCAATTGGTTCATGATCTCTATTTAAAGAGTGTGAAGATTTATTTGCTAATGATTAATTAAGAGATATTGATATGTAAATTATCTTCCTTTTGTGTTACTATATTTCCCCAAGTGATTGCATTTGTTGACATTGTAGATTGGTTCTCTCATTAAGGGGTTTTAAATATAGTCTTAAAGGGATAAATATAGTCTTCCACTATGTTGGTTTGGTGTAAGATTATTAGAATGCTCAAAATATAATATTAATTTCAAACTAAACTAAATGGACTTCACAAATTGGTTCCAATAAAGGTACCCTTGATATCCCATGTTATTTCATACCACCACTTCCAATGCTCTACGTCAAGATATAAAACACAAACTTAGAGCTTTAGTAATCCATCATTAATACACTAGAGGGAGAAGTGGCACTCCATATAACCTACTTAGAGCCATTAAAATTGTTTAGATCTACTTTAAGCAATATGTGTATCATATGTAGTTGTAAGTCACAAAAGGGTGGACCATCATAATGTCAATTACCCACTGAAGATTCCACACTACCCATTGGCCCAACCTATCATTATGAAAATATAATTGGCTATTGTTGGTGGCTTGTAAGGTGGACATGTTCTTATTAATTTGTATTTGGAAGGTTATCATGATGTCTCAACTTTCCTTCTATTCATCAATGAGGGTAGATATCTTGTATTTTGTGTTAGGTAAACTTGACTATGTGAAATAGTCAAATTTTCTTGGTCAAATAGAAGTGCTTTTGGGAACATGGGTATGTTTTCCCGTGGATTGAAAGTAATGAATCTTTAAAAGGTTTGGGAAGAATCCATTATAATGGACTGAGGGGGTGAGTAGTGAATGCTCACCTAACTAGCTTTGTAGGATTTTGGCCAAGGAATTAATAGAATATTATATTAGTTGTTTTTTTCCTTGGATTTAAATTTATCCAAGATAAACATTATGTGATTATGATTTTTGTTTGGTTGCTTACAAATTTTATATTTCTCTTCGATAAAGTTTAAGATGGTTTTAGAGAAAAGTTTTGGCTTTAAGAGGATGCATTTTCTACCAAGCGATTATTTGTCATGTTAGATGTCAAATATTGAGAACCAATGTCGGGAAGTGGTTTCTCTATCATAGATAAGAAATTATGTGTGAATGAAGTGATCAAGATGAAGGACTAATGGGGCAAGAAGAAAGTGGGAGTTATAGAGAATCCTAACTGGGTTTTAAACAATGGGAATGAGAAAGTGCCTCACAAAGAGGAAATCCACCTCCACAAAGAGAATGATTGTAGATATATTGAAAATGAAGCTATAAGATCGGTTCTTGATGTCAATCAACATTGTCGAGGGACCAATGCAAAGCCATCATAAAATGCTTCGGTGCCAACATTGTGGGAAGGTGCGAGAAAGATATTTTTTGGGAATGATTCCACTAAAAGCATGGGAGGCGTTGTTGGAGGTATGTTCAATTGGGACGAAGCATGTCGAGTCTACTAAGGATCTAGAGGATGAACCAAGCTAGTCCATAATATCACAATCAAGGAATTTTATAGGGAGGAGGGTTTCCTGTAAATAAGCTTAGATTTTATATAGAAGAACAGAGGAGTAGCCCCAAGGGTTAACTCAATCGGTCGAATCCCCGTTGTTAAAGTACCTCGCCGATCGGGAGGTCACAGGGTCAATTCTCCTTGACGCCCTTGGGGTTAGGCTCAGCTAGTAGGCCGTGGGGCTTGATCCCCTTTGGGGTTGATCAACTCAGATATTCCTATGTGAAAAAAAAAAAGAATAGAGGAGTTAGTGTTTATTAAGTGATGTTCTAATTTTCATCAATGGGAAAACTCAAATAACCTTTGACAAAATCCTTATTTCCCTTATGATAAAATTCATTCAAATTCTCAGCATCTTTCTAAGTTGATCATGGAAACAACTTCTCAAAATCTCTTTCCATCATTGAAATCAATGACCTATGGTGCAATAGAAGAGTCGAGATCATGATCAAAGGAAAATAGGTTGGAGAAATATCCAAATGCGAACTTGGGCTTGACATTCTATAAGGGCCAAGAAGCAATAGAGAAGAGCTAGGGAATAAAGAGATAGGTAATGATTTGGATCTCATTCCAAGGTGGACCACTAGAGAAGAAGTAAATGATGGAATTCATGGAAATGACTATAAAAGCACGAGGAAGTTACCAATCATGCAACTTCATGTAGTGATTTCAAACATAAAGGGTTACTTGAGACTGAGAAACAAATATTGCATCACTGAAGCCAAAAGAGAATAGAATGTATATGGAGCTATATGTGATTTGAACATGGAATTCATGAATGGTGAGGATCTATAAATTGATGAAAATGTAGTAGTGCCACATTTAGAATGATATTTAGACCTATAACAGATATGTAAGAATTACAATAGAAGGAGGGAATGCGTTTCAGAGTGATTGTAGTTATGTGAATAATAGCCATGACGGAAATCATACAGTATTCATAATAAATTTAAAAAATAATAATTTATTATAATGGAGTTAAATATTATTTAATTGAATGTAAATTGGCATATGAATATAACACTTGGTAAGGCATGTGCACCTGTAGGAAATTATTGGTAAAGTCTTAGAGTTAGACATAGGTGATAGGGGGCAATGCGAATTACCAGATACATTGGATATAAAGTTTGTGGGGGGTATTCCTAGAGGTGAATGGTGCTAACTCACTTAGCTGGTATTACCATATTTGGTCAAAAGAAACCCCAAGTCAAGTTTTAAGTGGGAATTCTTAGGTAAAGTTGACTTGGCGAAAGAGTCAAATATGCTCGGCCAAACAATGTTGGTTTGAGGAACATGGTTTTACTTGTTTCTAGTTTCATGTGCATGGATTGAATCTAATGAAGCCTTTGAAAGGCTTGGGAATGCTTCATTTTAATGGGCCAAGGATGCGAGCAGTGAAGGCTCACTTGGCTAACTTGGCCAGGTTTTGGCTAAGGGATTAATAGAATACTCTATTAGCTTGTTTTTTCTCTCGATTGAGGTTTTTCAAGGATAAACATGATTGTGTGTTTATAAGAAATTTTATTGTGTTACTAATAAAATTATATTTCTCTTTGGTAAATTTTAGCATTTTGGTTGGGTGATGTTAATCTCCATTCTACTGGTAGTAATGGGTGACATGGATCCATTAGTTGCTTTACCAATGAGCTATGCTAATGTGAATAATAGTGCATAAGGATTATTTTGAGATACATTATCCATAATGGTCTAGTTAGTCCTAGGACTACTTCCATATCCTTTTACTACCAAAGGATTAGTGTACTAAAGAAATTTTGAAATTATGGATATTCCAAGATTTGTAGAATCTCATTTCTTTCAATATAGAGGTATATCAAGGTTTGAAAAGTAAAGAAATATTAGGCGATATATCACTCTAATTTATAGTTGTGTTTTTAGCAATAGCACTCATTTGATCATTCATCATGATAAATAAGGAGAGTTAAACGAACCCTTGGTCATAAAACTCAATTTCCTAATATGTAAGAGTGATCTCCCCAAGTATTTTGCTTCATGTACTATATTGAAAAATGATTGAAATGATTATCTACAGATGGTCCTACATACACCTAGGAGGGCTTCTAATATACTCAATGGTATGTGGACAAGAAATTATATATAGATTTATCAAATGTGGCACTACCTTCCAAGTACCAATAAGGTGTATAAGGGCTTCTAGCTAGGTGACCCCACTTGTATTTATTGTGTATACTTTTCAACTTGTAGTTTTCCCATGGAAATATATATATATATATATATATATATATATTAGAACACTTCTCTAGCATTAAAAAAATTCTAAATTTTGGGTGCCCACTAGCACAAGATAGTAGATAGTTCCTTGATACCACCTATAGTATACTTATATAGCAAATATAGAAAAAGTATGAGAAATATATGAATACATCTCAACCATAGAAGATAAAAGACACAAACTATATTATAGCACCCTAAAAAATAGAACCCCTTTATTGATAATCCAAAAAAAGTTAACAATGTTTACTTACCTCATTAAGAATGTAATCTCTAGTAGAAATATTCCAATAGTATGATAATCTTTATTAATATAAGTTTCGAGGTTACCTTTCCCCCCTAAAAAATATGCTTCTTAAGTGTATACTTCCATTCTCAGTCATATTTTTGATAGTTTTTCGGAGTGAACTCTCTGTAATAGCTTGAATTATCCAATGTTTCCGAGTGGACACTCCAACTATTATTAGGGATAAATGAAGCTAAATGAATGAAATTGTAAAAAAAGGGACATAGTGAATATATTGAAAGAATTTTTTATATTAAATTTATAGATAAAGAAGGTATTAAGATTTTAGTTAAAGGAGAAAGCCTATATAGACAATTTTTAGTGTGGCTATTGATTAAGGGTTGAAGAATCAATGTTTAGAGGTTGAAAATTAATAAATAAAAGGAGGTTGATAGAATTATTACTATAAAATCATTATTTAAAATTTTATTAAATAAAGAATCAATCATTATTGAAATATTATTGGTTAGAAAGAAAACCAAATAATATGATTCCAAACCATGTTTTCAAATTCACAAACTAACATTTACCAATAATTTGTTACGTTATGCATTTGGACCATCAACCACTGCAAGGAAACTTTCAAAGTATCATCTTTTGAGTTTCACAAAGTAAGACTGAACCTTTAAATATTTTTTATGGTCTAACCAACATTTTTCAAAGCTTAAATATTCCCATGCAACATTGACCCTCCAGACAACAGAAATAGAATATTAATGTTCATATTTATGGAAAATAAAAAGTGTCGCTATAAATATGTTAGACTAAATGGAATATATTAAATTTTCTATAAACTTTTTCCTTCCATTTTTGTTCATATTCATTAAATTTACAAATTTGTATAAATAAAATCTAATATAAAAGTGAATTATAAGAACTTTTCATATTTTTAAAACAATTATATTATATAACATTAATATTTAAAAAATATAGTTTTATTACATCCAAACTAATTTTTATAAAAGTTTATTTATGTTAAAATTACAGTATTTCATCTTATAACATTAAAATGTGGTAAAAGGTTTGTTTGACGGAAAATTATCTCTTATAAATAGAAGTGAATTCCATAGATCCAGTGGTTTGATCTAAAAACAACATAAGCAAAACACTTGTGTTTTCCTTAGAGAAATTGGAATATAGAGGAAGGACTTACCTTGATTCCAACACAAGTTCTCCTCTTCTCTATGCTTGTGAACTTTAGCTCCAGCTCCAAACATTATAAATGGAACATACAAAAAAATTATACAAGCACGATAACTACAAGATACAGATAGAATAGACTAATATCTATAATCAATGAGTCAAGAAGGCATTGAAATACATATGCATCAAATAGACATAAGTATAGGAAAACAAAGCATTTTATATTAATGAAATGTAGGAGAAGATTATGATCCTTTTACAAGTCTTGACAATGTATATGTCTCCCACCAAGCTTATCCTTCTTAACCACAGAAAATCTTCAATCACAACTCAAAAAATGATAATGAACCCTTAGATAAAAAAAAAAAAAAAAAAAAAGGCAGGGAACATCAGAGACATCTAAATGTCTCCAAAATCCAACCTAGACTCTAGGGCATATCTAAGTGTCTCAGTGAATAGTGCCTTTAGTGGGTCACCTTCCAATAGACACCAATTGGCTCCCAAAACATGCCTCATCTCCTCCATCCACGAATTTGACTTTGCCTAGGCTTTTAATTCATCTTCAAGTTAGGAATTTAGCAGCAGAATTATTAATCGCGTAGTCTAACGAGGCGGAGGAGTTGCCCGGAAAGTTATGGAAATTCCGATCATATTTATAGAAAATCTGGCAAGGATTTTTCTAAATTCATGTTATAGTTGTTAAACTTCAAAATTTTAGGTGTCCTGGACGTTTTTGATGGTGCTGAATCCATTTCCACCATCAAAAACACAATTCAAACACTACCTCTACCAAATTTTTTGAAATTTTTTGCCAGGATTCCAACTACTTTTAACCGTCCGAGCAATTCCTCCACCTCATTAGATGACTCCATTACTAATGTTTGCAGTTTAAATCACCGGGGTCTTGCACACACATGTTTTAAATGCACGGCTCCCACATCACCATCTTTGTCGTCGTATTCTATCACATCCGAAGTTATGTTTTTCCCAATCAACCCAAATGCGGCAGTGAACAGATCACATATTCCATAAACATGTTTGGATACAAAAGCTATGAATGTGGTTGGATAAAAGGAAATAGTTTAAGTTTTATAAGATTAGTTTTCATTTTATTTTAATGTGGTTTCATTTAATTTATTTTATTTTAATGTGGTTTCATTTAATTTATTTTATTTTAATTTGGTTTTAAGATAATACAACTATGTTATATGAGTTTAGTTTCTAGCTTAGTTCAATTATAATGTTTGTCTAGTTTAGTTTTGTCACATAGCTTTTCAGTTTGAATTCTAATCTTAGCTTTGTTACTCTATTTTTCATATTTGTTTTAATTTAAAATTATATTAGTTTAAATTTATTACTTTAATGGTATATATAATTATTTTAGTATTTTTAGTTTTAATTTAGATTCTAATTTTATTTGAAAAATTAGTTTTATCATTTTTTTTTTAAGTTTTGTGAGACTATATCTTCATCATGTCCAATAGATCACTCTAATCAAGATAGAGAATTGAATTGATGACTTCAAATCAAGGAGTCATTTAACAGAGTGCTCGATCACCGTCTATCCAAGATTCTGTGGACATTTTATCAATTAATTTTAATTATTTTAGTTTAAAATATTTTAATTTTAATTTAAGTATGATTTCATTATTATTTTATTTCATTTTATTTCTAGTTTAATTGTTTTAAATTCAGTTTTAAGAATCTTCTCAAATCATTTTTGGATTGAAAATAACTTATTATTTGGATTACATATTGAGAATGGAGGATTTAAGGTCTAAAATAATGGAAGCAACATGAATTTCCATTGTCATAAAAGGAAGCTAAAGCACAAACCTAGGGATTCCAATTTCTGCAAAAAAAGAGGCTTTTACACTATTGTAGGGGATTTTATTGAGGGAAATTGAAGAATAATGTAGGACCATGCCAAGACATTTTTTGTTTTGTAATCAATAAGAACAATTATTTTTCAAAACTTATTATGAATAAATATGTTTTTCAGTTTTGATCTATATGTTGTTCTAAATAAGCGTTTATTGGTTGTTTTAACATTGTTGTTAATTTTGTATCAATTAATGCTTATTTAGAATTAATACAAAGCTATCTTTATATAATTAGTTAGTTGATTTCATGTTGAAAGGGGGCTTTGACGAGGGTTCCATGTCTCCCCATTGTTATTTCTATTGATTGTGGAAGGGTTAAGCAGACTAATTCAGGAGGAAAAAAGGAGGGCTAGGATGGAGGGTGTTATGGTGTCAGGAGACATCAATCTATCTCATTTACCTTTTGTGGATGATGTTCTCATTTCATTGACAGGTCTAGGAGGGATATAGTATCCATTAAAAATGTTCTCAATCCTTTCTGCAAGGCTATAGGAATGGAGATAAAAAACTCAAAAATCAACATTATTTGCAATTAGATGTTCCAAGGATGAGATGTCATATGATCGTGAACAATTTCCCTATAAATATTTGAACTATAATGATGGTCTAAAATATATTGGTTTTAGACTGAAACTAAATTATTATAAAAAAGATGATTGAATGTGGTTATTGGCTAAAGTTGAAAAAAGGCTCAAAGTTTGGAGTTATAGATGGTTGTCTCGTCTCAATCGCTCAGTGCTCATCAAATCGATATTGGAGGAAATCCTTGTATTCTAGATGTCACTATCCTGAATAATAAAAGGCATATTGAATTTGATTCGCTTATATTGTTGTGGTTTTTTGTGGAGAGGTATAAAAGAGGGCGTAATTTTTGCTTGGGTCAGATAAAGGATAGCACTTCTCAAAAAATGGGGGGAGGGGGGGGGATTGGGATTAAAAAAATTACATTACTTCTCCCAGTCGCTCATTATGAAAGTTGGATGGAGATTGTTAACTACTTTCAACTTATGGATAAAGGTTGTAACTAAAAAATACATTCACCCTCTTTCACTAGAAGAGTGGATCAGGTCCCCAAATAAGAATAGACACAACATATCATTTATTTGGAAAGCGGTGATTGTCTCTTTCAACATCACCGGTACAACATTGGCTTGGACAGTGGGATTGGGAATGCAGGTTGAGTTGGCCTCGATCCATGGTCTGGATGTGGTGATCAACATATACTCCCTCATGATGTAATTCACATTTGGCTTACCAAGGCTTAAGAACACTAAATCAAATAGTTGATCTGGACTCCTGTAATGCCCTACTTAATAGTATCATGCAAATTTTATTAGTGTTTAAATTACATGAAAATATTGGCTAATAATTATCAAGAAGTATTGGTACATACCTACATTTGTGAAACTGTAAATTTATTTACTGATATAAATTTTATTATCGTTATTATTCAATTCCCAAGTTGTCTTCTCAAATTTAATTTTGGATAGGAAATGGTCTCCTTCCATTATTCCAATTTAAGTATCCATATTCCCAAAATGTCCTCTCAAATTTACTTGGGAGAAAATATATTATTCCCCAATTAATCTCCAAATTAAATATCCATATCTTATCCCCAAAATTTCCTCTCATATTTACATGGGAGAAGATATGGTCTTCCCCAATTAATCTCCAAATTAAAAATCCATATATTATCCCCAAAATGTCCTCTCAAATTTACTTGGGAGAAGATATGGTCCTCCCCAATTAATTTCCAAAATTAAATATCCATATCTTATCCCCAAAATGTCCTCTCAAATTTACTTGGGAGAAGATATGGTAAGAATCAAATGAAAGGATGAGGGGGTAGTCATGACATTAATGATAGGTGGTTGAGGTGGATGGGAGGAAGAGCATAAAAGGGGAAGGATGATGAGAGGAGAGGGGGATCCTTGGTCTTGGTCTTGGTTTTGGTTTTGGTTGTGGTTTTGGAGGATTTTTTTTTGGGAGGAATGTGGAGAAAAAGAGAAGGGAGAGAAAGAGTGTGTTTGTTTAACTTGAACACACTACATCTAGTTGGACTTGGGCTTGGAGGGCTAGGGAACCTGTGGAGGTTCCTTGAGCTAGGAAATACTTCCTAGTTGGCTGGGAGGCAAATCCAGTCGAGTAGTCAAGAGGAGAATCCCAACAGAGTCAGGAGCTCAAGAGCATCTCAACTAAGCTATTGGAACAAGTATTCCTCCGTTTATTACTTATGAAAATGGTTGCAATGAAATTCTTACTTATTTAATTTGTGGTAAATAAATTTTAATGGTATATTATCATCAAATAAATGTTTAGATATAAATAAATCATTTCCCATCTTGTTGTGTTTAAAATTAGAGAAATTTATTTTTTAGTTAAAGGACCTTAGGACGGAGCCTCACAACTCCACAACTATTTGGGGATAGGGATGGCTATTAGCTTAGGCCCTCAATCTCCTTGAATAATGGTATCAATTATGGAACAATTATACCAAATCCCTTACAAATTATCATATCAGAATTGGGAGGATGAACTCCTATAGGTGCATTCAGCACAGGGGAGATACACCCCAAAAGAGGGTTATGCATATGCGTATGCTGATAAAGAGCCAAAGGTTTTTCCATGGTGGTGGAGGCATATTTGGAAACTTAAATGTCCAGCAAGGGCTAGATTATTTTTATGTTGCCTATTAGAAAATAAAATCCCAATAGGAGACAATCTAAAAAATAGATATTTTCATGGCCCTTCCTGGTGTGTTTTATGCAAAAGTGTTGAAGAATTTTTTGACCATTTTTTTTTATCTTGTGTCCTATAACATTACAAATTTGGAACACGATATATCAGGCTCTTGTTGTGAGTACTAAATGGCAGGGTGAATCGTTAAAGGAGGCATGGAAAACATGGTGTTGTGATGCATCTCCAAACAAGTTATGGAATATTCCCCCTCTAATATGTTGGGGCATATGGCTCGGGAGAAACCGTAATATTTTTCAAGAAAAAGATATATTCCCATAATTGATTGGTGCACATGTGATGTAAATTTATAATATGCTCCCTAAAGAAGAGCCCATAAAAAGGACACGAGTGGTAATAGAGGAAGACATTAATAGATCTATGTCATGGGCATATTTCGATGGACTGGCTCAAAATGGAAGGTGTGGAGGAGGTTTTATCCTATATTTAAATAATGATCATTACTTCAAGCATAAGATCAGACTAGGGCAAGGAACAAATAATTTTGTTGAACTTCTTATTTTAAAATTGCTTCTTCTTTTTGCTATAGAAAAAGGGTGTCGACAGCTACAAGTTTTTGGGTACTCTCGAGTGATAATTGATTGGTTTGACCAGAAGTCTACATGTCACATGCACACACTCAACAGTATATTAGATGATATATTGATGATTAAAAGATAGTTTGATCATATTACATGTCATCACATTTACAGGGAAATAAACACTATTTAGGACAATCAATCCAAAGAAGGTGTGAAGAAAACACAAGGGACCTGACAAATATTAGAGCATAATGGGACGGATTTCTACCAATACTATCATTGTCCTTTTGATGAGAAGCTACAAGGGGATGCAGATCATGACTGATATATAGACACATCTCATTTATCTAAGATTTGTTTACACACGCATATTTTTCGAGATAATATAGTATATAGACCAGATAGTTATAGTTAATATTTTGATGATATATTGGTATATTTTTTGGTATTTGTCATATATATGGATATTTTAACTGATTATCCACTATCAGATGATCAATATGCGATCAATAGTTATTTTTTGGATATGCTATTCATAACATCTACTATATGTAAATTTCTCCACTTAATGAAAATTATGATTTTTCCCATGGGAAAAAAAATTGGTGAGTTGTGAAATTAGAACTAAATATTGCATTTAAGTAGGCTTGTATGTGTTAGCTATTAACTATTTACAAATTTAATTTCATTCTTGTCTTGATTCTAATTATTGTCATATTATGAGAAATGTTTCCATAATAAGATGTGCATCATTTTATCTTGAATGCAATCATGGCATTTTGAATCCAAGAATATGCAATACTGAGATTTGATAACTTTTTATCATATGATTGTCTATGCATAACCGCTTGAATTGTTGTGGGTCATATGAATTGTTTCTATGACCTGTTATCCCACTTAACCTTAGGTTCAATCTTGTTCCATTTCATCTCTGCTCTTAATTGAGGCTAGGACATTTCCTTTCCTTAATTCAGATAGGTTAGGATTAGGATAGAGATAGATTAAAATGTTCTATTTTCTACATAATAGCCTATGATTTCATTTAGGAGATAGAAGAGCTTCAATGAAAGTCTCCATTTTTGGAGAAAATATTTCAGGTGGTAATCACGCCCATAATCAGTCAAAATCACCACACTTAATGTGTACAAAATTTGAATAATATAAACACTTATTCACAGAGATTATCCTGGTTATACACTATTGTGAAATACATGCATAATACATAACCTCCTCTACGTTGATCATCAATTTAGCAGCATTAAAAACAATGAAACATCAATCGCATGCGCACATTAACACAGTATGTAACCCAGGGAAAGCTTACAGCTGAAAACCCCACACTATCTGTATATTAATGATTGAGAACATGTAACAATACATAGTACAATACTCCTCTCAAGTATCCAGCACTATCTCCACCTGTTACACACAAAACTAGCTTAGATCCGAACAAGTCACAGGTTCAAATCTCCTCCGCTGCTTTGCCTACCTCCACTACACAATCCTGCAAGAGAATCACGTGAACACAAGCTACAATTGCCTTGATATTGGCCCACACTACACAATCCTCATTGGCACTACTCAAATCCATGCATTGTGCAAATCTCATGCACAACTGATAGTCACAACTCACCCTTTCACTTACCTCTAACACCTACTCTGTTGAACTGTCCATGCACTGAGTTAACTGATGTATTCTTTAGTTTCTTTATGAGTTAATAATTAGTGAATTAATTAACAATCAATTCACACAACTCATCACTAGTGTATTCTTTAGTTAGACTAAATACAACTAGTTCAACTAAGTCAAACTGAACACAACTCCATCAACTCCACATCCAACTCCACAGAATTCACATGCATGAGTTCTAACTAAAGTCCTCCATGCAATAGCTCAACTAACACACGAGGAACCACGTGATTCCTTTTGTCAGCTGCATGTGCCACATCCGTAGCTCGAACTGAAGTGCTCCAAGAGAATAAGATAATGCTTAGAGTCCAAATATTACTAAGGGCTAATAATATTTGATTGTTTCTATTTTTAGCCTGGCAGTCTAAAAATAGACTCTGATCAATCCGCTATGAACCAAAAATAGAAGTTCATCTATTTTTACCAACATGACCAATCATCCACAAATAGAATCGTGCAACTCATAGAACATGATCCATATGTCTAAAAATAGACTGTGTGCCAAAAATAGCCTGCGGGACCACTTAGTGAAGGCGACTCCTTTCCACTAAGCTCCATCATCTTGTTGCATTTTTAGCACTCCCTCTCAACAAGATATGGATTATCAACAACCCTTATCCTGCAACTCTGGAATGTTCTGAATGCAACGCATTTGCCCGGTCCACTTGCTCCAACAACACTTGGAACAAAAAACACTCCCAACTGACCACTCTGTTGGGTTAGGAACATACTCTAATGTTGAAGCTCTACCTGCTGCTGACAAGTGCTCCCTCTTTGACATCTGCGCTACTGCAACATCTCCATGCATCTCACACCTTTGCACACTTCTCTGTGCCACCTAGCACTGTGAAAAACACTTGTGCCTCTCGCATTGCTGCAGCCTGCTAGCTATGCGCTATCCTGGGATTCCCTACACTATCGCTCTCTCTGCCGCTCCATCCACATCTGTCTCTACCCAATCAGTCAGTTCCTGCTGCTCCACATCGGGGCTCCCGTAGCAAGGTCTCATCCAAGAGGTTGGGTACCTCAAGGATCCTGCCCCTTCTCCTTGGGACAATCAATCTATATCGCCCCACTTCCTACCTGGAGGTATGGCTGCATGCGATCCCTCAGCCCACCTGGCTCGAAGTTTCCCCCTACTGGAGGTCTCTACATGAGTATATGTCTCTACTTGATCTCCTCTCAGCTTCCCTTGTTGTGACTGCTCCACAACCTCCTGAAGCTGCTGCACCAATCATGGCTCCTCCACAATCGTCTGAGACTTCTTCTGGCTCTGCATGCTGAGAGGTAATATACGCTCCCTCTCAACCACCAAGTCTACATCAGTTGCCTCGCTGCTCAAGGATTTTCATGCATCTTGAACCTCAAGATCATACAGGTTCTTGACCCGTGAACCAATCTGCTTCACCTATCCAGTGATGATGTGTCTAAGGAAAACCTTTCCCTTATTGAAGACTACATCATAGCGTCCGTCTTCTAGCATCGCGATCGACGCTAAGTTTCTCTTCAGTCTTGGTACATACTTGACATCGGTCAAGGTAAGGCGAGCTCCATGCTCCCTCTGAAAAATAACCGTGCCTACAACTGAGACATTATACTTCTCATCATTACCCATCGCTATGAGTATCTGGAGATCTTTCTCCTCCAAAGTACTAAATAAACTTTTGTCACCGGTCATGTGGAAAGAAGCTCCAATGTCAAGAAACCAACCACTTCCCACCATGGATGAAACCATGCATGCGAAGAGTGTGAAGTCCAAATCAAACTGTGAAGCAAGTGCCTCACCTTCAAATCCTTCCCCGGATCCCTTCTTGGATTTCTTCTTTGGGTAATTAGTAGCATAATGGCCCAACTCATGACAACGAAAGCATCTCACCTTCGACTTGTCAATCTTCTTCCCATCATTGGAAGAACTGGATTTGGAAAGAGAACCCTTCTCCTTCCCCTTCTTCACCTTACTCGCTAAGGCATAGTTCTCCTCATCATGCATGCATGAAGAACTGTCTCTGGTGCTTCGTCTGATCTCCTCCTGCACAAGATCCGACTAAAGTCTCTCTCATCCTGGCAATTTCTCTCGACCATTGATATAGTCCTAATAAGAATGCCAACTCTTCGGAAGACCAAGGAGAGCCAAGTTCACCAAGTCCTCATCATCAACAGTCACCCCCACACTTCCCAGCTCATCCCGGCACTGGTTGAACTTCGTGAGATACCTGGGCATACTGTCTCCATTCTCACACTTAATGTTTCTGAGTTTATCCTTGAGTGCCAACTTCCTCTGGTCGCTCTTGCTTTGGAATAGATCTGTTAACGCTTTCCACATCAAGTATGGAGAAGCCTTTCCATGCAGGCTCGACACAATGTGATCCTTCACGCCCTCCAACAAAATCCTTCGACACTTTGTTGTCTTCTTTTGCCAAGCATCAACGTGCGCAGTATCAGTAAGATTTGGGACATCAGCCTCTATGAACTCCTTCAGCCCATTATCGTCCAAAACCGCCTCCATCCTGTCCTTCCATGCAATATAGTTTGAGCTGCCCTCAAGAGCATACTCCAATCGCAATCCGTTGAAAGACATTGCCACGTTGATTACCAAGAAAACACTGCTGCAAATTCGAATTCCACCAGCTCAACAACTCAACCGCCTCTGATCTAAAATTTGTGAGAACAAAGTATTTCTCGTACAGAGATTGACTGTATGGGCTTTCACCAGATATCTCACCTTCCAAAGGAAGGATGAATCCAAAGGCTACCTGGCCCGATTACAGACTATGCCTGAAGAAATAAAATGTAAACACTTTCTGAATAATAGATCTGATGATCAACTCTGCTCCGATACCATGTAGAACTTTTTCTACAAATCAACTAGCTCTAATACCATGTACAAATTTTGAATAATATAAACACTTATTCACAGAGATTATCCCGATTATACACTATTGCGGAATACATGCATAATACATAACCTCCTCTATGTTGATCATCAATTTAGCAGCATTAAAAACAATGAAACATCAATCGCATGCGCACATTAACACAGTATGTAACCCGGGGAAAGCTTACAGCTGAAAACCCCACACTATCTGTATATTAATGATTGAGAACATGTAACAATACATAGTACAATACTCCTCTCAAGTATCCAGCACTATCTCCACCTGTTACACACAAAACTAGCTCAAATCCGAACAAGTCACAGGTTCAAATCTCCTCTGTTGCTTTGCCTGCCTCCACTACACAATCTTGAAAGAGAATCACGTGAGCACAAGCTACAATTGCCTTGATATTGGCCCACACTACACAATCCTCATTGGCACTACTCAAATCCATGCATTGTGCAAATCTCATGCACAACTGATAGTCACAACTCACCCTTTCACTTACCTCTAACACCTGTCTCTGTTGAACTGTCCATGCACTGAGTTAACTGATGTATTCTTTAGTTCCTTTATGAGTTAATAATTAGTGAATTAATTAACAATCAATTCACACAACTCATCACTAGTGTATTCTTTAGTTAGACTAAATACAACTAGTTCAACTAAGTCAAACTGAACACAACTCCATCAACTCCACATCCAACTCCACAGAACTCACATGCATGAGTTCTAACTGAAGTCTTCCATGCAATAGCTCAACTAACACGTAAGAAACCACGTGATTCCTTTTGTCAGCTGCATGTGCCACATCCGTAGCTCGAACTGAAGTGCTCCAAGAGAATAAGATAATGTTTAGAGTCCAAATATTACTAAGGGCTAATAATATTTGATTGTTTCTATTTTTAGCCTGGCAGTCTAAAAATAGACTTTGATCACTCCGCTATGAACCAAAAATAGAAGTCCATCTAGTTTTACCAATGTGACCAATCATCCACAAATAGCATCCTGCAACTCATAGACCATGATCCATATGTCTAAAAATAGACTGTGCGCCAAAAATAGCCTGCGGGACCACTTAGTGAAGGCAACTCCTTTCCACTAAGCTCCATCATCTTGTTGCATTTTCAACAAAATGGAAAAGGGTCTAATTGGGGCCCTGACAGGGTGATTTCCTTAATGTTGAACATGGTCAAATTTGGCCATGAACACCTACATAGGAAGAGTTTAGAGACTTATGGAGTCTTATTGTTCTTTCAATAACATGGTGAGGGTCTTGTCATCATCAAATTTCGGAGGAAGAATATGATACCACATAGCTGCTCTACCATATAAGGTACACGGAAATAGTCTACATGCAACATCCACTTAGCGTACCTAAAGTGTTTGAAAATGTAGGTAGAATTTGTCTAGATGATCCTCCGTCTTTACTACAATTGGCTCATCCTCTTTCCCATGCCATTTTAATGCATCTACCAACTTGTCCTTCAATTCATGAAGGAGATAGGTGGCAAATTAAATGCCACTTATGAGCTTTCCTATTTCCCCAAGCAATTTCCAAGTAGCTTCTCCTCCCATAACTTTGAATTTGTGTCCTCTCTCAGCATAGTCAATTTTATATTCACAATTATTTACAAGTGTACATGAAATTATTTATAACGGGGTTAACCAAAAAGGGTTGTTATAGAACCCACACCCTTTGAGTAACATTGTCCTTGGTGTTTTATACCTAAACACACAATTTACAACAAGATTTATAACACAACTCTTTTATATTTATATGCACATTTACATTTTCTCATCTACCAAACAAAAAGGTGTATGATACTATCATTTGATCAACCATTTTCTAAGTGGCTTCATCTAGTCCAAAGTGATTCCACTACACCTTGACCTGCTCGATTACTCGATTTAAGAGCTCAATCTGCCTCCACTCCAAAATTCATAATGGTTGTGGCTAGAATTCTTCCCCGAATTCCACTTATATCACAAACCAATAAACAACATGGTTACCATCATGCACATACTTTTTAAGTAAATAAATATGGAAAAAATCATGTGCCTTCACTATGGGTGGCAAGGCCAATATCTATGCCACTGGCCCCACTCCCTCTAAGATCTAAAACGGTCCAAAAAACCTTGGTGACAACTTGACATAAGATCCAACCTTTAATGAACTTTTTCTTGGTATAATATGGAGGCAAACATGTTCCCCCACTTGGAACTCTTTATGCATCCTTTGTTGTTTTGAATAGCTTCTTTTTTTGTCTTGAGTTCTTTCTAATTTTTGCATGATTGGAATTACTTCTTGTTCCATTTCCTTTAGCATATCTAGCCCAATATATACTTCGTTCATTAGATCATTCCAGTTGATAGGTATGTTACATGTCCTACCATAAAGAGCCTCAAATGGACACATGTTTAACGATTCTTGGTACCATTGTTTGTAGGAAAAATCTACCAAAGGTAGGAACCCTTCCCATCTCTAAGGTTGATGTGTGACATATATTCTAAGCATGTCTTTCAAATTTTTGTTGACTCTTTCGATCTGTCCATTTGTTTGAAGATGGTAGTTGTGTTGAAAGCTAATTCTATCCCAAAAATAATAAACAGTTATTTCCAAAACTTATAAGTGAACCTAGCATCCCTATCTCAGATGATCTTCTTAGGTACACCATGTAATCTAACTATTTCCTTTATGAAAATCTAAGAAATGTCACTTGCTTAGTGAGTGGAATTGATAGCTATAAAATGAGCTATCGTGCTCAACGTATCTACCACCACCATTATGGCATCATGATTCATGGTTGTCCTTAGTAGCTTTGTGATGAAGTCCATGGAAATGGCTTCCCACTTCCATTCTGGAATGAGGATTGGCTCTAGAAATAAATATAGATGTATACATTCCACTTTTACCTGTTGGCACTCCAAGCATTTAACAATATATTCTACTACATCCTTTTTCATGCATGGCCAATAATACATCCTTTTCATAGCTATTATCATTTTATGATAACCTACATGATTTGAATATGGATTTTTATGAAACTCATAAGAAATGAGCTTCTTCAATTCACTCATATAATTATATACCACCTATTTTTCAACTTTAATAGTTCATCCTCAGTGAGGGACTATTTTTTGCTCAATGATTCTTCTAGCTCTTATCACAAGCATTCTTTCACTACTAGCAATGCTCATCCCGTTGCATTTCTTTTTTAACATTCTCTTGTATTTTAACTTCACCAAAACTTAGAGATTCTAGATGAGCTACATGTAGTCTTCTACTAAGTTAATCATCTACCTTGTTTTCCTTTCCTTTGATATATTTGATTTCAAAATCAAATTCACTAATCAAGTATAGCCACCTTGTCTATCTTGCATTCATCTTGGGTTGGTATAAGAGACACCTCATCCCTCCATGATATGACATCAATATAAACTTCCTTCATAGGAGGTAATGCCTCCACATTATCAATGCATGCACTATCACTGCTAAATCCAAGTCATGAGTGACGCAATTTTTCTCATGCTCATTCAACTTTCTTGACTCATAACAAATCACTTGTCTTCTTGCATTAGGACTCAAGCCCTTCCTTGCAAGCATGTATGAACACCACAAAATATTTTTTGGGGTTTATTATCCTCAACATCGGTGCATGTGTGAGAAAATATTTCAATTTCTTGAAATTGGATGCACGCTCAGTTGTGCATTGAAATTGAATGTAGTGTTATTCTTGGGTGCCCAATCTTTGAGAAACTCTAGATAAACCTCCAATAATAATCAGTCAACCCTATAAAGGATCTGAATTTCGCCACATTCTGAGGAGTAGGCTACTCCACGATGACTTTGATCTTTTTCGTATCTAGTACCACTCCTTCCTTGGAAACAATATGTCATAAATATTGAATTTGTGACTGGAAGAATTCACACATGCTAAGTTTTGCATAGATTTTGTGCTCTCTTATAAATGGCAATACAACTACCAAATGTTCTTCATGTTCCTCCTTGGTTTTTTAATAAACCAATATATCATCGACAAAAACATGTACAACTTTGTCCAAATATGGACTGAGTACATTATTTATAGACAAATGAATGTTGTTGGTGTGTTTTTAAGTCCAAATAGTACAACCACAAAATCATAGTGTCGATACATAGTTCTAAATGTTGTTTTTTGAATATCCTCATCTTTGATTCCTACCTGATGGTGCCCAAGTCTCAAGTCAATCTTTGATAACACAAAATCTCCTCTTAGTTGGTCAAACAGATCATCAATCCTCAGCAAAAGATATATGTTCTTGAACATGTCCTTATTGAGCTACCTATAATCAATGCACAACCACAATGTTTCATATTTCATCCTCACAATACTAGAGCTCCCTAGGGTGACATGCTAGGTCTGATATATCCTTTGTCTAACATCTCTTTCAATAAAAAATTTAGCTCTACCAGTTGCAGTGTACTAATTTGGCATGGTGCTTTAGAAATTGGTGCTTATCCTTGCAACAATCCTATGGAGAAATTAATTTCCCCAAGTGGTGACAGTCTTGGGATATCCTTAGGGAACACATATTCAAAATGGCTTAAGTCAGGTGTTTTTCTAAGTTGTTTCTACTAATTTCTAAGTTGCTAGTCACTTGGACAACAAACAAGTCACGTCTCCTCTAACTGCATCGCTTCAGCGGCAACAAAATTATTCACCAAACAATCACTAGTTTTAATTTTCCTTGTAATGTTACCTTTTCCCCTATTTCATGAGACATTTGATTGACTTGTTGAAACAATCTACTTTGGTCATATGCCTTGCTATCCAATCCATGCCGATTAACACACCATATGAACCTAATGGTAATAGTTTCAAATTAGTTGACATGGACATGTTGTCAATTATAATTGGATGTGACTTCACCACATGCTTGGCTAGTTTCTTAGTCCTAGTGGCCAACTAGGCTAACCACGATTCCTCATGTTCTTTCTTTGGTAATGCACACTTCTCTACAATTTGTGGACTTACATAGCTAAAATTGGAATCGAGTTCAATCAAAATCAAAACAACCTGGTTATTGATCATATTGTCCATATTGATCATGGATTCTTGGTTATCCTCGTACCTATTATCCATTATAGCATAAATCTATGGCATACTCTGAGCCACATCCCCAATAATTGCTTCTTGTACATTGTATAGTCTTAGACCACTTCACTATTGTTGTGGGAAATCCCTAGGTCTATGGTTCTATCCATAAGTCCAACACTACATCAGCCTCCTCTAGACCTCTCAAATTCCTCTCCTGGAGGCCTTGTGTAGAAGCCTTATATTGAAACTCACCGTAGGTAGCAGTCGACAACTTCTATGTTCCATGTTCCTGGTAGATGTCCTACAAAATTTTGTCCTTTCCCTTTAAAATTGGGTTTGTCCTTTGTCTTCCAACTAGTCCTAAAATCATATTTATGCTTGGATTGTTTGTAACAATACCTCATCTTCCTTATAGAATCTTCCAAGTTTTTGGTTGATCAAATTCTATTATGTATCAGAATGTCTATGGCAACCCATTGAAATACATTTTAATCTTCATCTTCTCATCCTTGATATAAGGCATGTACCTTAGAGACTCCAAGAATCTGGTTGTATATTCATTAGTTGGAATTTTCCCTAGTTTGTGCTCATAAACTCCTTGGCCTTACTATCATAGTACTTTTCAGATAGTTAGTTTTCCATCAAATACCTCTAAAATATCCTTCTGGGCAATTCTCTCTTTAAGATCTAGTACATTCCTCAAATCTTCCCACTAGATATCAACCTTTCCTTTTAGGCTAAATATGGTCATGCTTTCCTTCATATTTTCAGAGTAATTATGAACCTTGACTCATACTTCTTCATTTTTAGCAGTGATGCCTCTGCTTCCTTAGCCTTCTTCACCTCTCCATAAAATGTAGAAGGTTTTGTCTTATTAAAATCTTCTAGCACGAAGTCCCTTTCTTTCTTTCCCTATCGACAATATCTTCTAGATAGCTCCTCATCATTGTCTATCCTCCTCTCTGGAGTACTTAGGGGAGTTCCACCTCTCACTTTGTCCTTTCTTTCCTGCCTATGCCTTTTCTTAGACCTACTGCCTTCTGCACCATATATTATCAACTCTTGTTTCCAAAGTCAAGATGAACATTACCTAAACTTGTAGCTAGCACCTAGTTCATATTGCTTTTATCCTTGCATATATGACAATCTTTGTAGCATGATTGCATTACTTCTACTTGGTTTTTCCAGGCTCAACCTGTAACAACACTGAGTTAAAAGTTCATGTAATAAAAGTTAATAAAGGTAAGATAAGACCACGAGTGAGGGACACTTATTCCAAGCTAAATGTTGGGAAAAATATCCTAGTGGGCATCACTTATTGTGTTTTATGGCTAAGGAAATTGGCAAAGGAAATGGATAAGGCTTTGGAAAAAAAAAGGTATTTTTGGCATTTTATTTATGAAAAGAAAGGAAATTAGGAGAAAAGGGAGGTGAAAGGTCACATGTTTCATGTGAGGAGGAAAATGAAGGAAAATAAAAGAAAATTGAAGAAATTAGAGCCTCATAATAAAAAGACCTCAGAGCATTAGTTGGTAGCTTTTATTCAACCTTTTGTCAGTTTAGTGTTAGAAATTGTCTCAAAGAGGAGAAGAGCACCGAGAAGAGAAAGAAAGCAAGAAAGCAAGGAAAGGAAAGGAAAAGAAAAGAACGATAAGTAAAGTAAAGGAAGACAAGGATCAAGCAACTTTAGTGGCAATACTTTCATGTAATAGATTGCATGTGTGATTTCCTAGTTGGTTTTGAGATGCATGGTATGTGCATGTTGGTATTTGGTTCTTTTGTTGTAACTGGCATGGATTTTTTCAGGATTCGAAAATGGTTTTTAGACTAGCCTTCCCATTTCTAGATAGCCATGGTGTGATGGGATGTTCTCGATTTAAGCTTTGGATTGTTGGACAGTTTCGAAATCCAGGGTGAGGTGGTCTCAGGAAAATTCCCAAAGGCCTAGGAATCCCTTGACCGATGATAGCGAGATACACGGTAAAGCCAGAGGGTGGAGACAGGGAAATTCCTCAAGGATGGTGAAGAAATTCTAAGGCATCCAAGCTCGGTTTGATTTTGTGATCTCGACATTGGTTTAGGTGTGATCACGGTATGGAGAGGTTGGTAGTGGTTTAAACTCTGGATTCCCTTGGTTGTATTTGGATTGGATTATCCCATGATATACCACATTCATGCTTGGAATATGGCACAGGGGTGATTAGCTGAAAGAAAGATCTGGTTTAGCTAATCTATGGTTGGGTGGAACATGGAAGTCCCGAACCTGGTTAGTAATTGCCTATGGTTAATAAAAGCTAGGTTTCTCTTTATTTTGGTAAGGAAATGTATTGGTTTTCTTTTTTAACAAGGTCAAATAGTTGTTATATTATCAAAAAAGGATTTTGGAGCAAGCTCCTTTTACATTCCATTGTTCTGATATGATAGACTGAGCGGTTGAATAGGCACACAGACCTTTCTCCTGTGCTTGGTATCAAAACTTCAAAAGTTTTTTTAGTTATTCTAGATTACTGTTTAACATATTGACCCGCTAAGAAAACAAATTTACATCGCATATTTCACAAAAATTTATGGTTTGTAAGCTGGAAGAGTAAATTTTGTTCCTTAAGTTTACTGTTCCTTGTGCAATTATTTGTTATGCTTGTTGTTCCTTGCTGCTGTTCCATCAACCTGTTGTTCCTTTCATATGTTTTTCTTTCGTCTGTTGTTCCTTATGTTGTTGTTCCTTTTTTTGGTTGTTGTTCCTTCTTCTGTTGCTCGTTTTTCTTGTTGTTCCTTGCTACTTTCCTTCGGCCTGTCATTCCTTTAGTATTCTATTCCTTTGGCCTGTCATTCCTTCGGTCTTTTGTTCCTTCGGCCTGTTGTTCCTTCAGCTGCTGCTCCTTCTGCTGCTGCTGTTCCTTTTGGTTGTTGTTCCTTCTGGTGTTGTTCCTTCTAGTTGTTGTTCCTTCATCTTATTGTTGTTCCTTCGGCCTGTTGTTCCTTCGGTCTATTGTTCCTTCGGTTGTTGCTCCTTCTATTGTTGTTCCTTTTGGCTATTGTTCCTTCTGGCGTTGTTCCTTCTGTTGTTGTTCCTTATGGTTTTTGTTCCTTCTACTATTGTTCCTTCATCTTTTTGTTGTTCCTTCTTCTTTTGTTCCTTCAATCTGCCTCGCCTTTTCCTAGTGCCTCTACTTTTCTCATGAAAATTGTGGTCCGAGCTGCCATCACTGACATCTATCATGTGTCGTTCCTCGCTGTCATGATTTTTCCTTTGACTATCCGAGTTTTTTTAGATTTCCTGATGGTTTTGGATTCCTTGTTGCGTTGTACATTCTCTTCCTTGATGTTTTTCTCTACTCCTCCTACGATGTCCTTTTCTTAGCTCCTGTGTATTGATAATTGAAGTCGCTGCTCTCTAATTTCTATTTCCTGATGTTGCCTCTGATAATGAAGGTTCCAGTGCTTGAGGTTATTTTTAGAGGCTTGATTGAGCATGTTGAGCTCGTGACTCTTCTCGGCTTGCTCATGAATATCTCGCTGCCTACAATGCTTGCCCTATTTTCCATTCAGCTCAGAGTGAACACTACCAAGATTGATTTGACCTTTAGCTGCTATATGCTGATCTTGGGGGTGATTCTTTCTCTGTTGTAAATCATGATGCCTCCAATTCTTAATTATGAGGATTCTCCTCATTGTTCGAGAAGGATTGGCTAAGATTTTTCTGCTAGTCATGTACATATGGATCTCCTGTTGCTTATTCATATTTTGATTCCTTGTTGCAATTGATTTGATGTGATTAACTATGCTATGAGTCTTAGGCCTGTCCCTTTGAGGGAACGAATTATGGGATTGCTTGTTCATAGATTTCATGGTTTTCTTTCGCCATTCCAGCTCTTCGTTCCACTGCCTTGTTGGCCAGTGAGTCAGCCTCCTTGTTTTGGGTTCTAAGAACGTGTTTAAAAACAACATTCCCCAGCTTCTTTATGTTGTCCATAATTCATTGTCAAATTTTATTTAAAGCTAGATTTTTGAAGTCTCTCCCTACTTCCATTGCTGCTATTATAATTTCCGAGTCACCAATTATAATAGGATCTTTTAACTGATATTTTTCGAGGATATTGGTGCCCATTAGCAAACTATATGCCTCTGCCCTATTGTTTGTCATTGTTCCTGGCCCCCATTCATAAGTAGCTATTGTCTCGCCTTTCGGATCCAAAATTAATTCGCCCGCACCTGCTCTTCCAGGGTTGTTCTTTGAGGCTCCATCAAAGAAAATAA
The DNA here is from genome assembly GCA_031772625.1 of Pinus tabuliformis. Taxonomy (NCBI): domain Eukaryota; kingdom Viridiplantae; phylum Streptophyta; class Pinopsida; order Pinales; family Pinaceae; genus Pinus; species Pinus tabuliformis. The sequence continues at coordinate 751,059,869 of CM062818.1, forward strand.
TGTGATTTCTTTGATTTTTAATCCATTCCTCCATCTCCTTGTCGTTCCCATGGAGCTTCCAATCTCTGATTTTTCTTCCTACCTTCTTTGGTAATTGATTCCTTGTTGAGTCTTCAATGAGGGATTTTTTATACCAATCCTTTTCTTCTTGCTGCAGACTATTTTGGTCCAAACTTGGCACTCCATTTGCACTTATCATTTCCAAAATTTGACCCCATGTCTTGGCTAAAATGGTCCCAATATTTGGCTTTTGGCCTTTAAAGATACACTTATTCCTAGCTAGCCATAAATGCCAGCACAGAGTGGAGGGGAGGCACTTCCAGATTCGATTTATGACAGTTTTTTTCCTTGCATATGGATAAATTTGCTCCCAATTTACATTTAGAGTTGTTAGCTTCTCAAAAGTGTCAATGTTCATTTCAAGAGGACTGATGATTTGCTTCCAGCATTGTCTGGCAATAATGCATTTCAAAAATAAATGTTGAATACTTTCTTCTTCCCTTTGGCACATAACACATATAGAAGGGCCTTGAAAACCTTTTTTCCTTAAATTTTCCGCCATAAGAATCTTGCCTTTAAGAAGAGTCCATGCAAAAAAATTTATTTTGGGTAAACATTCATTCTTCCATGTTGTTGTCCAAAGATTCCAGTTTTCGTAATTGTGGTATTTTTGCAAAAAATTGTAGCCTAATTTTACTATAAATTTTCCTCCGATTGGGTCCCATATATAACTATCTTGGCTCTCTTTATTTATTGGGGCTGCTCCTGCAAGTAAAAGCTTCAATTCTTTCCACTAATTTTTCAGTCTATCTGGAAGAAACTGCACTCTCCAAGCTATCCATCTGTTTTGTTCCCACTTTGATATGGAGTATAATGAAGTAGTGATTTTCTCCTCCAACCAATCTTTCAGTCCTCTTAATTTTTAATATTGATTCAAGGGAGTTGTTCCCATGATCTTGTCATCCCAAATAGAGGTAGAGTTCCCATTCCCCGGGTTCTTGGAGATTTGGTCTCTAACTTGAGGAATAATTTTTTTGATGAGTTTCCATACTTGAGTACAAGGATGATCAGGGATAATTTCAGTGAGCATCTTTGACCGCTGACAGTTGAGGTATTTCCTTGAAAGTGCTTCACCCCACCAATGATCCTTCCCATTTAACATTCTCCAAACTAACTTGATCCCAAGTGCATTATTTGACAAACCTAGAATTCTAATAGAGATACCTCCTTTTTCAAATGGAAGAGTCACTTGATCCCAACGAACCAGACTGAATCTTTTGGATTCTTGTTTTCCTCCTTGCCATAGAAAGCCTCTAATGATTAATTCCATTTGTTTGTGGGACCTTGCCGGGGCCATAATTATGGCAAACTGATATATTGGCAAGGCTGAAAGAAGAGATTTGATTAATATTGTTCTGCCTGCTAGATTTAACCACGTCATTCCCAAATTTCTATTTTCCCCCTCATTTTTTCAATATGTTTGTTCCAGACCTCTGACTTAACCACTTCTTTTGCCAAAGGTAAAGCTAGATAAGTAAAATGGCTCCAGTTTAGCTAAATCGGAATATCCATTATTTGAGAAATCCTCTGCATAATGTTAATTGGCACATTCCAAGTGTAGATTATACATTTTTTATTGTTTATAAGGCCTCCTAAAACATCAAGGAATCATCTAGAACTTTTTAAAACCGCCTGGAAATTATACTGGAGGCTCCCCCAATGAGAAGAGTATCGTCATCAAAAAGCGAGTGGTTTATTTCTTTAAATCCTCTGGCGATTCTAATACCTATGATTTTCTCTTTACTCTTTGGTTTTCTAGCTGAATACTCAATGTTTCCGCCATTAAGATGTAGAGGAAAGGAGAAAGTGGGCACCCTTGCCTCAGACCTCTTGTGCTACAAAAATATCTGCTTGGCCTCCCGTTGATCAATGGTGTTATCCTAGGGGTGGAGATGCATGCCATAACAATACCTATGAACTTAGGAGAGATGCCAAACTTTTGAAGGATAGCTACTAGGAAATTATGATTTACTCTGTCGAAAGCATTGACCATATCCAGCTTTATAACCATGCCCTTTTCCTTTCTTTGAATACTGTTGTGTATGGCCTCCTGCACTATAATAACATTATCTGTAATCTATCTTTTTGGGACAAAGCCACCTTGGTTTTAAGAGATGTTGTAAGGCATAATTATTTTCATTATATTTGCCATGATTTTCATGATGATTTTATAGGAGGAGTTGCATAAAGAGATAGGCATGTATCTATCAAAGGAGATAGGATTCAGATCTTTTGGGATGAGAGCCAGATGAGAAGCTTTGGTATTTTCTCCCACTTTATTTTTTTTAAAAACATTTTTGATCATTCTTACTAGATCTTTTTTTATTGTCATCCAATGGTTTTTGTAGAAAGCAATTGTAAAACCATCTGGCCCTGGAGCTTTTTCCGGGTGCATACTCCAAATTGCCTCTCTTATTTCCTCCTCTATGACCTCTTTCTCGAGCTCTCTGTTTTGCTGTTCATTGATTTTGCTACTAATTTGTTGAAGAAAGTCTTCGTTGTCCACTTGCTGGTCCCCTACTGATAGAAGGTTTTTGTAGTAGTTATGGGTAGCCCTTTTGATAGCTTCCGTTTCGCTTATTTCCTGTCCTTCCACTTGAATTTTTTCGATTTGGTTACCTGCTCTTCTTATCTTAAGGTTGTTATGGAAAAAGGTGGTGTTTTTGTCCCTTGCTTTTAGCCATAAACATCTTGACTTTTGCCTAATTTCCTCCTCCTCTAGCCTGTTTTGCTTGTATAGTTCCATGAAAATTTCTTTTTCCTGAGCATGCTCTTTCTCACTATCTTGCTGATTCTCTTTTTCCTTGCTCATTTTTTCAAGTTTCTCTTGCAGCTCTATTTTTTTTCCTTGAGAGTGTTTTCTCTTGCCCATGCTTTTAGTTGTAATCTTAAATTTTTTTCAACTTGGTTTCCCATACATAATAGTGGGAGCCTATTACATTGGTTTCCCAACTTTCCCTTATTAGTTTACCAAAATATTCCTTGTTGTCCCAGATTTTGTTGTATTTGAAAGGTATCGGACCTTAATTCTCCAATCTATCCAATATCAGCACAACAGGCTTATGGTCATAGGCTGAAGCATGCACTATTTTGCTTTTGATTATGGAGAAGGTTGCTGCCAAATTTTATTGTATCAGGATTCTATCTGATCTTTCCTTTATATTGTGTGCCCTGATCTTTTATTACTCCAGGTGAATTTTCCATTACTTGGAGGAATATCAAGGATTTTGTGCTCTTCGATAAGTTCTTCCAGTGCTGCTCTTGAGGGATCACTGAAATAATTACCTCCCAGCTTCTCATCTATATTTCTAACCAAATTTAGATCCCCTCCTATCACTAATTTTCCCCTCTGTCCTTCTTGTGCTTCTTCTTTTACTGATTCCCAGCATTGAGCTTTATCTCTATAATGGTTTGGAGAGTATATATTTATGAAGGTATACTCTTCATTCATGTTTTTTTTTTGTTTTTAAATCTATTCTTACCCAATAGTTATTGAGTTTGTGATTAACACTTTCCCATTTCCATTTGTTCCAAATTGTGCATATACCGCCTGAGTCTCCATTGGAGTCCATGGCTATTCCTTCAATTTTTTTTTGAGTTTTGATCAATTTTTGAACCTCTTGATTGCTGACTTTGGTCTCTTGGATCATAAGAATATCTAGTTGTTCCTATTTTATTATGTCTCGTACTGGATTGATTTTCAAAGCGGATCCCAAACCCCTGCTATTCCAAGAGACCGCAATCATTATTTACTAGATTTATGATGGGTCCCTCCCTTTTCCTTTTACTGATTTTTCTCTCCACTTCACTTCTGTTTGCCAAGAAAAGAGTCCATTGGTTGTTGGGTGCCTATGGCCATTTCCTTTGTTGCTGCCTCGTCCCTTATTTCTTTGTTGGATTTCCTTCCGACTTTTTTTGGCTGTTCCCATGCTTGGTTGTTTTCTTTTACTTTGTTTCTTGTAAGAATTCGGTCAACTGTGGGTGGGGGAGAGAATGGGCTCTGGGTGGGGGATGAGATGATGGCTAATGCATTAGCTTGGGAAGGAGAATGAGGGGATGGCAGCTCTTCTCTCAGAAGTTCGAATGGATTTGAGGAAGGATTTGCTGGAGGGGCCATGTTTATTAGGGGGTAGAGGCTGTTGCATTGGTTTCATGAGGCTGGGAGGAATTAGTGGCAGCTTGTTTATTATGGGGTTTCTTTATTTTTACTTGTTCCCAAGTATCTTCTTGAGCTTCAGCATTCTCAACATTCTCTACTTCTTTTAGCTTACTACATCTATTTGCAAAATGACCATATTCATGGCATACCTTACATTTGAACGGGATTTGTTCGTAGTCCAGCTGCTAGATGTGTGTCCATTGATCCACCTTGATTTTAATAGCCTCCGGTAGCCCTTTCCCCAGGTCTACTTCCATGTAGATTCTAGCACAAGCGTGCATATTATCTTTTGGTTCACATTTGTCTATGTACTTTCCTACTGCATTTCCGATTGTTTTCACCGACTCATCACCCCAACAGTGAAGGGGAAAATGAGGCAACCTGACCCAAACTAGAACAACACTTGGGATGTCCATCTCTGGATCAAAATATGGAGACCATCTATTCAAATATAAGCCTCTTGAATCCATAAAATAGGGTCCATTTCTAAATATTATATTCATGTCTTCCTTAGTTTCGAATAGAAAAGTAAAATATCCCCTTCCACAGAATCTTATGGCTATTTTCGCTTGGATATTTGCACTCTAGTTTCTCTATACCCATTTTTGGACTGCTTTGTGAGAGGGCCATAACCCTGTAAATTGTCCCACCAAACCATGTTTAGCTAAAGAGATAGCAGCTTTTCTTGGGAGTGTTGGAGGTAATGAGATCTCTGGAATGTCTGCTAACTTCTTCACGAATTTACTAGCAGTTGGTCTGGCTTTTGGAGCTCCATTTTCTACTAATAGAGAAGCAAAGGATGCTTCATGATCATCTGTTCCTTGCTGGGAGGAAGAATCTCCCCCTACAGAGAGAGGCATAGTGAGGGAGAACTCAGCAGCAGGAGGTTGCCAAGAGGAAAGAAAACAGCAGGAGGCTGCGCAGGGAGAGGGAACACATCATAGAGGGGCCAATATCAAGCTTAGGAGAGCTCAACAGTAGGAGGCTACCAAGCGGAGGGGTTGTGAGAGGCAGCAATGGCTCCTAGTTCAGACCTACGCGCGCGGGAGCTCTCATCCGGAAATCAATTCATCTCGCAGACCCAATATTAATTAGGAAATGTATTGGTTATTATGTGGATTTAGTGGCTATTCTCTCATTGTTATTTATTTGGTTATATGTTGGTTATAAGCATTATTTTATGACAGATCTTAGTCATGGCTATTTTCATGTTTTCACTCATAACTGAGTAAATAAAGAATGCAAGATCTAATTTGTGTTAAGACAGCTAATGTGAGAAGGTAGAGACCCTTCTTGTTAAACCTCAAATACTTTTTCAGTCCCTTATGTTCAGACTTGCCTTCATGACTTGTAGGTGCATATATACCAAGTGTTTGACAGAATGTCCGTCCTAGTTGGGGATGGTCAGGCCAAGTCCTGGTTCCATTTTTTGGTTTACAAGCATTGTCTTCATGTCTTTTATGAGTTTTGGAAGTTTCATATCTTTCTGGGTAGAAGCTAAGCCCTAGCCTGGGAAATAAACCTTAATTCTTGCAGTCGCTAGCACAACACTGGAAAAAAAAGGCCACAATCACATTGATGTAGACCTATGGGAACTACTAGGAACCCATATTCACATGGAGGCCTTGGCAAGGGAGAAACTGGGGTTCTAGGTTGGCGAAAAGATGAATTGTCTCAGGGTTTGGACACCTGGAGGGTTTGGGTTACTCCTAGAGGTCCTACAGAACCTAAGGGAAGTTAGTAAGGTCTAGTTGTGTCGACTCCATTTCCTTAAGTTCATATAGGAGGTCGATTCATATCATAGTAACCCCTCATCTCATGTTTACCCTGAGTATGCCATGAAAGTGGGTAGATGTGAGAGGAGGTGTTGTTACAATGTGGTATTATAGTGGGTTGCACTCTCTTTGATACCACAAGGTGGTATCAGAGCATGGTTCCTCACTCTCTGGGTAAGTCTAATGTTGTCAAGGTTATGGTTGTCGTGCATGGGATCAGGGTATGCAATTGGTATGATCATGCATGATGTTGTTGTGATGTTATATTATTACACATATTTGTTTATGATTATACATGTTCATGCTAATGTGGACTGATCTTGAAAATTACATAGATCTTATAGGTGACTGGATGGGAAAAATGGTAGACTATAGTTCCCATGACTCTCCCTACAGATCAGTTGAGCAACAAGGAGAAGAATGTTCTCCTTGTATAGCAGATACATTAAGGAGCTTTATGGAAGATATTAGAAGTTGAAAAGCAGACAATGACAAGTTAGTTGAGGCTATGGAAATAATTTCAATGGCTTAGGAAAAGCAGGTAGAGGTTAATGCAGCAATCCTTCAGAGCTTGTCAGAGTTACAGAGATAGGGAGAGCTGAGGATTAGTAAAGAGTAGGAAGAGAAAACTAATGGATCATATGGTAATAGATCTTGATCTGGATACAGGTTGGATAGAGGGGACATAGTTAGAGGTGGAAGATCACTGGATACACCTAACAAGAGGACTGGTACATTTGGGCATCATTATAGTTCCTCATCTAGGAGACATCATTACAGTCATCATGGTCATCATCCTTATAGGAGGGGTGAGTATTTGCCTGAGGAGTTCAAGAAAGTCGAGCCTCCTACATTTGATAAAGAGATAAAGAAGCTAGAAGATGTAGATGCATGGTTGCTTGGGATGAAGAAATTCTTTAGATTGCATATCTATTCATAGAACATGAAAGCTAAGATAGCCACTTTCAATCTTAAAGTGAAAGCAGATATCTGGTGGGAAGATGTGAATAATATCAAAGGTATTCGGGAAGAAGACTTGATTTGGGATGATTTCAAGAGGATCTTCAAGAAGAAGTACTTATCGTAGATGTAATATTATGATAGAGATAAGGAGTTTTATCATCTGCAGATGGGTGCTATGACAGATCATGAGTACATCAACAGATTCTTGGAGTTGTTGAGGTATGTGCCATATCTCAAGGAGGATAAGGCTAAGATTCAGATATTCGTCAGTGGATTGCCAACAGCATATAGAGACCAGATTGAGTTTGATGAGCCTAGATCATTAGAGGAAGCCATTCGTAAATAGAATCATTGTTATGAGAAGTCAAAGAAAAAATCTAAGCCTAAGTGCGACTTGAAAGGAAATGATAAAGTTAAAGTAAAATGGCCACTGAAGCGGGGAAGACCTCAGGATGCAGGTGAGAAATAAAATGTTGTTCCTTACAAGAATTTGAGTGCAGTTGAGAAGGGACATGTGTCGCAGCCTGGAGAGCAGCAGACTAGAGGTAATAGTAGAGCACTATTGTAGTGTTGGATATGTGGAAAAGATCATCGTAAGAAGGGTTGTCCATTGTACCAGGGAGGTAGACCTCAGATCTATAGTGGTCAGGAGGCGTAGACGGTTGGGGATGTTGGTCATAGTATTCCTCAGATTTATGTGACTATGGACAATAAGAAGGCTGATCACGATGCATCTATCATTGAGATGTATGCTAAGCTTTGTGATCAAGTTATTTCTATTTTGATTGATACTGGATCTAATTATAATTATTTTAATCCTGACCTAGTGGATAAGTGTGCCTTGAGAAAATAAGTGCATGTAGAGTCTTGGTTGGTGTAGTTGGCTACATTTATGAAGAAGATAGTTCATCACTAGATAAGATCTTGTGCATTTGAGTTGAATGGTATGTCTATAGAAGCACATTTGAATGTACTACCATTGGGATCGTATAGTATGCTTTTGGGTATGGAATGGATGTATCGTCACAAGACCAAAGTAGATTGCTATGAAAATTCTATTCAGTGCCTGGATGATAATGGAGAGAAGAGAATCTTGCAAGGGAAGAAGAAGCCTACATCAGTGACGATGGTCACCACTATCCAGGCTAAGTACAGTTGCAGAAAAGGGTGTGTGATGTTTGCAGTTCATATTTTCAGTGACAAGGGTAAGGATGTTGAGAATGAAGAAATATTCAAGAGATAACATGTATTACAATAGTTTCAGGATGTGTTTCCAAGAGATATTCTAGAGTTTCCTCCGCATAAGGAAGTAGACTTTTCTACTGAGTTGGTACCAGGGGTAGCACTAGCATCAAAGGTGCCTTATAGGTTGAGCACTCCAGAATTAGTAGAGTTAAAGTTGTAGCTAAAGGAAATGCTTGACAAGGGATACATTAGGCCAAGTGCATCTACTTGGGGTGCACCATTATTGTTCATAATGAAGAAAGATGGTACTCTCAGGTTGTGCATTGACTACAGGAAACTGAACAAGGTGACGATCAAGAACAAGTACCCATTATCGAGGATAAACGACTTGTTTGATCAATTGAAGGGAGCAGTAATGTTCTCAAAGATAGATTTGCAATCAGGATATCATTAGGTACGCATCAAACAAGAAGACATTTACAAGACTACCTTCAGGACCAGGTATGGGCATTATGAGTTTGTTGTATTTCCATTCGGCTTGACTAATGCTCCATCTACCTTTATGTGCATGATGAATAGTGTGTTGTGTCCTTATCTAGACAAGTTTGTTATTATATTCATTGATGACATCTTGATGTATTCTACGAATAAGGAAGAGAGTTCCAAGCATTTAGCATCAATGTTGAGATTGCTAAGAGAGCACCAATTGTATTCTAATATTAGAAAGTGCAGTTTCCTTCAAACAAAAGTACACTACTTGGGACATGTTGTTTCTAAGAATGACATAGCACTAGACCCAGAAAAGATAAAAGTTATCATAGAGTGGGCAACTCCTAGAAATGTAGAGGAAATCAGAACATTCATGAGCCTATAAGGTAAATACAGGAGGTTCATCAAGAACTTCTTATGCATCGCATATCCTATTACATCATTGCAGAGGAAAGGTAAGAAGTTTGAATGGACAAAGGAGTGTGTAGCCAATTTGAGAGGTTGAAGCAGTTGTTAACAAATGCTCCAGTAGTTTGTAATATGTACATATTCTTGCAAGAGAGGGCTTGGTGGAGTCCTTATGTAGGAGGGACAAGTGATATGCTATGAGTCTAGGAAACTGAATGAGCATGAGCAAAACTACGTGACTCATGATCTTGAGTTGGAAACTATTATTCATGCCTTGAAGATGTGGAGACATTATCTTCTTGGCAGGAGGTTTATGTTGATGAGCAATCACAGTGGGTTGAGATGTATGTTTGAACAGTCAAATTTGAACGCCAGGAAAGCTAGATGGTTGGCTACCCTTAGTGAGTTTGACTTCAAGATCAGGTACATCAAGGGTAAGGAGAACATGGTTGCAGATTCTCTCAGCAGGAAAGTGCAGTTGAACCATGTTGCAGCAATGAGCTCATATGGGACAGATTTACAGGATCAGATCTTACAGGTAGGACAGTAGGATGATAGGTATAGGGAGCTTATGCTCAGGTTACAGTAGGGTACAAGTGATTGTTGAAAATAGCAACAAGAAATGCTAAAAATAGCACTGCTATAAATAGTAGTTTGGGTACCAGTGCTGGATTGAGCAACAAGGAATGAAAAATGGAAGTGCTAAAAATAGAATTGCTATTTTTAGTAGTTTGGGATAGATTCCAATTTTAGTCGGTACCTGGACTAAAATAGGAAGTAAAATTTGAATTTGAACTTAACAACTGTTTAAAAATAAATTAATTAATTCACCATGAGTTAATTAGTTGTGAAAAATCAAACATGAAGTCTATGTGAGGACATGCAACAGTTTCTCCATTAATTGAGGAATTTATCCATCAGTTAAAGAGATAAGAATGAGTTCTAATTTGAGCTGTAATTAGTTGGCTCAGTTAACTGAGTGAAGTCTAGTCAGATTTATTTAAACAGTTTGTTTAAATTAATGTGAGTTCAGTTAGTTAATGCATGCTTGCATATAACTGCTGCACTTCAGATAACTGAATATTCTCTCATGAATAATTCATGCATGTTAGTTCAGACAGAGACCCAGTTGAGATCAAAAGAGGGACAATGTACTATTAGTTGAATGGATTTTTCATATAAGGGAAGCTCATCCATGGAGAAGGATTTATCTCCTTTAGGATTGCGCAATTGGATTATAGGTTAGTGAGTGTGTGAAGAGGCCAATTCACACAAGTGGTTGCATTGGACCCCAAGGAAAATTACGCAAAGAAATAGGAGGCTTGGAGGGCAGAGGAGAAGGTTTGAGAGAGGCCTTTGACTGTCTCTGAGTAGCAGTGGGATTGCAGAGAGAGCAGGATAGCTTGTGAGACGATTCTTTTTGTAATCCAAACTATATTTCCACTTGCATGATAATACAGAGTTGGGGTTTTAGGTTGAGGCTTTCCCCTGGTTATTTCTTTTGTGTTATGTGTGATTGATTTCTCATTCTCAGTTATATGTGTTCTCTTGATCTTGCTCAAATTGATTAAGCTTCCACAAAGTTTGTTGTAGAAGTAGATCTTGTATTTTGCTTTAGTCTATTGCATAATCTTTTGATCTACAGTGAGAATTTCTACATGGTATCAGAGCAAAGGTGATCAAGGAAGAACAATATACAAGAAGGGAGAAGCTCGAAGTTTGTGATTCCTGAATATAGAAATCAAGTTCTTATCACATAACTATTTCACCTATGGTGTTCAATGGTTTAAGACTCGAGTATACCCTTGATGGCAGCTCGAATTATATAGCCTAGAAGGATCACATGGAAGCAGTATTAGAGGATAACAGTCTAAAGGACTTCATTGATCAAGAAGTCCCCAAGCCGACTGATGCTACTTAATTGGTGGAATGGAAGAAATGTGTGGCTAGAGCAAGGAGATTCCTTTTGGAGGGAGTTCGAGACCACTTAGTCTCGAGTCTTCATGGGAAGGAGACACCATTTTCAATGAGGAAAACATTGAAAGATTTATATTAGAATAGCAGTGAACAGAGGAAGTTGGCGCTGAAAGACAAGCTTCGGAAGATCAAGTGTGAAAAGGGTGACGCGATCTCTATGTATCTGAACAAGCTCACCACATGCAAGGATGAGATTGGAAGTGTAGGGATCGCAACAGCTGATGATGACATGGTGAGTCTTGCACTCCTCGGTCTTCCTAAGAGCTGGCATAGCTACCAGACTCGGTCAATGGAAGAGAGAAACTGCCATATTGGGAATGACTTTGGTCGGATCTGATGCAGAAGGAGATAAGAAGAAGCACCAGAGATGCTTCTTCATCCATGCAGGATGAAGAAAACTACACCTTAGCGAGTAAGGCGAAGAAGGGGAAGGAGAAGGATTCTCTTTCCCAATCTAGTTCTTCCCAAGGTGGGAAGAAGTTTGACAAATCGAAAGTGCGATGCTTTCGTTGTCATGAGGTGGGCCATTTTGCTACAAATTGTCCACTGAGGAAATCCAAGAAGGGATCCGTGGAAGGATCAGAAGGTGAGGCACTGGCCTCATAGTTCGAGTTGGATTTCACATTATTCGCATGCATGGTTTTATCCATGGTGGGAAGTAGTTGGTTTCTTAATAGTGGAGCTTCTTTCCACATGACTGGTGACAAGAGTTTGTTCAATACTTTGCAAGAGAAAGATCTCCAGATACTCATACGATGGGTAATGATGAAAAGTATAGTGTCTCAGGTGTAGGCATGATTGTCTTTCAGAGGGAGCATGGAGCTCACATTACCTTGACCGATGTCAAGTATGTACCAAGACTGGAGAGAAATTTTGTGTCGATCACAATGCTAGAAGACAGAGGCTATGATGTAGTCTTCAGTAAGGGAAAGGTTTTCCTTAGACACATCATCACTAGATAGGTGAAGCAGATCAGTTCATGGGTCAAGAACCTGTATGCTCTTGAGGTTCAAGATGCATGCAAAGCCTTGAGGAGTAAGGCAATTGATGGAGACATGGTGGTTGAAAGGGAGAGTACATTACCTCTCAACATGCAGCTCCAGACGAAGTCTCAGAAAATTGTGGAGGAGCCATGATTGGTGAAGCAGCTTTAGGAGGTTGTGGAGCAGCCACAACTGGGGAAGCCGAGAGGAGACAGAGTGGAGGCATCCACTCATGCAGAGACCTCTAGTAGGGGTAAATTTCGAGCCAGGTGGGTAGAGGGATCACATGCATCCATACCTCCAGGTAGGAGGTGGGACGATGTGGAGTGATCGTCCCAAGAAGTCTGGAATAGGGGCAGGATCCTTGAGGTACCCAACCTCTTTGATTCGACTTTGCTACAAGAGCCCCGATGAGGAGTAGCAGGATTGGCTAATTGGGTAGAGACAGATGCAGATGGAGTGGTAGAGAGAGCTACAATGTAGGAGTCCCAAGACAGTGTAAGAGCTAGCAGGTTGCAACAATGCGAGAAGCACAGGAGTGTTGCACTAGTGCAAGATATCACAGAGAGGTGTGCAATGGTGCGAGATGAATGGAGTGTTGCAACAACTCAGAGGTCAAAGAGGGAGCACTTGTTAGCAGCAAGTAGAGCTTCAACATCAGAGTATGTTTCTAGTCCAATAGAGAGGTCAATTGGGAGTTTTTTTTGTTTCTAGATTTGCCGGAGCAACCACACTTGGTAGAAGTGTTGCATGTAGAACATTCCAAAGGTACAGGATCAGGTTTGAGCTGAATGCATTTCTTGTTGAGAGGGAGTGTTAAAAATAGCAACAAGAAATGCTAAAAATAGCACTGCTATAAATAGCAGTTTGGGACCAGTGCTAGCTTGAGCAACAGGGAATGAAAAATGGAAGTGCTAAAAATAGCACTGTTATTTTTAGCAGTTCGGGATATATTCCAATTTTAGTCAATCCCTAGACTAAAATAGGAAGTAAAATTTGAATTTGAACTTAACAGTTGTTCAAAAATAAATTAATTAATTCACCATGAGTTAATTAGTTGTGAAAAATCAAACATGAAGTCTATGTGAGGACATGCAACAGTTTCTCCATTAATTGAGGAATTTATCCATCAGTTAAAGAGATAAGGATGAGTTCTAATTTGAGCTGTAATTAGTTGGCTCAGTTAACTGAGTGAAGTCCAGTTAGATTGATTTAAATAGTTTGTTTAAATTAATGTGAGTTCAGTTAGTTAATGCATGCTTGCATATAATTGTTGCACTTCAGATAACTGAATATTCTCTCATGAATAACTCATGCATGTCAGTTCAGATAGATATACAGTTGAGATCAAAGGAGGGACAGTGTACTATCAGTTGGATAGATTTTTCCTATAAAGGAAGCTCATCCATGGAGATGGATTTATCTCCATCAGGATTGCGCAGTTGGATCAGAGATTAGTGAGTGTGTGAAGAGGCCAATTCACACAAGTGGTTGCACTGGACCCCAAGGAAAATTGCACAAAGAAATAGGAGGCTTGGAGGGCAAAGGAGAAGGTTTGAGAGAGGCCTTTGACTGTCTATGAGCAGTAAAGGGATTGCAGAGGGAGCAGGATAGTTTGTGAGCTGATTCTTTTTGTAATCCAGACTATATTTCTACTTGTATGATAATACAGAGTTGGGGCTTTAGGTTGAGGCTTTCCCCTAGTTATTTCTTCTATGTTATGTGTGATTGATTTCTCATTCTCAGTTATATGTGTTCTCTTGATCTTGCTCAAATTGATTAAGCTTCTGCAAAGTTCCTTGTAAAAGTAGATCTTGTATTTTGCTTTAGTCTATTGCATAATCTGTTGATCTACAGTGAGAATTTCTACAGTGATCAAAATGTGAATTGTCATCTTATAGTAAATGTCTTGGTGAGATTTATGGATAGGATCTATGTGTCGGATAATAGTAAGCTCAAGAATCTCATCTTGAGGGAGTTTCATGTAAAACCATTTTCAGGGCACACAAGATACCAAAAGACATTGACAACAGTGAAGAAGTTCTACTATTGGCCGAATCTAAAGAAGGAAGTTGCAGAGTTTGTGGTGAGATGTTTGCACTATCACCGGGTCAAAGCAGATTGTAAGCATCCAGGTGGGTCGCTTCAACCTATTTTAATTCTAGAGTGGAAACGGGAGGTCATTTCCATAGATTTCATTACAGGTCTTCTGAGGACATCAAGGCAACATGATTATATCATGGTTGTGGTAGACAGGTTGAGAAAGGTATCTCACTTCATTCCAGTGAAGAATACTTATTTAGTTATTGAGTTAGCATAGGTTTTTATCAAGGAGATCGTGAGATTGCATGGTGTTCCGAAGAAGATTGTGTCAGATATGGATGCAAAGTTTACTTCCAAGTTTTGGAAGGAGTTGTTTGCAGGATTGGGGATAGAGTTGGCTTTCAGCATAGCTTATCATCCACAGACAGATGGACAGACAGAGAGCGTCAACGAGATATTGGAGGACATGTTGAGGATGTATGTCATGCATCAGTAGAAGAGATGGGATGATTACCATCCATTGGTTGAGTTTGCATGTAATAATGGTTGTTAGGAGTCACTAAGGATGAGTCTGTTTGAGGTACTGTATGGGTGGATTTGTAACACTCCCATCAGCTGGAGTGATTCAGTGAATAGGGTACTTATTGGACCGGACATGTTGGCGGACATGGAATAGGAAATATAGGTTATAAAGAAGAATCTAAAGGCAACACAGGATAGGTAGAAAATTCATGCAGACTAGCACATGGAATTTAAGGAGTTTTAGGCTGGGGAGCATGTGTATTTGTGCATCAAGCCCATGAATAGCTCCTTGGAAATTGGATCATGTGCCAAGTTGGCACCACAATATTGCAGGCCTTTTGAGATCCTTGAGAGGATTGAACCAGTGGCCTACAGACTTGAACTGCCTCCGACAGTGAAATTTCACGATTTTTTTCATGTTTCATTGCTTAAAATATATGTAAAGGATGTTGATTATGTTATTAATTGATTTGTATTGTAGGTGGAGCAAGAAAGAGAATTCTAGCTGGAACTACAATGCATATTTCAGAGGAAGCATCTCGTGCTTTGGAACAAAGCACTTGAGCAGGCTAAAGTGTTGTGGAAGCGCTTTGGGCTCAATGAAGCTACATGGGAGATGACTGATCAGATGCGGGCTATGTATCCTTTGTTGTTTGTCAGTGAAGGAAAATGATTCTTGGTACTTTCACATATTTATGTATGGTTTCTATTGTATATACCACAATGAGCTAAGTTATAAAGCTCCAATAAGCGATATGGTTGTCATGTTGTCATGTTTTACATTATGGTTTTGCTTTTGAGTAGGATGTTATTGTAAATACTGCAACGAGTTGGGTTATAAAGCTCCATAGGTAGTACATTTTTTCTCTTTAGTGGTTTTACTAGGTCTAGGTGTTGTTTAACACCGAGGAGGGTGTTCCCTTAAGGGCGAGGGGTCTGTAACAACCCTGGGTTAAAATTTCATGTAATAAAAGTTAATAAAGTAAAAATAAGACCACGGGTGAGTGACACTTATTCCAAGCTGAATGTTGAGAAAAATATCCTAGTGGGCATCACTTGTTGTGTTTTATGGATAAGGGGAAATTGGAAAAGGCAATGGCTAAGGCTTTGGAAAGACAAAAAGGTAGTTTTGGCATTTTATTTATAAAAATTAAGGAAATTAGGAGAAAAGGGAGGTGAAAGGTCACAGGTTACATGTGAGGAGGAAAATTAAGGAAAATAAGGGAAAATTGAAGAAATTAGAAGCCTTATCAATAAAAAGACCTCAGAGCATCAATTTGTTGCTTTTTGTCAGCCTTTTTTCAACTTAGTGTTAGAATTTGTCTCAAAGAGGAGAAGAGCACCAAGAAGAGAAGGAAAGTAAACAAGCAAGGAAAGGAAAGGAAAGGAAAAGCAAAAAGGGACAAGGAAAGTAAAGGAAGGAAAGGATCAACCAGCTTCAGCGGGAATACTTGCAGGTAACATTGCATGTGTGATTTCCTAGTTGGTTTTGACATGCATGGTATGTGCATGTTGGTTATTGGTTCTCTTGTTGTCACTGGCATGGATTTTGTAGGGATTCAGGAGTGGATTTTAGCCTAGCCTTGTGATTTCCAGATAGCCATGGTGTGATGGGATTGTTCTCGGTTTGAGCTTTGGATTTCCAGATGGTTTCAAAGTCTAGGGTAAGGTGGTCTCATGAAAATTCCCAAAGGCCTAGGAATCCCTTAACCAGTAATAGCGGGATACACGGTAAAGCCTAAGGGTGGAGACATGAAAATTCCTCAAGGATGGTGAAGAAATTTTGAGGCATCCAAGCTCGGTTTGGTTTTGTGATATCAACACTGGTTTAGGTGTGATCACGGTATGGAGAGGGTGGAGATGGTTTAATCTATGGATTCCCTTGGTTGTATTTGGATTGGCTTATCCCATGAGATCCCACATTCATGCTTGGAATATGGCACAGGGTTGATTGGCTAAAAGAAAGATCTGGTTCAACCAATCTATGTTCGAGTGGAACATGGAAGTCCTGAACCTGGTTGATAATTTCCTATGGTTAATAAAAGCTAAGTTTCTCTTGCTTTTGGTAAGGAAATGTATTGGTTATTATGTGGCTTTAATGTTTGTTCTCTCATTGTTATTTATCTAGTTATATGTTGGTTATAAGCATGGTTTTATAAAAGATATTTATCATGGCTCTTTTCCTATTTTCACTCATAATTGAGTAAATAATGAATGCAAGACCTAATTAGTGTTAATACAACTAATGTTAGAGGGTAGAGACCCTTCTTGTTAAACCTCAAATAATTTTTCAATCCCTTATGTTCATACTTGCATTCATGACTTGTAGGTGGCATGTCTACCAAGTGTTTGACAAAATGTCAGTCCCAGTTGGGGATGGTCAAGTCATGTCCTGGTTCCAATTTTTAGTTTACAAGCATTATCTTCATGTCTCTTTTGAGTTCTGGAATTTTCATAGCTTTCTAGGCAGATGCTAAGCCCCAGCCTTGGAAAGTAACCTTAATTCTCGTAATCAGTGGCACAACAATGACATAAAAAGGCCACAGTTGCACTGATGCAGGACGATGGGAGTGACTAGGAAGCCATAATCACATGGAGGCCTTGGCAAGGGAGTGACTGGGGCTCTAGATCAGGGTAAAGGTGATTTGTCTTAGGGATTGGAAACCTAGAGGGCTTGGGTTACTCCTGGAGGTCCTGTGGCACCTGAGGAAAGCTAGTAAGGTCTAGTTGAGTCAACTCCATTTCCTTAAGGTCATCTAGGAGGTCAAGTAATATCATAGTAACCCCTCATCTCATATTTACCCCGGGTAAGCTGGTGAAAGTGGGTAGATGTGATAGGAGGCATCGTTACACCACCAATCTTCTCATTTTTAGCCTTGGAACTCCTTAGTTTAGTCTTTAAACTTCTGAGAGTATCCATCCAGTCAAGGGAGCCTTCCTCTCTCATTTTCTCCTTTGAAACCTCTTCATGCCACATGTTGGGATCTATTGGTACTATATTGAACTATTTTACTACTCATTCCTTTTACTCTTTGATGTTTAAGTAGTGTCTTCTTATGTGATGTCATACACATATAACTGTCAGCCAACAAATGTAAGTAATCATATTTACGTCACCTTCGATCAATTGTAACAAGCTTGTTGATGCATGGTTATCTAAAACAATAACTCTCAAGTTAGAATGCCTGTTAGAAAATAATATCCATTTCAGAATCAATGCTCACATATATTATATAGTCCACAATTTAAATGCTACAAGAAACATGCAATATAATTAATACACTTTATTAAAGGGTTTTAAGAATCATCTTTCTAGGCATGCTCATCCCAAGTGTTGAACCAATAGGATTTTATATTATTTTATAATATCCTCTAAACCCTTACCCTACTACATTAGAGTCCCAAATTTTTACCTCCATATGTTTAATATTGAACTTGATGCTCTGATACCACCCTGTGACGCTCCCTTCTACCCCCTAACTTCTTTTAGGCTGAATGGGAGGTGTTAATTTAATCTAACCTAACTTCCATGGTCTCATTATGGAAATGGGGTTATAAAATTCCTCCTCTCCTAAAGTTAGTGAAAATAACTTTGGATAATAGCATTATGTTTTTCTCATCGAAAGTTTCCGGCGATATAAATTTTATCCTAATCCAATATTGGGATCAAAAGATATGCCCATTTAAAGTTTCACCATTTAATTCTCACCACATAAGTAGGAACTACCATGTGGCAGCCACATGGCACCTATGTGATTCCCACATGGAAACCCCACCACACCAGGTGGATCCACGTCATTCTAAAGACAATCAAGAACATGGCTCAACCTAGGTGGAATTTTCCACATTACCTGGCTTAGGGGGCCATAAGTTTCTCCCTTAGCACGTGAAAAATCTAAGTCATGATGTATCTAGCTCCTCAAGAATTCAAAGTTTCCATGAACTTGCACTTGTGAAAAGTTATGGAACCCTAGACCTCTATAATAGTTAGTCTAACTCATCACCATGAGCACATTTATGCCTTCTAGCCCCACTTCCTTAAACTCACCCTAGATGTTCCAGACTTCCAAACCAAATCTAGTTTAAGATTGGCCTTGCAACACCTTTATTTGTGAGGACCCCACTCTATAATTCTATTGAAATTCTAATTGTGATGGGTTCTTTCCCTGAACACCACAATGCATTAACCCTGAGGGGCTCCGTGTCATATTTTCCTTATCCAGTCCATTTAACTCCCACAACAAATTCTATACGACCCATCCAAAATTTTGCCCAAAACATGCCTAATCACAAAAATTATATGCTTGAGCCAAGCACAACAAACTCAAGTGTTGAATATTTGACCTTGAAGTAGTTATTGGTAATTTAAGGAGAAATAAAAACTATCATGGGTAAAGCATTAAAGAAAGAGATATTAGAATAATTAAACGCCATCAAAGTTTAGGTTCAAGAGGAGAACTAGATACTTGAGCAAGAAGGTACATATGTTTGATTAAAGCATATAAAATTTGAAAAGGACTTTGGACCTTTGCAAAATTGTCTCCTTTACTAAAACATCATTTTGGTGAATGACAAGACTTCTTCACTACTATTATGGAAGATCAAGACAAGAGCATAGTTCAAATCATGCAATTAGGAGAGAAGGTAATTCAAATAATAATCCATAAGGGGAGAGGTTCATTTAGATTATGACTTAATTATACAAAGAATTGGTAATGAAGAAGGAGGCATTGGCTAAGGTATAGGTAGTTTTCCAAGAGACTTATGAGGTAAAGCAACCTTCCATTGCTATTGTAGAAGCCAACATCATGACCAACACAAGCATGGTGAGCTCATCATCCATGCAATATCAAAAGCACTTGGGTGATTTTGAAAATCATACTAGAGGCATCAGTTCCAAGCTATTGATTTAGATGGCTATGATGATGCAATGGGTTAGGAAAGAAAGGTAAACGAATTGTAAGCCCCATTTTCAATGAACCAAGGGTCAAGAATGAAGGCATATGTTTTAGTGCTTAGGGTCAAGAATGAAGGCATAGATATATAGATATATCACTTTTGTGAATAAAAAGCAACGACAAATGGAAATGGTAGCACACTACCACTCTAGCCTTCTTGTGGTGGATTACAAAAGGGAAACTATGAGGAAAGTTCGGATACTCTGGCTACACCAACACTTAGAAGAAATAACAACCAGATCAATTGGGACAAAAAAAATAATAATGAGAGGAATGTATTAAGCAAGGTATCACTCATTTGTTATTGTTGCAAGAAGAAAAACAATAGAGATTCCAATTGTTGGTATTCGAACGTATGCCATTCTTATGAAAATAAAGGTCATCTTGAGGTATCTTATTGGGAGAATAAAATCACATGTCACAAGCTTGAATGTTTTCAAAGGAAGAATAATAAGAAGACTTTCCCAACTCAATAACAATTTTAAAGGCACATGGAGAAGAGGAGTGTTTCGAGAATAAGTACCCTAGGGCTTTGGGTTAGAACCCCAACGGAGCAGGAGAAAAATACAACAAGAAACACTCATACAACTCAGGCAAAATGCTTATCAAACTACGTAAGAGTGACCGTACCCGGATTTCCTTCGTTCGAGTAGGTCCCGCAAGGTTCAGACCCTCTACAACTCCCAATGTTCTTCAAACCTGAAAATCATTCATATCGAACATACATAGCAGTATATAAGTAAAGCATATTCACAAAATTTGACTTTAAATCATATAAACAAATGATTGATCATACATCAAAACAACATTCATATATGAATTACAACATAATCTGATGCATAAACATAGTTAATTTCGGAAACGAGACATCATTTATTTTATTGCAGTAAGCTATAAATAACATGGAGAGAATTCACCTGAGTCCTCTTCTTTCGGCTCCAAGTGCAACCGTCCTACGGATTCATCCTATCCCAGCCTTCAACAATCTTCTTACATAACCAACACCATGATATCTCAAGCAAGAGGGAGAATATCTATAATCAAGGAAACAAGGGTTTCCTGAAGCTTGGGGAAGTGCATGAGGCACAGGGATTCATCAAACTCAGTCAGGGTAATCTCACTATAATACCTCTATCTCTTCTCCTCCTTTAGGCCTTCCCATAGAAGTCTATTTATACTTCTCTCAATTTTTTTTTTAGTTGGGAAATAGTTGGGCCATGGGCAATAGGAGGTAATCAACAAGTAAAACCCATGAAATCCACCCATAATTAAGGAAATTTATTTTCTTAAGTGTTTTAACACATCTACGCGGGTTGGGTATTGACTGAAATGCATGTACACACTTTTATCTCAAGGAAAAGTAGCTTATAGGGAATAAAACACTGATTTTTATATATTTGTACCACGTCTGGAAGGAGGGGTTGCCCTAAGCCATAAACCAAGAATCACAAATACCAAGGGTGGTAAACGGTGCTATAACAAATGCCCCCTAATATATGAGGTCAGAAGGGGTACATGATGGCCGAAATGTATTAAGTTTATGGAAAGAATCTTGTCGAGACTGAGAAGGAATTCACCAGAATTCAGCCTGCCAAGCCATCAAAAGAGATCAGAAAGAAATTGTTGTTTGAGGTGGGCATACCCATGCTCAAAAAAAGTAAAGCATGTCTGCATATCAAGTACAAGCGGATCTAATATGTATACAAGTATAAAGAATTGAAAGTACATGATGGATCATTTGATCATGATCGAAAAAATAACATGTCTGAATATCACACATAATAAGACGATCAATGATGCTGAAGGATGAAGTTGGTCACTAATGTCAAAAACCGATCCCAATAGTACCAAATGAACATGATGGAATAAAATGATACTACATCGCAACTCGGATGCCATCATATAAGATGTCGTTGCGAATAACTGCAACATATAGGGTGGATGGTGTCAACTAGTAGCAACAGCAACTGACAAGTGAACCAAAACATGATGATGCAACCCGAGGTCTTCACCGACCACCGCAATACATTTCTACACAATGGGAATAAATGATCTGAGGTCAACCACGTGAGAAATCGTTTAATTACCGGTCATTGATGTATATCGTTAACAAATGCGAGACTACTCACTGATAATGATAATGAGAGTTAAGGTACCCAGTACAATCTAACAAGTGCGAATAAATGAGCTGAAGTCGAACACTTGAAAGAATTTATCAATCAAGAGACAATGATGGTTTCCCACTATCGATAGCGAAGGAATCTACCACTGATGACTGCAAACCCCAAGGTACTGCCAAATGGACTCTAGATCTTTGTCCCAGAGAAAATGAGTTGTAGTCGATAGGAAAAGATCCGCTAGAAGGAAGGCATTAAGGCATCCTTCATCAATCTAGCGCGAGTGTAACCCATAGACCAATAATGTGGAAGGAATCGGATGAAAAATATGTAGTAACCCAACCAAAGCACATTTCCAACGTACACAAGATGTAGCTAGTGCACGATACAAACCCCTTGAACCAACCAATAATGAAAGCTAACACAGAGGCGAGGAATCCACTAATAAGGTCAAATGGAAACCAAGGCATTGCAAGAATCCCAATGTGTGATAATGAAAGCTGATGTCAAACACAAGGGAAACCATTCAATCAAAGACCCATGATATTGACGATGCTGAGCATAAGGTGACCTATCAATAATGAAAATAGGGCTAGGGTGTGGCTCTAGATCTACCCTCAGAGCAATATGTCGTCATACATAAGGACAAGACCTGCTGGCAAGAAGTCAATGGAGACCTTCTCAAACCGGCACGAGCAAAGGACCAATATAACTGATGTGATGAAAAACATGACACTGACAACCAGGGATGTCCGACTGAAAAAATAGGTCCAGAGACACTGCAGAGAGGCCGACTCAGGCTTACTTCCCTTGAACAAAAGCATGACTCAATGATGACTATATAGCAGCATATGATAACTCTATATAAGCTCATCATGCAAGAGGCATGAGAAAAATCTCCATATGATTGGAAGAGTTAATCAATCGAAGGAGTACTGACTCAATAAAAAGGTTAAGGCGTACCTAAGTCAAAGTAAATCCCGCCCAAATGGAGGAGAGACTTTATTTTGAGTGCTTTGTTCAAGGGCAACACGACTGACTCTAGCTGCCAACAAAATAAGGAAATGTTGTCCCATTCTTGCTCTTTTTGGAATATATAATTTTTTTGTCTTTTTCTTAAGCTGGAAAAAGAATAAAAGAATGATATAGTACAGTGGAAAGAAAGAGTGTCAGAGAAACAGATGATCTAGTTCTTGGGAGAGGAACATTCCTATGCTCAATGCATGGAGGTGAAACTGGTCAAGGACACTCAAAGGGATGCTCTTTCCACGGGTAAAAGGATGCGTCAAGTTACAGAAGCTAAGTGATTGCATAATTGATTTTGCATAAGACATGGTTAAATAAGTGGCTTAAAAATGACTCCAAGTGAAGCTGGCTCAAGGCCAAAAGGTGCAAATAGTCAAAATGCAATGCAGCAGTACAACTCAACACAAAGGAGCCTCTAGGGTATAAGGCCAGAAATCAGCGCGGAAGAAAGGAGAATGTGTCTTCAATGCATAAGTCATGGCAGGACTAAAGAGGACTCCCGAGCCTACTCAGTATAGCAGCATGGGCAACCAATGTCAGCGAGGTTCTAACTAAGATGCCCATGTAAAGGATGGCTCTACCATCGCATCATGATTTCAAAATCGGCGAGTGAAAATGGTTTTCTAACCAAGATATGATGGGGTCAACCCTATGGCTAATGTATCGTTGAATGGAGGCTAGTATGAAAGATGCAGCGAAAAATAGTTTTCCCTAACCTAAATGCCAATGAGTGAATGATACTTGCCATGACGGGTCAGTGGTCATGGGACCGAAATAACATCTCGAAGAAGTCTCCAAAATATCCTTAAAAAACAACCCACTCTCGACAATCCAAGCCCACAGGTCAAAAAATCCATGAGACAAAAATCAATTTTTGAAAAAATATTTTTCAATTTCAAAGTTATATAATGACTTTTGGACTCAGTTTTTTCATTTCTGTTTGGAGCAAAGAGTTGTGGAGAAAAACGGAGCAAGCTTTCCTCTGAACAATTGGACCGTTCAAATCGCCCCAAAGTTATTAGGTAACCCTAAAATCATACTTTTAATGTTTTGTGATAGTTTTTAGAAGTTTTCTTAAAGTTCTGACCGTGGGAAATTATGCCCAAAAATCCAACTCTGCGTACATGCAGGTTGGATGTGATCAGCCCACGTATACAATAGCCCTGCACGCAACTATGTGTAAAGGGAACCCGCATGTACGCGAATTAAAGTTTGAACATAAAACTAACGGTTGAAACTCTATTTTTTTGTAGGATGACTATCACATGGAGGGAAAGAGAGCATGGCACTATTGATAATGAAGTAATGAATGACCAAAATGCACTAGACACTCTGAGAAGCTGTGGCTTATTGAAATACTTCAAAATGCCAAACATGAAAGCCATTACGCGCTTGCTTGAACTACTGATCCACTACTGGAGTGCAGAGGATGATGCATTCATGATAGACCATATGCCTCTACGGATTGAGGTCGAATACATCTACTTTATTACAGGTCTCTCCCAAAGAGGTGAGGTCATACATTTGACTGGCAAGACAAGAAGTAGTCTTTCAGTAGAAGACTATGTCCATATATACTGTCTTGGACATCTAGAGAAGATTGGAAGTCAAATTCAAATCAAACATGTGGAAATTTTATCCCTAAGGATTCTGCTATTTACCATTGCATAGGTAAATGGGTTAGCTTCATTGCATTAGGCATCACGAGTGTCCATGAGCCTGGCAGTGGAATGTCTTACCACAGTATTTGACTAGTGCACTCCTCTTCTGACTAACATGAAGAGCCAATTGACCTCTATACAGAAGGGTAAGATGAATAATTTTGGATATGGGACTATCTTATGCTTATTCTTCTTCGAGAAGGTACTTGGGCTACATCCCAAAGTATCAGTGTCCATCAGCAGCCCTAGAGATCCACGAATGGGTAGATGGGTGGACTTGATGAAACACCTTGGAGGCGGGGACGTGCCTAGAACGACTTTTGATGATGAGTTTTTCACCTAGTGGGACCAACAGATCATCGTAGTCAACGACTACCCTTACGCCGGTATGGATTTCTGAGGAGATCCAGACTTAGTGTTACCACCAAATGTGGCATGGGGAGACATAGGCAACAATTTTTTAAGTTTTTGTGAATTTTTTAGATTTTTTAATATGAAATGAACTTAGAAATATTTTTTATGAGACATAATACTGACAAAATTACCATGTTCCAGATGTGGGTCCAGTGAGACTAGATGGATTTCCGAGGCACCGACGTCGCGGAAGAGGGGCCGAAGAGGTAGCAGCTGAGACAGAGAGAGTCCTATATGCAATTCAGAGAAACTTGGTGAGACTAACTCACTAGGTACCTATGATAGCCATAGAGGATCTACCTGAGGAGATGCAGCGCCGCATGGTAGGGGTACCACGGGACTAGGTCTGAATACTTCGACTTATAGCCAACACGGTGGTTAAATTTTTAGTCGCTCATCCTGAGCCGGGTCGATAGACAGACCTATGTATGACTGGACATGATTATGGGCATGAACCCAAATTTTGAGGGCATCTTGTCCCAATTTTGTATATTATTTTTTGAACACTCTATTTATATATAGGCGATTTTATGATATATATACAGATTCAAATTTTTTGATGTTATATAATTAGATGAAAGATTAATGTTCCAATCTAATGCTTGATTAGCAATAGAGTCTGCTAATGAATTCTCAGATCGTGGAATGTGAACATATGTAATATAAATAAATGATCGTTGCAACATTATCACTCTAAAAAATTGGCGATATAAATAAGGATCACGAACCCGATAAATGTTATATAACTGCGACACCACCAGCTATGAGTCTAGATAAACTACCAACGAATCAATCCCATAAGAAATTGCTTCGGACAGTAAATTAAGAACAACAGTATATTCGGCAATGTTATTCGAATCAGGGCCAATACATACTCCCCTCAACACCATCAACTGGCCAGATGGATAATAAATCACCCAGGTCGCGGAAGTAAGATTCTGAGTGTGCCGACTAGCACCATCAGCAAATCTGAAATATATTGAATCATCCATCAATACCTGCCAAAGCAAATAAAAAAAAATGTCGATATCACAAAATTCCAGACAAATATGTACAAAGATACAATATATACAAACAAGCAATTGCTCGGCAGAAGCCTAAGAAAATTATTTCTTAAGGTAGAGCCCATTTCAGGGCTCTGCCAGCTTGTTCCCTTCAAAATCAATTAATTCATAGGCCCCTTTACCCAAAAATCGCATGACTCTAAAGGGACCATACCACATAGACTTGAATTTGCCTACCCCTGGGGCATCTTTGTCTTGGTCATAGACTGAGACAAGGTCGCCTTTAGAAAAAACCCGAGGATGGACAACTTTATCATTCTGAGTTTTAACCCTCTTCTTATGGGCTTTGTTTATTATGGCTGCATCTCGACGCTGCTCATCAAGATGTTCCAAATGAACGAGGCGATCTTCAAGACTAGATGTCTCTGGAAGAAGTTCTACAACTAGCTTAAGGGATGAAATTTCACATTCAATGGGAAAAATAGATTCCAACCCGTAAACTAATTGAAAAGGAGTAAAACCGGGGCAGTCTTAACCGAGGTTCGATATGACCGGAGTGTTAGGTACAACATAATGTGCCAATTAGATTGATTTTTATCACTTTTCCTTTGCAGGATAGTATTAAGGGACTTATTCACAGCTTCGACTATGCCATTGGCTTGAGGATAATATGGAGGCGAATGCTCCTGCCAGAAGCCCAACTTGAGAGCCAATTCGATCATCAGTGGATTTTGGAAGTGACTGCCATGGTCAGTGACAATCTCTCTTGGGATACCAAATCATGAAATAACCTGGTTGAAGAGAAACAAGGTTGTTGTTTCACTATCATTTTTGTAAGTAGGCATGGCCTCATCCCACTTTGTAAAGTAGTCCATGGACACAATGATGTACTTGTGATTCGTCTCCAAAGGCAGATTACAAGTAGCAAAATCAATGCCCCACTTTGTAAATGGACCGACAGTGATAACAGGAAAAAGTGGAGTTGGATGCGCGCGCATTTTCCGGGTATAGATTTGACAAGGATGGAAACGTTTAGCCTTTTCAATACAGTCTTTGAAAATTGAAGGCAAAAAGTAGCCTGCACGCAAAAAAATTGGGTTGTTGCAAGCCCTGATAGATGACCACCACAAGCTCCACTGTGGCAATCATTAAGTACATACTCAACTTCTTCCAAAGTTAAGCGATGCCTAAGGATTGAGTCAACCCCTCTACAATATAATGTATCACCAATGATAACCTAGTTTTTGGAAAGGTGACGTAACTTTCGATGCTCATCTTTGTAGAAAGCAGGTGGGAAATTCGAAGTCTGGAGATATATAATGATATCTCTGTACCAGGGATCTTGTGAAGAAATGAGGAATAAATGTTCATCAGGAAAAGTTTCCTCATAAACAATGGCTTCCTCACAAGGCAACTCTGAAATTAATTCTGCAAAAATTAATGACTTCTTAGATTTGGCTGACAAGAACTCGAGATCGAATTCTTGCAAAATAATAATCCATCGATTATACTTACCCCCAATCACTCGCCTATTGAGGACAAACTGAAAAGGATTGACAGCTGCTAAGACGAACGTTTTGCGTAGCAGAATGTAATGACGAAGCTGCTGGACAGCAAGAATAGTTGCCAAGGTCAATTTCTCGATGGGAGAATAGTGTAGCTCAAGTCCTACTGAGCCTCAACTCAAATAGTAGATTATATGCTCACTGAGAGCATCATCCTCCTGAACCAGAACCATACCAATGGTTGATTCCGCCGCAGCGAGATACAAAAGGAAATCTCTGCCATAATCTGGTGGACTCAACAATGGAGCATAGGTTAATTCCTTTTTCAAAGAATCAAAAGATCGTTGCACGAAGTCATCCCATAAAAATGGAACTCCTTTCTTAAGCAAATGCATAAATCCCTTGGTAATCTCAGCGTACTTTGCTATAAATCTCGTCAAGAAATTTTCCTTTCCTTGGAGACTTTGAAGTTGATGAATGGAAGACGGGGGAGGCAACTGAATTATTGCCTCAACCTTGAAAGGATCAACACGAATCCCTTTAGTCAATATGATGAATCCTAAAAGCCAACCAGATGTGACCGCAAAAACACACTTATTTGGATTCAACCAGATTTTATAAAAATGACATCTCTCAAAAAATAACTGAAGGTGGATGGGATGATCAATTCTCTTGCGATAATGAGCAGCTAAGTCATCCAAGTATGCTTCCATAACATGCTTGATGTCGTGTAAAGCATAAGACATGGCTCGCTAAAAGGTAGCTCCAACATTTCTAAGACCAAAAGGCATCTTTTTGTATGCAAACGTGCCCCAAGGACAAATAAAGGTTGTCTTGTGCTGATCCTATGGACGGATAGTAATTTGATTGTAACCAGAGAATCTGTCCATGAACGAAAAAATTTCATTACCTGCACATTCATCAACGTTTTTATCAATAAAAGATGTGGGGTAATTGTCTTTTGGACAAGCTTTATTTAAATCCCTAAAATCGATACATACTCGGATCATTCCTTGCTTCTTATCTACCAGGACTGGATTGGAAACCCACTTATTTAGAGGAAAAAGGTATATGAAACCTGCCTTAAGTAGCTTTTCAACTTCAGCTTTAATAACTGCCGCTTTCTGAGGATTGACCAGTCGAAGTTTCTGACGAATAGGTTTGGCGTTTTCGTACGTCTTGATCTCATGATGGACTATAGATGGATCAATTCCAGGAATTTCCTCATAAGACCAAGTGAACACATCTCAAAATTCTTTAAAGAGGTCAGTGTAGATTTGAATTTCTTCGGGGGAACAATCAGCTCTGATGAAGACATTTTCTATTACGTTAGGATTCCTAAATATGTTTACAAGTATAGTTCGTGAGATAACTGACATGTTACCTTCGGCAGAAAATTATGTTCGAGCCAAAGGGTTTCGAAACTGTACAAACATCACTAGTAAATAGATTGGAGAACCTAGATTCAACTTCATGCAATATAGGAAGAAAATATGAACGATGATGTAAATCTTCCCATGGTCGATCCACACCCATCATTACCTCCAAAATTGCTTCTTCAGATGGTAAGACTGTATCCAAGCAATCCAGAGTTGAAGTAGAATCGAGGGTCCAAGCCGAAGCCACATCGCCATCTAACTCCTCTTGTGAAAAAGGAGTGGGATGGTTGTCTGTAGAATTAATTCTAGCTACGGGAATAAGTACCCTAGGGCTTTGGGTTACAACCCCAACAGAGCAGGAGCAAACTACAACAAGAAACACTCATACAACTCATGCAAAATTCTTATATAATCAAACTACGTAAGAGTGACCGTACTCATATTTCCTTCGTTCGAGTAGGTCCCATAGGATTCAGACCCTCTGCAACTCCCGATGTTCTTCAAACCTGAAATTCATTCAATTCGAACATACATAATAGTATATAAGTAAAGCATATTCACGAAATTTGACTTTATATCATATAAACAAATGATTGATCATACATCAAAACAACATTCATATATGAATTACAACATAATTTGATGCATAAACATGGTTAATTTCGGAAACAAGGCAACATTTCTTTTATTGCAGTAAGCTATAATTAACATGGAGAGAATTCACCTGAGTCTTCTTCTTCCAGCTCCAAGTGGAACCATCCTCCATATTCGTCCTATCCCAACCTTCAACAATCTTCTTCCATAACCAACACCATGATATCTCAAGCAAGAGGGAGAATATCTATAATCAAGGAAACAAGGGTTTCCTGAAGCTTGGGGAAGTGCATGAGGCACAGGGATTCATCAGACTCAGTCAGGGATAATCTCAGTATAATAACTCTATCTCTTCTCCTCCTTTAGGCCTTCCCATAGAAGTCTATTTATACTTCTCCCAATTAGTTTTTTAGTTGGGAAACAGTTGGGCCATGGGCAATAAGAGGTAATCAACAGGTAAAACCCATGAACTCCACCCATAATTAAGGAAATTTAATTTTTTAAGTGTTTTAACACATATACGCGGGTTGGGTATTGACTGACCCGCATGTACATGCTTTTATCTCAGGGAAAAGTAGTGTATAGGGAATAAAACACTGTTTTTTATATATTTGGACCAAGTCTAGAAGGAGGGGTTTCCCTAAGCCATAAACCAAGCATCACAAATACCAAGGCTGGTAAATGGTGCTATAACAAAGAGTACGCCAAGCAGTTTATGAAACACCAGGAATTATTAGTAGCACTACAAGTTGAGCAGAAATTAGGAAGAAAATTATTGCAGGTTTCATATGGAGCTTCATCTCAAGAAGTGCATCTCCAAGAGAAGAGTGTGGACAACAAAGATCAAAGGGAATGAAGAGCTATGTACAATTCCAAGCCATGGGGCAAATATTGTTTGAGTTGTAGTAGCATAGGTGGTCAATGTCATTAATGAAGTGGATCATAAATTATGTCAATATCAAGGGAAACTCCAATCCAAAATTTCCCTTTAGTATTTCACATGAATTTTCCTTTCTTGGAGATGTGTTAGAGATTAATGCATGGAGATAATTGATATTAAGCGTTTCCTTGACAATCCATAACAACCAATAAAGAAAACAACTATTTTGTGTGCTTTGCTTCTTCATGAATTTTTTGTATGTATTCCTGTGAACTCTATGGAGAAGTGTTTATAGCCCAAGTTTCCATATTAACTTCTTTTAATTGAATGTTATATATTTCATGGTGAATGTAATTGCTAAAATGATGGATTGAGTTGCTAGTTTATGTAACACAACTGTGAATGATTAGTCTACAATGTTGGACCATATTTTTTTACTTTAAAAAATCTAAACTATTGTGGCATCAACTCTATATATTATTCTCTAGATTACATTTGTATAAAGTAAACCATTGGCTATAATAGTTTATCCATTTTCTAGCCATTAATTGTATTTTCCAAATGTTGAGGCATTTCCTTCAACATCAAGAATGTCAGTATTAATTTCACCTACAACCATACATTTGTATAAGTGTCCAAGTATTTTTAATAGAATAAAGTATTGTGATTACATAAAAAGGTTATCATTCAATTGGCATCATGATAGAGATAGAGTGATGTGTAAGCATGTGCAAACAATTAGTTTTTTCCATGTTGAAAAGTAATTTATCTCAATGGAAGAAGGAAATTCACACTTTTCTTTGTTGATGTGTTAATGTGAGATAGAATATTGATTGCCATGATATCATTATTAACTAAGTGTTATGTAGGTATAAGTGTTAAAACAAAAAACATACATTCAGTAGTGAACAAGCAAAAACCATAAATCAACTTAATTGTTGTTGGCTAATGAGACAAATTGTCTCCAAATCTAAGAGTGAAAGAGACTTGCACGTTCAAGGTAGGAAATAATTTTAAATGAAGTGTTCCAAATCTGAATATTATAAAGTATCATGTTGTGACAACCCTTTTGCTACCCCTCTTGTAATTGTCACTATGAATTGTAATTCATGTAAATATTGTGGAAATGTAAACACAATGACTAGGTTGAGAGGAGTGGACATGAATTAAGAGGTTTGAGGAAGAGTTGCTTGGGAAGTGATTAAACTCTGGGTACTTCATTTAATATGAAACCAGTTTTTTATTAAGTTGAATCGCATGCACAACATGGAGAGAGGTAGAGTATGGGCTTCCTTAATGGAGGACAATCCCCTTACCACTTATGTCCTTGTGAGTCATGTTGGGTGGTCAACGTGCAAGGGACAAACAAGGAGTTGGGAAAGGAAAAAGGTCGTCGAAAAAGAGACAGATGGGTAGACAAGGGAGAATTGAGAGGATACATGCTTAGGAGGTGGTGTGATTGGAATGGAACATAGACAGGAAATAGTATGTTGTGGATGCATGTATGTCGAGTTAGGCATACGAGAATTTTGAGTGGACTTGCGAGAGGAAGAATGCTAGGAACAACATTGGAAAAGGAGTGGGAGCACGTTGAGTGTGGTTGAAGAGAAGTGAAGAGAAGAAGAGGTGGAGACACTATGTATTCTAGAGGCCTCCAAGGTTGAGCAGGTGGAAACACAACATACTCTGGATTCATGATTAGCAGAGGGAAAACTTTGCGCACATTTGGATACAAGTAGGTTTAGCAGGTAGAACTATGGTCTGTTTTGGATCCCTATCAACAAAGATAGAGACACTTTCATGTAGAATTTAGTAGGTGGAACACCATGTGCTCTAGATTCTTGTAAGAAGGTGGAAACATCATGAGATCTGGATTCCTATGTGAACTAGTTAGTTGGCATTGGTTTGAACTCCCTTAACCACTTAATCCTTAGACTATGAATCTAGCCTCAAGGGTGGTCAACTGCAA
The DNA here is from genome assembly GCA_031772625.1 of Pinus tabuliformis. Classification (NCBI taxonomy): domain Eukaryota; kingdom Viridiplantae; phylum Streptophyta; class Pinopsida; order Pinales; family Pinaceae; genus Pinus; species Pinus tabuliformis. The sequence continues at coordinate 751,091,940 of CM062818.1, forward strand.
GAAATATTCTAGTGCAATTGGCCTATGGTTGGCTGTGTTATTCCTTACAATTTCCTAAGCTGAGGAGGAGATCGAGAAGGGTAACCTCAAACCACTTTTAGCTCAATAGCTAGCCCTACTGAGCCAGAGATGGATCTCTCAAAGTTTTTATTGGTGAATGTCTTTAAAGCATCAAGTTTTTAGGCTAGATATATATGTTTGTTTGTGTGTTGGTGAATTTTAGATTTTAGGGTTTGTTGGACTAGGGTTTGGAGCCAATGATTAGGTCTAGGCTTTAGGAGTGCAAAGACAAATATAGAAAGGAGCTAGGTATCAAAAGGCCATGGTGTACTTGAAATATTGTCAATGTAGTATAGAATAGAAATTTTTGAAGAGACTAATGAGCATAAGAAAGTATGAGTTCATTAGCTTTTAGAAGAAATAAACACAACTATGAAAACCATATAAACAGAGCTTGAAATCAAGAATCATGTCTATTTAACTGCAAGGTAATCCATAGAAAGAAGACAAAACATGTGGAGAAAGATGATTTAACCATGAGAAAATAGATAGAAAGAAGAACAAACACCATGAACTCACTAGACTAGAGTTCCTTAAAAATAGTTGCAAAGGCCTCCTCCACAAAAGTCCAACCCTTCTCTCTGAAATAGAAATCATACATATAGAATCACCTAGACCACTTCCCCACCTTCAGAAGTCGAATTCCTAGGTGGTGGAACTCATTCAAGATTCTCTCAACCAACAGGTGAGAGTGAGAAGGTAAAACTCAAACACTTATTGGAGACTTTGTTTAGGAGTTTGCTTCTTTAATGAGGCTTATTAAACATCAAAAACCACCTATCGTGTAAATTTTTTCATGCCTACATCATCTAACCTCGAAACAAAAGCCATTACATTAAGAGTTTTGACTTTGACCAAGTCAAATTGAAAGCTAGAAAATTTACATAGTGAAATTTACAATAAAAAACACAGGAAATTGCAGAAGCGCAGCACCAACGTTGAGCCCATTTTCAGGTGCCTTCCTAAGGTCCAAATGAATATCTAAGAGAATGGTCAACTATATTTTCAAGTATAGTTTCCAGAAAACCTTGAATTTTTGAAAATGACCCATGGGAAGGCCTTCAAAAATCCATTCTCCCAAGGTCGCTCTAGGAGCGCAACGCCTATCAAAAAAGGGTCCTGAAAGCTTATTTTTGGCCACTTTTTCCCACTTTTCTCAAAATTTAGGCCTCCTCTGGAAAATCTAAAGAAATCGGCTTCAACAAGCATCTCCAAGTTTCCTTCATCATTTTTTTCCTTTTGGGCTTCTTTGAGCTTGTTTTCAAGATGCTTGACCTTGACATTACAAATCATGTTCTGAGCCTGGTAATGGTGTGCCATGTGCCTTAACAGTTGATTGTCTCTATTAGCTTTTTCTAGAAGCTTCTCCAAGTGGTCATTGACCCTGTTTAACCAATACTCTTTGTCTTGACTGACCTCTAAAGCAATTATGTCCTCTAGGTCTAGCTCCTCATTCAGTAAGATGTGTTTTTCTTCTTCTTGTAATGCCTTCTTAAGCCCTTTACTTCTTAGCCTTTTTCTCTTAACTTTTACTTGTGTTCCTTTAGGCTCATTTGTCTCCATGACTACTTTTCCCTTGCTAACCTGCTACAATAGTTTGGTTTGCTCTTTCTCCATGATCAATTGTTTTGCCTTCAATTGACTATTCTCTTGTTCTAGGAATGAGATGATGTATCTTGCTCTTGCCATGTTGACTGTGAGTTCCTTGATCTGATAATATTTGTCTCTGATCATCTGTTGCATGCTTGAAGTCTCATTTTTTGCCTCTAATTCAACCAACTCAAACTCATGCTCAACCAAGTCCTTATCCTGCACTGATGGTCCCTGTTTTGCTGATGTAGAAGGCTTGGCCCCTTTCTCACCATGAGAAGAAAACACAAGCCTCTTTCCTCTCTTGTACATCCTAGTCACCTCAAGTTTAGGTGCTTTAGGCATTTCCACTGATTTTCTAGAAGACCCAATTTCCATTTGTTGTGTTGGCATGCTAGAAGGTTGAGCTGCCACATTGGTTTCATGCCATTTCAGAGCTGTCTCCAAGAAAGATTCCCATGTCATATTCTTCTCTGCAAGTTGATGAAGGACTATAGTCTTGATCAGACTATGATGAAATAGACCAGGATAGTGCTCTTTGTTCTTCATCTGTATCCTCTCTGACATCTTGGCAAGGCTCCTACACAGATAGTTGCACATATTGAGTGGTTTCTGAGTTGTAAAGTGCATTAGGAGCCAAATGTGATAGGCATATATTCTAGAGAATCTTCCTTCACATGTGAATAATTTCATGAAAACCTTCATCAAGGGGGCATACTTTTCCAATAGGTACCTGAAAGGTATGATATGAGCATGTTTTTCCCTGTATGGTGTTTTCAAGAAAGGTTTATAATTTTCAAGATCTAAGTTCATCCCCTTGAACCAATATTCACCATGATATGGTAGCCCTGTAACAAGTTAAATAGAGGCCACTGAGCAAGTGAATTCAATGCCAGAAATAATAACACTTTCAGCTTTCAAATGAGTAGCAACCCAATCTATCAACTACTCATGGAAACCTACTTCACGCACCCTTTTGCAAAAATCTAAGCAATTCACATCTTCAAAGCATTGTTTGACAAAGGGAGATGAATTGATTTCATTGCAGTTAGATGGCTCATATCTGAGAATTTTTCCTCCCTTGTGATGTTTCTTCCTCTCTAGTGAAGAGTCTTCTTCCATGGTGACAGAAACCCTAGCAGCAGGAAAATGAGAAAACATTGAGGGATGAGTGAAAAATGAAATGATGGGTAGGTGGAGTTGAAAAATGGAAAAGGGAATTTGAAAGAGGTGGATATGGACTATGAACAAATAACGTAAATGAAAGGAAGTGAAATGAAGGGACAATGTATTTGTGAAAGGGGAAAAACACGGTTTCTAGGAAAATTGTCCAAATCCCATAGGAATGAGCTAGGGTTTCACTTTTAGTGAAGTAATTTAATGTTTTGAGATTGGTTTAGTGGTTCATATAGCATATTAAACATGTGTAGAGGTGTAGGATGAGATTTTACATGTTTAAAATCAAGAAAACTAAATGACCATCATCAACCCTATCATCATTTCATGACAAATTCACTAGAAACCCTAAATGAAGAAATCTTTGGCTTGAATTCATCTTGAAAAATAAAAATGTGAGTAAGGTGATGTAATTACTTGTAGATGAGCTTAGGATTGCAAGAAAAAGGATGAGCAAGCTTAAAAATCCAATTTGGGTGAGTTTCGGGAAAATTTGAGCTACTCTGGCCCAAGCGCGGCGTAGTCTTCCAGAGCGCAGAACCCAAGCACAGTGCAGTGTTCCTGAGCGCAGCACCGGCCTCCTAAGCATAGCGCAGTGTCTCTGAGCATAACACCAGAAAATTTTTCCAAATTTTCCTAGGAAATCAAGTTTTTCTCACTAATGGAAGGGAGAGCTCAATGCACAATGATGAATGAGAGGCAAATAAGATGAGTTTGGGGCTTTTTAGTTTATATAGGCAAATTAATTTCCTTTTTAAAAGAAATGGGACCCACAAACCTTTGAAAAACTGATTTTTCACTTTTGAAAACAGAGTCACCTTAGAAGGCTGAAACCTGGGCTGTATTTTCACTTTGTGAGCACTGGAACTTCTTCTTTTGGAGCCTTTCAAACTGAAATCATGATGAACTTGTGAAAACTCAACAAGTTAATGTCAAAGAGTTGTTTATCATGCTTTATTCACTGCTAGTTTTACAGATGATAATGATGGACCTTGGAAACCCTAATGACCTAATGAAAAACCTGAAATTGAATGGAATGATGATGATGACTGATATGAAGAGAACTTGATTTTATTATGACACCTTCATGTGAATGAGATAGGTGATCAACATAAGTGACTTTTCAAAAAGGCTAAGCTCATTCCTAGACAAACTAAACAGTGACCAAATTTTACTATGTAAACCTAGTGACATGGTAAAATTTGATTTTGAGACTCCTGACAAGCTTAGTAAAAGCACATTTGATCACTGGTGACAGGCAAACAAGACTAACACTAACAGGGTGAAGAGTGGAAGTCCTTCCCTCAATTTCTAGTCATTAAGCAATATAGATAAGTGTGTTTACTTGTACTTCTATTGCCCAATGAATGTTGAATTATGTTGTTATGGGTTATAACAATTAATGTATCAACATTGCTAATGGAGGAATGTGTTATTCCTGGTTGCCTAAATGAATGGATTATGTGAATGTTCTCATGGTTGAGAGGGATTTGTAGATCCCTATTCCTATTGATACTTTCCTATGTGTAGGGTTAATTACATAGTATGTATGATTACTTGTGAAGTTCAGTTGATTGTCAATGTGTGTGATTTATATTGTTTGATACATTATGAATATCATGGATGTCTATTATTTATGGATTCGTGAATGGTTTATGCTATGTGTGGCCTGTTATTTCAATGTATCTGATGGTTCCTATTTGAATCTATTTTGTGATTAATGGGATGTTGTTGTAACTAAATCTACAAATAAGCCTTAGTTATGTTTTACCCAAGTTCAATTATCATTGGTAGGCATGTTGGCAACTTTATTTCCCTTATTATGGCTATGTTTAATTCTTGGAATGATACTGCGGGAATGAGGATTTCATTTTTGTAGACATTATTCTTTTGAGAAACATTGGGCTCTAAGGAAGGTTGGAGAAAATTCCTTGAAATCGCTTAGAAAACCTTGAGTTTGAAGTATTACAAGAGGCTAGACTTGTATCTAGATTCAGATATTGATGGGCCTCCAAATTAGACACAAATTAAGGCCCATCTAACTTTTTTCAAGCACATAAAGGCTATATTAAATCTCTCCTTACGCACTTAATAATGTTTTTTTAGCTTTAATACGTTCTTAGGAAGATTTAAAGATAACTACATATTATGTGCCTAATATTGTTTATTTTTGCAGAATATTGAGTAAATTATGAATGAGATAATATAGGGATTTTCTCCCTACTATAGGATGGACCAAGATTGGATAATAAAATAACAAAATATCATGAAATTATTGACAAATTCTGGGGCTCTAATGATTGAGAAAATCTAGGAATTTGTTTTGTGTCATTAAATGAAGATTCCTAGTGTTAGGAACCAAATCCACTTTTTGAGGGATTTTGTCAGGGAAAGTTGCCTCATTTCAAGGAAAATGCCTCCTGATCACCTTGTATAAGTACCAATTCGAATTTGCCTCTAGAGGCATGTATTTCTTAGTCTTGTTGTGGAGAAAACTTGTTATCTAGCAACTCCACTTTCATTTAACAATGTAAACTTTGAAATGGGAACTATAAACTCAAAACAAGAACTCTAGCCAAAAAACCCCAAAAGAACATGGAAAACAATGCTAAAAATAAAAAGTGTTGATGTTGGAATAACACTTTTTTTAGGGTAAATTTTCAACATGTTTTAAAAATGGCAGAGAAAACCAATTTTTTGTGTAAAAAACACCCTGAAAACGAAAAGTGTTGATGTTGAAATAACATTCTTTTTTTCTAGGGTAAATTTTCAACAAGTGTTGATGAAATACAGTTTTTTTTTAGGATAAATTTTCAACATTTTGAAATAATGGCGTAAAAGATTTTATCATGACTCCGAAAAACATTAAAATTTCAAAAAAATAATGAAAAAATTAAAACAATGAAAAAAAACAAAAACAAAAAAGTAAAAAAATAAATAACAAAACCTAAATAAAAATATAAATATTAAAAACAAAAAACAAAAAATAAAAAAAAAAATAAAAAATCAAATATAAAAAATAAAAAATAAAAATAAAAATAAAAAAATCATAAAAAATTAAAAAAAGAAAAACAAAATTAAATATAAGAATTAAAAAACTAAAAAAAAATTAAAAAATATATATATAAAGAAATAAATAATAAGAAAAAATATAAAAAAAAAAAAAAATCTCTAAAAAAAATAAAAAAAAAAAAATTATATAAAATTAAAAAGTAAATTAAAAAATCAAAAATAAAAAACAAAAAATAAAAATAAAAATAAAAACAAACTCGATTAAAAAAAAAAAACAAAAAACAAAAAATAAAAAAATTAAAAAATACTAAATTAGATTAAAAGCATTTTTAAAAACCATTAAAATTGATATATTTATATATATATATATATATATATATATATATATATATTAAAATTTTAATGGTTTTTTATTTTTATTTTTTAAATTTGAGTAATTTTTGTTTTTTTTAAGGTTTATTTTAGATATTTTTAATTTAATTTTAATATTTTTTTTTTAGTTTTTAGTTAATTATTTTTTTTTTTCTATTTTGATTTACTTATTTTTATAGTTTTTTTAAATTTTTTATTTTTTTTTTTCAATTTTTTATGGTTTACAAAATTATTTTTTTTTACATTTTTTATGGTTTTTTTGTCTTTTTATATATTTTTTTATATTTGTTTTTTTAAGTAATTAACATTTAAAAAAAGAAAAATAAGACAACTAGAAAATTTGTTAAGTAATCATGATTTCAAAAAAATTGGACATAAAAAATTTTAAAGTGTCAAAAAATGTAACATTTAAAAAAAATATCCACACTTAATACATTAGAAAATTTAAAGTGTCAAAAATAAGCCCTCTTAAAAAAAGGGTTGATGTTGCATCAACACGTTTCAAAATCAGGATGAAAATCACTAACATTTAAAAACAAATATTTATATTTGATACATATGAAAATTTAAAGTGTCAAAAATATGCTCCAAAAAAAAAAATTGTATTCTACATCACCACTTTTCAAAATCGGTTGACTTTTTTGCTACCTCAACAAAACGGGTAATTGTATCAGTTCCCGTTTCAAAGTTTACATTGTTATTTCTAGCAGGGATGTAATTGGATTGATTCAAATAATCAAGTTTGGTGCCTTTTTTAGTTTCTAAAGCTTGGTTTCCATCATAGGACTCTGAGTATCCTTGGGCTTGGCCATCCCAGGAGCCTCAAAGCCCTCTTGTACAATTTATTGATTTCCTTTGAATGTCTTTTTCACTTGCAACTCTTATTTCTACATTTAGTGTTCATGTATTTTTGTTGTAGGTCACATTGGTTAAATGATTGAAGTGAGTTGTTTTGCAAGTTATTTATAGATTCAAAAGCATGATCCATCCTAGAACAACTTTGAAATTTCATATTCATCATTGAACTACTTGGATTGGTTTACTAGTTCACAAATCTAGAATTCCTAGAAGTCTCTTGTAGCAAGATACTAGTAATATTCTTATATTTTTTAGAATGTTTTAAAGAGCTTCATTTGATTTTATTTCACTTGTGTTGAATCATAAAAACATCCAATTTAATAACAAAATTTACCCGAGATCATTTGCACTTGATTAGGTTAGGCATTTGGTAGGTTATTTAACTCACTAGTTCTAGAATTTTTGGTTTTTAGAGTAGTAATTTTCTGCTATTTTTTTAGCACATGTTAACAGTGATATTTTGAGTGATTCCACTTGATATGGAGTCTTTCGACATCCTACATAATAATAAAAAATTTCCCATCTCATTTGCATTTGAATTTATTGAGCATCCGACAAGTTATCTTGAGCAGTAGCAGTGTTATAGCAATTTGTTTCGAAATCTTCCTTGCCCAAATTCATAGTAGGAGTAGATTTATAGCCTATGAATGCTATGATGCCACTTTGGTTGAGTTGAGACTTGGTTAGGTATCCATTTAGCTCTTACATTTCTTGCATCTTGAATGTTGATTTTTGCATTTAGTCTAGATTTCCTTCTCGCAATTTACTTCATGCAAAGTGTGATTTCCTTCTTGCAAGAATAATCTAGGACTTTCCTTTCCTGCAAAATAGAATAGATTTCCTTTCCAGCAAGATAGATTAGATTTTCTTAAGTTTTCATTATGCTTTAAATTTTTGCAAATAGAATCGATGTCCTTTCTGCCATTTACTTTCTAGCAAAAGTATAATAGGTTTGCTTATTGTTATTTACCTTAGGATTAGTGGTTGACCTATATCTTTGCTCGATTAAAGTTGCTTCATTGCCTTCTTTCACTTGCATCACGGGGAGTTAGACTAGGAAGAGGAAGGTGTATGTTGCACATAGAGTGTCGACCCCTCTTAATTTTGTACGAACGCTGGGTTGATAATTTAAGTTGGTAGCCTTGGGAGTTGCGTCATTCTTGTTTCAATACTGGGGGGCATCAAATATTTCTTGGATAGGGAGTTGTCTCTGGGATGGATACATTGTTGGATTAGTGGATGTATCCAAGAGTACAAACATCTAGGTCATTGCACTTGTGTACATTGTGAAAGCACTAGATTTGGAATTATTCCATATATGTTGCTAAACAATGGTTAATGTCCAAGAGGCGACAAATTGTATGTCCCAGAGATGGAGATTTATAGGTTTTGAAGAATGGAGATGTGTCTCCATGAAACGGGAAACATCATAGTTTTGTGACATAGATTTGTATATTCTAGGGGATGGAGATATACCTCCATGGGATAAGAATCTTGATGTTTATTAACAAAAGCACTTGAGGTAAGGCAAATATATCCAAAAATATGAGACATTCATGGTGTAGTCAAAGTGGTGTGAGAACTTGGGGAACCCAAATGGTGGGCAAAGGTTGAATTCACTTTATAGAGGTGTGAAAATCTGGGAGTCCAAAGGGTTTGAAATTTTGTTATAGTCCAATTTATTTTGCAACCCGGATTTCCCTTGAAGCCATATATAACATATTTTTGTTGCAAAACATGAAAGGGCTTGGATATGGGACCCCTTTGGCATAAGTTGAAGTGGTAGAGGTCACATAGGCCAAGTAAGGCTACGTGGGACACCATGTGAGAATCAAGAAGATGTGGATCAATGAGAAGATGCTAACGTGAAATGCTAATTGTGTGACACATGGCAGTTGGATGTTGGGTGTGGAGCCTGATTATCTTCTGTATTCAGAGGTTTCAGCCGAATGTATACCCTAGGAAGATTGTACACCCCTCCACGTAGGGGGGTGCGGGGGGGACTTGGCCCCCCCACGGGAGTTCAGGGGGGCCGATCCCCCCCAGCAGGGGAGTTCAAGGAGCCAACAGTCCCCCGGTGGGGATTCGGGGGTAGCGCCCCTAAAGCTAAAAATAGATGTAAAATTTTCCTTGTAAAAGTGACTAGTAATTTCTAGTCAATCTGGGCCGTTCATTAGGCGGATGATCTGACAGTAGAAGTTATGTTTAATTTAGGGTTTTTTGCCCTAGAAGGCAACCCCTCACTATATATGAGGGAATTGTATTGCCTCTATGTATCTCTGTATTCTGAGTGAGGAAGAGAGAGGAGATTAAGAGAAAAGAGGGTGTTACAGCGGATCTGTTGTAGGTTGTATCTCTTCAGTTTGCTGGATAATATAAAAGGAAGGACTGTTTGTTTCTCCGTGGACGTAGCCCAAACTGGGTGAACCACATATATCTGTGTCTCTCTTGTTTTATGCGTTTATATTTCTGCAATATTTTATGTGTTCCATTGCTCTGTGATATATAATTTTCTAACATTAGAATGGGTGTTTTTGAATACCAAATCAATTGAATCCCCCTAACATGTGGTAGCTGTTTCGTGGCACTTCGAGGCTATGGGTGTCACATGGAACATACATAATGTGAGCGTAGCTAGGATCCCCATCGCTATGGGGTTTATCCCCCCGACAATATTTTGTTGTGCTTTCTCATAATAAGTCGCAGTGTTCACAGAAGCTACGAACTAACGGGGGTGCTATATGGGGAATTCCTCGATAACTAACGTAAAGGTGCTTATCACTTTGCAGAGGTATTGAAGTAAAATTGTTCGAGAAGGTGTGATGGTGGGATGTTGTGGTGGGAGCCATGTTGGCTATGGTAAATATGTTAGGTTCACGTAGGCACTCAGTTTTCCATGTGGTGGTGCTTGCTGATGTGGCAAGGGTTAAGGGGTTCAAACTTCAAATAGGCATAACTTTCAATCTAGGATTCAGATTGAGGTAAAATTTATATCACTAGAAAGCTCTTAACAAGTTGGATGTGATAGTATTATCTAAAGTGAGTTTCACAAACTTTGTGGAAGAAGAAATTTTGCAACCCCATCTTCATAATGAGACCATGGAGATGGGTTAGTTAAAAGTAACACTTCCCATCAGCTTGAGAAATCCAAGAGGTTGTGAGGGAGAATTACAAAGTGGTATTAGATCTGTCATGTTCAACACTCAAACTAAATTGGCCTAGGAGGATATTTTTAGAGTTATGTTACATGGTAATATCATAGCAAAGGTTTTTTTGAACTTTTGTAGTTATGGTTGGTCTTCATAATTAATATTTTAACTATTGATGTATTTGAAATAATAAATAAGGAATGTTCTTCATGACCTTGTCAAGAAAGAAAATTAGATGACATGTTCTTCATGTTGGTTCTTTAAAAGATAAAATTTGATTTTTTTATATTTGAATTTTTGGTTCCAAAGAAGCCAAGTTGAGCCTCCTCCTAGTCAATTCAACCCCAATATAAGGAAAACCATTTGGCTAGCATAATCACTATATATATGTGTCATTTGACCTCCTCATAAGGAACGCAATTCAGATCTCTTGAGGCACCAAGGAAAGACAAAAATGAGGTAGATAGAAAGGACTTCTCTGATGAAAAGAAGAAGGTGATCTGCAATAGAAAAGAAGTCGATATGAGGAAAAGAACGAGTCTCTTCCGAGGAAAACTTATTTTCATCTCAAGGAAAAATATGAGGATGAATTGGTGGTATGATGAGGACTAAATCTCTTAAGTAACAAGACCAAATATCTGAAGCAATGAGACTGAATCTCTAAGGATGAAACATGATTGAATTTATGTGCCATGCTATAGATCAAATTTCTTACCTGTGATCGAATTTCCATGAATCAAATTTCTGAGGAAAATGCAAGAAATTATTTTTGAATGGACAAACTCATGACTTGACTAGGAGGCATTGGACTAGGTTTGACCAAGCATTCTTAATGACTAGATGATCTAGGTGTGTCTCTTGTTGAACTGAAAATTTTCTCTAAGGAAAAGGTTATTGGGTTTTCCCCCATGTGGGTTTTCCAAGGGTACATGCTTGTGTTCTTGTGTGGCTGTCTCTTTATGATCTTACTATCATTTGTATTCTATTATTGATACCCTATGTGTAATTATTTTATGATGAGCAAAAAATGCATGAAAGAATTCACCTAAGAAGAAATCATAAGAAATAATTATTAATTTTGAGGGTACATGAAAAATCAATATGGTATTAGAGCATGGGTGAAAGGGTAGCCTCAAAAAGAAACCTAGATCTTCCCTATGTCCATAATATGAGCTAAAGAATCCCTAGTCCAATTTTGGTTGAAAAATGAAGAAGACTATTTCAAAGAAGGTCAAGATCCATCCCTTTGATTTAAACCCTAGATAACTTTGCATCCAAATTCAAAGTTCTATCTTGTAGGAGGCCGAAAGGCCACAAAAACAATCTTAGGAGGAAAAAAATCCTCAAAATGTTGAAAGGCCTCAAGAGTAATATCGGGTTGAGGATCTAGATTGTGCCAAAAATGTGACCAAATCTCAAGTGTTGTCTATAGAAGTTTGACTTTGAAGGAGATCATTGAAGTCACTTGTAATTGACATTGGATAAACTTTGTTGTTGCCATTGTGTTATGTCCATTGTAGTAATTCCCAAGATGAAAAGTCTCCATTGTGTTATGATTTGAGATCAAATATCAAAACCTCAATTGTTTTGAAGAGGATCTTAGAACTAGAAAGCTTGCTATGTTTCTATTGATATTATGTTTTCCAACAAGTCTAAGATGCTTCAGAACTCCACATAGAAGTTGTTAATGACCATTGGAAAAGAAAGATTACCTCATATATTTAAACTCACTAATCCTGTTTCAGTCCATATAAACCGATGTTATTTAGTTTAGGCCAAAAATACCTCAGTGAGAAAATATCAAGGCCAAATAATCTCAAAAGGTTGTGAAGTATTCTTCAAAAATAAATTAAAGTCTACTGGCATTGCAAGGTATGTATTATTGCTCTCAGAGTTTTTTGTTTGCTATCAAAGTTCTTTTGAGGTTGGAATCACAAGTGTATCTCCCTCAACCTCAAGTACAAGCAAGAAGATTATGCCACAACTAATTTTGTGGAAGACACTGATTCATAAGAAAAGGGTTGATGCCTTAGTATCTATGGAAAGGTTGAAGTGTTTATCATGATTAGTTCTCTCTAAAGAATTGTTCCAGAAATAAAATCCTGGCATTAGATACCAACAAAACTATAAGAAGATTATTTGATTACTGGAATATAAATTAGATCATAATTCTATGGCAAAGGTCTAATCCATTGTCTTACAACTGCTATCCTTGGAAAAAGATAGTTATAATGGCTATGAATAGTGAAGGAATTCATGTAGTATGAAAGTCATCTTGTAATGAAAACATATTAGTTTGAGTTGTGGCCCCAAGCAAAATAATGCCAACAAAATATATATGATTGAAACAAACCTGTGGTTGAATCTAATGTATTACATGTTTAGAAGTAGGATGTTGTCCTGAAATTACAAGCTTGATGTCAGTCAAGGCTCTAAAATATGTTGAATCATCTTCCAAGAATCACTACATACCATATCTTGTTGATTGGAGGTAGAGAAGTTTTTACAAATTTCTTTAAATGATCATGTGTACAATACCCAAGGTATTTACTCGGTATATAGTTCTAGCTATCTTACAAACAAGCTAATGTCATATGTTAGAAAAAAGAGACCATGAAAAATATAAGAATCCAAGAAGTGCATGTTTATGGTATCAACCTCCTATCGAGGAGGATTTTGTAAAGTTTAGTACTCATTTTGTAAGTATACATGAAGTCTTATAGAATGTCAGGCATAAGATCTATGTCGCAAAAACGAAACATGAATGCTCAATCCTGGAGTCTATTCCATAGATTCCAAAGCAATCAAAACTTGAAAAAGAATCTTTTTCATATAGCACACCTTGTTGGAGTAAGCTTATTTTTTACATGACAGACTTAAATTTTGAAGAAAGATGAGTGATTTGTATAAATTGGTGTGTCCTCATTATTACTATTGATAAGCTCTCGAGTTGGAAAAAGTCAAATACTGATGTTTAGCTAGAAATGTTGTGGATCTGTCATGAATTCATCTCATTGGAAGATCCTTGATCTTGTCTGGAATATTATTGATTGTTTTCTAAAACATGAGGATTGTATGGATTTTGGAATTGACAAAATCTGTTGAACTTGCAAGAGGTACAAAATGGATCTTTTAAAAACTAGGGTTTGGAAGACTGAAAGTCTTGGATATGAAAAATTATAGGGTTTTAGACATTTGGATATCTAGGGTTTGTAAACCCTAGTAGGAAAAAATGGCTTGAATAAGAAATTGAAAGGGTTTAGGGACAAAACCCTATGATTGGATCTAGATCAATGCTTCCATTGAAAGTAGAAACCCTAGCTCATGCAAGGAAGGAATGACATCATGAGGTTGCAAAAATAGATGTAGGAAGGCTAATATCAAGAAGGAGCAAACATTACTTATAATCCTCAAAAGATAAGTATTTTTTATCTCTCTTCTATGATTATTACTATTGTTGTTAGTTACTTATTCTCTTGTATTTGTATCCTTTACTTGGTTGTAATTTTTCTTCATGGCCTCCTTGTGAGGATTGTAGGTACATATTAAAATATGCCAAGGCTCTGGCAATAGGTGAAAATAGAAAAATAACAAAGCAAAGCTTGTGAAAAAAGGAATTTCCTTATAGAATAAGTGATTTTTATTAAGAGATTTTATACCAGATGAGATCCAATCTTAGAGGAAGCAGGAAAATCAACAAGTTTACCTTGATTTTGCTGAAGAGAAGTCAATGGTGACTTCCAAAATAGACCTACAAGATCTAGCATGCAGTAGATGGCAACATAGAAGCAAAATTTGAGAAGGTTCTCCCAGAAAGAGGGAGAAGACCATGACAAGGCATTTTCCCTAGTTGTGAGGTAGAGTTTTACTATCATTTTTTTGAAAATTTGCATTAATCTAATGCAAGATTGCTTTCCTCAATGAAGTAATTAAGGAGGAAGAATTGTACATAGAGCTACCTTAGGGTTTTGAAGTGCATGAGAAGAAGTCTCATGATTGAAAAAGACTTTGTACAATCACAATCACACATGTTGGGCTTGGTATTTTTGGGTTATTGGATCAAGGGTGATCCTATATGATTTGTTTCTGATGGAAACAAAAGGACTCAGTGTCAAAGGGAGCAATTGTGAGAATTACTTTTGTAACACAAGGAGTAGTCAGAGAGCCTTGTTTTAGTTTTAGAGGAAGTTGACCTCTGAGTTCAAGATGATGTCATTGACATTGGCAGACAATATAATTGATATGTTGGAAGATAATAATGGCAGAGGGAGCAAACATAATTACCACAATAGGATATGTTTCAGTGTAAAAGGGAGCACCCAGTTAAGGTGATAGGAAAGTAGCTATGGTGATGGATCCAGTGAAAGGAAGCTAATAAGTTTTTATGAGCCAAGGCATGTTGCTCAACATGAGTTGGAGTACAAACATGGTACAATTGGTCATGCCAAGGTTAGTTATGATTTGATATTTGTCTCAAACAGTGAAGTACAACGATAGATTCAAATTGGGAAAAAAGTGTTGAAGATAGAAAAAGTACATCAAGATCTTGCTTTAGTTTGGGCTCCATTATAATTTCATGGATGAGCATGAAATAGACATGTGTCACACTCAGGATTGTAGAGGTCAAGTATATTGTAGCTTGGCTAGCAAGTTGCAAAGCAGTATAACTTCATAGGCTACTTGCAAGACTATCTTTATTAGGTGCAGGTGATGATCATGATGACAAGTAGAAGCACAGGAAACATTGTGTCTCCAATATTATTCTACAATCAAGTATATTGCTGACAAATCATAAGTCCTAGGGCGAAGTTTGTATAATTCAGGGATAAGCTTGGCCTTGTTGGAAATGACTCTCTCAACGAGAGGGAGTGTTGATGAGATAGCATCATGGACTAACATTCTCCCTATGTCAAGTATATTGACCTGAATTAGGGAGAATGATGTGAAAGAGGAAAATCATTCTTCATGTGTCTTATATGTTGACCCAAATGAGGAAGAATGGTACTGGAGCATCAGGTTCATTTAGCATTGGGCCATGAATTACTCATTTAGATTTCGGCCTTTGGAGATTCACAATGTGTCAAAGATATCAACCTAAATAATGGTGAACCAAGACTAGTTTGGATACCATGTATCAAGTACCTACTTGAGTTATGGTGGCTAGTTAACTTTAAATGGTGTACCATGTGTCTGAATTATAGACCAGGATTATGGTGAGGATATACCATAGGTATGAGGTACTGACCTAAATTATGGTAACTTGTTGATGTTGTTGACTTGTCATGTGTCAAATTTTTTTGACCAAATTATGGTAATTCATTGAAGATACTATTTTAGCATGCGTCATAGTTGTTAACCTAATTATGCTAAATTGCTTTACCATGTGTCACAATTATTGACCCGATTATGGTTTTTGGATTTGTTACAACATTTTCGTAGAGAAATTTGTCAACAAGATGAGAGCATCTAGATAGTAATTATGAAACCTCCCTAGATAAGAGGGAGTGTTGAATTTTTGTAGCTATGGTTAGTCTTCATAATCAATATTTTAACTATTGAAGTATTTGAAATAATAAATAAAGAATGTTATTCATGACCTTGTCAAGAAAGAAAAATAGATGACATGTCCTTCATGTTGGTTCTTTAAAAGAGAAAATTTGAATTTTTCGATATTTGAATTTTTAACTCCAAAGAAGCCAAGTTGGCCGCAATATAGAGGCACCCATTCGGCTAGCATAATCACTATATATATATGTGTGTGTGTGTGTGTGTGCGTCATTCAACCTCCTCATGCAGAAAGTAGTTTAGATCTCCTAAGGAAGCAAGGAAAGACGAGTCTGAGGCAGATAGAAAGGACTTCTCTAAGGCAAAGAAGAAGGTGACCCGAGTTAGAAAAGAAGTCGATCTGAGGTAGAGAAGAAGTCTCTTCTAAGGAAAAGTTTTGTTCATATCAAGGATGAATTTGAGGGTGAATTGATAGTATGATGAGGATCGAATATCTGGAGAAATATCACTAAATCTCTAAGGATGAAATAGGATTGAATTTTTGTGGCATGCTGCAGATTGAATTTATGAGGCATGACCAAATTTTTGTGAACCAAATTTTTGAGGAAAATGTAGGACTGAATTTCTGAATGGACATACTCATGACTTGACAAGGAGGAAATGGACCAGGTTTGACCAAGAATTCTTAATGACTAGATGATCTACGTGTGTCTCTTGTTGAATTAAATTCTCTTAAGAAAAGGTTGTTGGGTTTTTCCCCCGTGTGGGTTTTCCAAGGGTAAATCTTTGTGTTCTTGCATGGTTGTCTCTTTATGATCTTACTAGCATTTTTGTTCTATTGTCGATATCCTCTATGTAATTTCTTTATGATGAATAAAAAATGCACGAAATAATTAACCTAATAAGTAATTATTAGTTTAGAGGACACATTAAAAATCAATAGGTTCTACAATGGACCTTTGGAGATAAATTTAGAGCTTTGTTATAGAGTAACAGAGCACCCAGATTACCCGGATGCGGGTGTTAGCAAAGGAATAAATGCTAGGCCACATGGCCAGCAGGTGGTCCACGAGCCAGCGCGTGGAGGGAGGTAAGGTACGCCGTCGCAGGCTTAAATGACGAAGGCTTCCGTTCAAACGCCTAATCGCATTTATGGAGGAGGGTTGTGAGAGCAAAGCACATTCATGGCGTTCAGGTTACAAGAGCCAGGTGATGAGTTTAAGATGGGGAAGGAATGGAGTTGCGCCATTCTCAGCAAGCCAAGCTTGCAGTGCCGTCGTGCAGAAACATTCTCTGCCTCCGGGCAGACGCTAAGGACTGTAAATTCTCTGTTTCGCAAGGGAGAGATAGCAAAGCACCATCTGCAGGTGTTAAGAGTTGGGATATTGCATTGGAAGCTCTGTTTCGAGCAGCCAAACCCATTGTCAACATGGCCAGAACGAGAGAGCGGCAACCATGCAGGCGTGGATCTGGGCGTGGAAGCTCCTCTCGCCCTCCAGCAGAGGATGCCCACCACCATTGTTGTTGTTGCTACTGTTTTAGAAGAGCAGGTACTCCTCACCTGCAAACAACTCAATTCTTGGATTCTGGCAACCCAAGTGAAGGAAGGCCAGTGCTTCCAGCATTTGGCACCGCAGTCTTTAATTGGGAAGTCTCAGTGCCCACATTTCAGTCCTCTTCATCAGAAATGTGGAGGAGGACAATGCAGGACCGAGTAGCAGCGAACTGCCCTCCGAGGACCAAGTGGGCAAAGCTGAGGAACAAGAGAGAGACGCGAATGGAAGGCCCCGTCCAAGCTCAGACGCAGGAGGCATCCACGTCCAGAGTGGGAGAAGTTCGAGCAGAACCTCCGAAAGAATATGGATGGGTCCCGATTGTGGAAATGGATCCAGAGGAATTGGAACCAGAGGAGTAGCAGTCATGGCGCCACCATCCTTCTTTTTGTCCAGGTCCTGTTCTGAGGTCTTCTGTCTCGGTTTCTTTCTATGCTTGGGATAAAATATATGTTTTCATATGGGTCTAGTAGTCTGTCTGCAGGTCTCTCTCTGTTTTGGTTTCAGTTAGCATGTATTTTCTGGGCGTATGCACTTGTCCACGGTCGCCCCTGCGAGGGTAGTATTTTGAGTCACAGCTCCTGCGAGGGCATTGTCAAAGTTAAAAGACATTTTCTGATGAATTTTGAGGCAGCCTGAACTCATCTAAATGTTAAAGCAAGCTACCAACCCACAGTGCCACAGAAGGCCATGGGAAACTAGTTTCACTGCATGTAATGTTATTTTGTACATAATATAATTTCCTAGCATAGTCTTACTGAGAAAAAAAAAAAAAACAGAGCACCCAGATTCAATACTTGGATTGGATTGGCTCAAGAACAATGAAATGAAAAGTTGAGATGTCATGTTTGCTAGTCTTGGTAGAATGTTGGTTTGAAAATTTAGTGATAATGTGTTTATAAACATGTTTATTTTCACTTTTGATTCCTAGAATATGTGGTTGACATGAACTTTAGATGTGTGAACAACAACAAATCAACATACACCAAGCTAGTCTGCATGGTATTAGCATGGCAAGGTAACAAGTCAATTTGTTTATGTTGATATAACTAATAGTTGGGTGTGTGTGAAAACACATAAGAAGACCCAATTGCAACAAGAAATAAAAGAATGGGCAATAGTATGGTACAACATAGCATGGACCAAGTCCATCATGAGAAAGAAAGGGAAAGTTCCCATAATGGGACATAAACCTTCAATATCTTGAAAGCTAAGTTGAAGGGTGTAAGGAAAAGAATGAAGGCTCATTAGAAAGAAAAAAGAATAGGAAAGGTTGAACACAATACTACTAAAACACCTATTGTACATGCAAGAGTTGTTGCAACAAGCATCAACCTCTAGAGATATAGAGGAATGTCATGATGACAAGGCCAAAAAGGAACATTATAAGGCTGGAGAGAAAATAAAGTTAGTTTCATGTTGGCACTATGGAGAGGCACATATAAAGAAAGACTTCCCTCACATATAATGAAAGAGGAAGAATATTTCATGTGAATTCTAGGGATGTGAACCAATAATCTGTAATATAAAAAGAGATGAGGGAACATCCCCTCAAGCTCTCTAAGATAATGAAAGGCCCCTTCTTGGATTATTTAGAGGGGTACTGGAATTTTGAGGTTGCTATAAATTTGGAAAGGACTTTGTTTAGCACGTTGTGCACATGTTGGTGATGGACACAATGAACACCAGAACTCAAGGGATTGAATTTGTTGGGAACTAATGAATGATGGAGATGTTTTACATGAATATCATTTTTGTTGGCTTCATATTCTCTCTTGATGATTTCTTTTGTTGACTTGAGCATGGCCATGCTACTTTATATTTTGTCATGTGTTTCTATTGTGGTTTTTCTCTGTTTTCATTCTTTCTTCTTTCCTTTTGTGGTTTGTTCTTGGTGGTTTGTTGGGTGTGGGAAAGGAAAGAAAAGGATATTTGGAGAAGAGATAAATAAAACCCAACTGGAAGTGCAAGACCCTAATTAAACCTTGTACATAAGATAAATGGCAGTGGAAGGTAGAAGAAGATGACAAAACAACTAGGTGGAATGGCTAGGTCCACATGAATAAAATGGATAGTGAGATGACAGTTGTGAAAATAGCATAAGAATGGAGCTTTCTTAACTGAGATTATGCATGGTGGGCCGCGGGATATATATATATATATATATAGAGAGAGAGAGAGAGAGAGAATGTTATCACCAAAAAATGATCACCTAACCATTTATAACTAGGTGGATCGAAATACACCATGTAGATTTAATTCTACCATAGTAAACCACTTTTATTAAACTTTTTTCTGATTTAAATTAAAAAAACCATGATAATAATTAGATAAATCATTATTTATTTATTTATTTCTAGGAATAATTATTAAATCACTACTTATTTAATTTTCCTTATTTCTGTTATTGGAATAATTGTTAAATCACTATTTAATAATTATTTCAATTTCACGCACCATTTTTAATTCTTGCGAAATAATTAATAAATCATTTTATTTGTTAATTATTTCTAAATAAAGATATTTAACCATTTTAAATATCTTTTCCCTCTCCAATAAATATAATAAAGTATTCCAAGTGGTTAGATCTTGATTTGGTTAATATTATTTTATTATTCTCCATTTTCGAGATTAACTCAATACTTTGTTATAAATATGAGGGTTTTTCATTCATTCTTCACCATGATCATAATCATCGTCACCATTATCGTCTTTTTTCTTTTGAGCTTCCATTCAAGTTCTCAACTTTTTGTCTGGGTTTTTCACATATTGAGAGAAGATCATTTTCTAAAGCATCAAGGACATCAAAGGACCCATCCCATGGAGGGGGACTTATAGACCCATCTATAGATCTCCTTCACCAGGTGTTTTTAATAAATAATTTATTCATTTAAAGTCTTTCCATTTGGGTTATTGCATTGGATATTTTTTACTGTTGCTTTCTATTATGGATCGTCTAAACTTTTATTGCGGGTTTTCCAATTTTATTACATATTTGAATCGCTAGCAGCCATCAACTTGTTGTTAGGGTCACTTGTCACCTAGTGACTTAAGTGAAGTGTTTTTGGTACACCTTACAAGAAATTTCACACTAACAAATGGTTCCAACTTCCATCTTTGTTTGGTGCCTCGAAATTGGAAAATGGACTCAGTATTGCCCTTTGACTTGTTGTTTCTCACGTGCTCGACACCAACTCCTTATCGCATAATTGAGATTCATACACTTGATGATTCGGTGATCCAGATGATTGTCCCAGTGATTCCCGGGTGTGTGTGAGATGTTCCAAACCTCATGAGGGGGTGGCCCTTCAGGTAGCCCCCCACATGCTCAGATGACCATAAATGTTGATCCAACCTCAAATACAGTTCTGAAGATGTGATGGGTTCAGTTTCCGCTGCTTGCAATGCCCACAACATGCATGTCTCCTTCATATGATCCATTCAAATCTTCAGAGCCCTTTCCTATTCAACATGGCTTCTTTGGTTGTGATCCCCCCTCACCATGTCAGCTTGAGGGGCATTATGTCTCATGTACTCAGATGTTATTATATTTAGTCATGGCCTATGTTTTTCCAGGCACATTATGTATATGGGATCCATTGTATTATTTTCTAGCCCATTGATGCCAGTGTATCATGTACTTTGTAGCTCAGTCCCACATTGTTGGGCTCATCATTATTCTTTGTACACAATTATCTCAGCGGGTATGGGTATGCCTCCCTGCCTCATTTGAGATCATGTACTCCACATAAAAGGATACTTCTATTAGTTAGTAAGTCCTCGCCCCTCCATTATTTTTTCGTCCTTGACTTGCTTCAATTCTTTCTCTTTCTCTTTGACTCCCCTTTTGTGTCTCGTGGAAGTGTAACCTACAACATATTTCGGTCATACAATTTTCTCCTAACACTTATACATGTGGGGGAAATTTGTATATCACCTAACCATTTCTAACTAGTTGGATCGAAATACACCATGTAGATTTAATTTTACCATAGTAAAAACAGTTTCACTGTGGAAAATAATTTAGTAAACCACTTTTATTAAATTATTTTCTGATTTTAATAATAAAAAAACCCATGAGAAAAATTAGATAAATCATTATTTATTTAATTTTCTCTAGGAATAATTATTAAATCTGTATTTAAATAATTATTCCTTGTCACATTTGACAAAATCCCGTAGGAATAATTAAATAAATCACTATTTATTTAATTTTCTTTATTTATGTTACTGGAATAATTGCTAAATCATATTTAATAATTATTTCAATTTCACATCATTCTTAATTCTCGCGAAATAATTAATAAATCATTTTATTAAATTATTTCTAAACAAAGATATTTAACCATTTTAAATGTCTTTTCTCTCTCCAATAAATATAATAAAATATTCCAAGTGGTTAAATCTTGATTTTGTTAATATTATTTTATTATTCTCCATTTTCGAGATTAACTCAATACTTTGTTATAAATAAGATGGTTTTTCATTCATTCTTCACCATGATCATAATCATTGTCACCATTATCGTCTTTTTTCTTTTGAGCTCCCATTCCAATTCTCAACTTTTTGTCTGGGTTTTTCACATATTGAGAGAGAAGATCATCTTCTGAATCATCAAGGACATCAAAGGACCCATCCCACAGAGGGGGACTTACAAACCCATTTGTAGATCTCCTTCACTGGGTGTTTTTAATAAAGAATTTATTCATTTAAACTCTTTTTCCATTTGGGTTATTTCATTGGATATCTTTTATTGTTGCTTTCTATTCCGGATCGTCTATAATTTTATTGCAGGTTTTCCATTTTTGTTGCAAATATGAATCACTAGAAGCCATCAACTTGTTGTTAGGGTCACTTTCACCTAGTGACTTAAGTGAAGTGTTTTTGGTACACCTTCCAAGAAATTTCACATTAACTGTGAACTAAAGGTATGAGGATACTAATTGGTTTGAAAGGCCATTAGTTGAGAACCATCATAGTAATAAGTGATTAATCTATAAAATATGATCATTGTGTGAATGGTATGAAAATATAATTTGTACTTACCATGTTTTGGTAACACAATGAGGTTACTTAATGGATTCCATGTTGTATGGAACACCATTGGGAAAGTGGGCAAGAATGACCCATTGTTGATAATTATCATTATTAATATGTTATGTTTATGCTCTTGATATTTGTTGTGAGCATGAATGAAAATGATAAAGGTTGGAAACTGACAATGTATGCTTAGCATGGATGAGGACATGCTGGAATTGAATGCAAATGAAGATATCTTTATGAGGTTTTCATTGAAATCTATGAATAGTATGAGTTGATGAAATTATGAATAA